>VZRI01013797.1:50168-96859 GCA_013397515.1 Upupa epops | reverse complement strand
TGCGGAGCAGGAGCGGAGCGGGGCCCGTGCTGCCGCTGGCACCTGCCCCCCGAGCCGGGCACGGGCAGGGCTGCCCTGCCAGCCGCACCGGCAGCCTGCGGGGCTGGCAGCGTGGCGCGATGAGGCCAGGGTCGTGTGCCCAGCCGGCTCTGCAGGAGCTGCGTCCCGGGGAATCTCCCCTTTCACTGGGGGAAATGACCCCTTCCTGACGCTCTGCAGCTGCCATGGGGAGGGTGGCACCTGGGCACCTAAGAAGCGAAGGTCAGGCACCATGCTCTGCCATGCCTGGTGTTCCCCAGTGCCCACAGCTCCGGTTTGTGCCCGCAGAATCACTTGGGGTTTGTGTGGCCTGAAGAAAGCAGTGATTGCAGCTTCCTCCTTCCACTCCTCATCCCACCGAGGAGCTTGGAAATCGGTCCTTTCCCAAGAGCCGCGAGCACCACGGAAGGGCTGTAGGATGCCCAGCAAAGGGGCTTCTTAAACACGGAGCGCTGAGCTCATGCCCGCCCTGAGGATGACTGTGTGGGGCAAACACGGGCAGGCTGACGGGAGCAGAACAAAGCTGCAGCGTGTTGGCACACCCCCAGCCTGTGTCTTGGTGAGGGAGATGGAGCTGGTGCCACTAGGTGCTGTGGGGTCACCCCTCTCTATCACAGTCTCACAGTACTGTTGAGGCTGGAAGAGACCTTACAGATCATCCAGTCCAACCTAAAACCAACCCAGTCACCCTAACATCTGCCATCTAGCTCATGCCACTCAGCACCTCATCCAGCCTGACCCTGAACACCTCCAGGGACGGTGACCCGACCCCCTCCGAGGGCAGCCCGTTCCAATCAGACCTGGTGAGAGGCAGGAGCAGAGGGGGAGAGTACCTGCACGGGCAGGAGCTGCTCCTAACTTCAGGATTCTGAAGGTCTGTGGGGCCACGAGTGGCTCGGGAGAGCTGGTTTCTGACACGTGGGAGTCACAGAGGCATCAGCCTCTGGGTGAACGACAACCCGGGGCTTCGGTGGGATTTACTGCCCTGACCTGGCACCTTTGCTGCTGCAAAGCCCAGCTGGGCTCGTTCCAGCTCGCAGTCCTGTGGGACCCCTGGCATCTCCTCGCTGAAGACAGAGCTCGGGGAGGCTTGGCACACAGCTCAGTGAGCAGCAGTGTGGCTCAGCGAGGAGCAGGGTGGCTCAGCGAGGAGCAGCAGCAGAGCATGGGTTGTGCCGAGATGGCTGACTGAAGGGAACTGAGGAATCTGGGCGGGTGCACAGGGTTGACCTCAGCCCCTCCGACAGTCACGCTGGGCCTGTGAGATCAGCCGATCCCACCGCAGCCAGCGTAGAAACGGGGCCCCGCCAGGAGCAGCCTCAGCTCAGGTGCATGCTGCACACGCGGCCCAGCTCTGCTCGCTCTGGGTGTGACCGGGTTTATTTCAGAGCCCAAGAATGAGGGTTAGCTGTTCTCAGGGAGACGGCAGCGCTCACACCGTCCTTTCTGAGCTGTATCCCCTCGGCTCGGAAACTCGCAGCAATCCCGAGGCAGATGGCTGTGGCCGTGCCTGGAAAGCATCTTCCACCCCTCCCTGCAGACGGGACTGCAGGCTGAGGGCGCCGAGGGACTGCGCAGCCCTCTCCATCCACACAGTGACAATCGCGTCCGAGAGAGAAGTCCCAGCCCTGGTCAGGAGCGAACAAAGGAGGGGAGGGGCGGCAGAGGAGTTTGGGTTTCTCTGTCCCAGAGTCACCGTGGAAGCCACAGCAGTTACGCAACTCGAAGGCAGAGGCTGAAACAGCATCTCTTGTTAACTCCTGCTGCGTCCTCCTTCCAGTCGTGCTTGCCCTGACGTCGGGCTCCTCACAGGGGTCTTGCTGTCCTACCCCGGCAGGGCGCAGGGCAGCACGCCCTGCCTTGCTCAGCACGTCTCAGCCTTCGTGGCTTGGTAGAGATGAGCGGGAAAGCGGGGAGGGCTTGGGACGAGGTTGCCCGCAGGTTTCAGAAGCCGCTTGGTTCCTAACAGAACCCCCCGTGATCCCGAAGCCCGGGTTCCTCGCTCACCAGGCTCCCCAGTCCCTTGCTGCAGCCTCCAGTATTTTCCCTGAGCAAGAGAGTGACCCGAGTTCAAGCACAGCGAGTGCCAGTTTCCTCACCCACGCTGTGGTGACGGCGGGAGTGGGGTGATTCCAGGAACCTGACTAAACAGCTCCGAATCCACCTAAAATTAAAGTCAGAAGCTCCTCCCGGGAACAAGAGGCGGAAATCCTTGATGCTCGCAGCCCTGGCACGCGCAGCGCCGCGCTCACGTCCTTGGGAAAAGCAACACCCAGGCCCAGCCGCTGGTGTCTGCGGATCCTTATCTCCTACCAGGAGAGGTGAGACAGCTTCCCCTCAGCTCCAGGCAATAGGGACGACCTGGGCCCCTCAGGAGCCGCAGTCTCACCCAGCACACAGGCCGCGGCTCTCTGCGGGCGTGCTGCGATTGAACACAGGGATGTGAACGGACCCGCTCGTCTGGGCACTCCAGCCCCGCGGACACCGAGCAGACTTGGGACCCTTCCCCAGGTTCTCCCTGGTAGAAGGTGCTGCTCGTGGTTCTTGTTAAGGTTACAGCAGCCTGAGGGTTGAAACAAGAGACGAGAAGGATCCCCAGATCCCTGTCCCCATCCGCCTCCTCCAGTCTTACCTGGAAGGAGCAGCTAGGCCGTCACGGGTCGGTTTGTAGAGATGCAAGCTGCAGCCCAGTCGGGCTCTGGCTGCGTGAGGCACCCTGCCTGTCCCTCAGCTCCGTCCCTCCATCGTGGCAGGCACTGGCTCTGCTCTTCGTGGCGTGGGACGCAGAGGAAACCCCCCGATGGGGGTCTGCAGCTCCTCTGGATTCCCCGTTTATCACTGCAGAGTTTCAAAGGAGGGGGCAACTTCACAAGATGGGAAGTTAAACAAAGGAAGGAAGGAGGAGGAGGAAGATGACCCCTCGGTCGGGGACAGGAGGTTGCAGGGACAGAGGCACCAAGCAGAGCACTAAAACGGAAAGCAGGGAGGTCTGCCCCTCTTGCTCAGAGGTTACCAGCATCCCAGCCTTCACCCTCAAACTTCGTGCACAGTGCCAGGGCTGCCCTTACATGAGCTGGGGAGAGGGCTCTCAGGGTTATCAGTCAGGCACCCGAGGCACCACAACACCCCTGAACTGAAGCAGGTGACTACTTCACTGCCCCCGGTGCTGCTGGAGCCCAGAGCCGGCATCTCAGGGAAAAGCGGAGCTGGGGCACCTAAGAGTGGGGGAGCCCCTGCTGGCTGCCATCTCTGGACGCCACCCCAGCGCACTGTGCCCCCTGCTCGGATGCCTTCTGACAAGCTCAGGCACGGAGGGGCAGTTCAAGCCCCAAACACCCTGCAGCGCAGTCGTGCTGGACACAAGCAGTCCCATGACTCGGGCAGCAAAGCCTTCAGAGAACAGGGCAGTTCACGAGAGTCTTCCATCACGGACGGCCTTGCTGCCTGTTCCTCTGCAGCACTGGCAGAGCTGGGTAGTGACTTAATCTGGGCTCCTAACAAGCAACAGCCATCTCGTTACCTGCATTACCAGAGTGGGAGGGTTATCTCCCTGCATCTCCACTGCAGGTGCTGGCAGCTCCGTGCCGCGTCGTCGTACCCCTTGGCACCGCTAAGCACCGAGGTTCCAGAGCGTCTCCAAGACGTCAGCAGAGTCCGCCAGCTCTGTGAGAGACAAGCCCGGCTCAGGCTCGCGTTTCCTTCCTCCCACCTGAGATCAAACCCTCCTGGTGACACATTTCCTCTGACTCTTCCAGAGTCGCCCCACGCTCGGCACCCTTCCTGCCACCGGCTGCACGGATGGGCTCTCGTCAGCCACCAGGCGCTGCATCCTCCTTAGCGTGTCTGTCCTTGCTGGAAGGAAACACCCAGGGCCCGGAGGGTGCGTGCGTCCCTCACATCGCTTAGGAGCAGCAACGGCTACGAGAACGGTGGCTGAGGAGAGGTTGGGAACGGTGCTGGCTGCTGCGCGGTGGACGGGAACCCCGCAGTGCCAATGGCTCTGAAGGCCAGTGAGCAACAAGAGCGGGTGCGGCGGCGCGCAGCGGACTCAGGGTTACAGAATTCACCGAGGGCGACACGAGCGAGGAAGGATTTATGTCTAGCAGCGTGTTCCAGCGAGAACTCAGCCGTGGCCTCGGTTCAGGGCATCTGGCATCGCTTACCGCGTCCACTGTTACTCGCAGGAGCGCGGGGCTGCAGCCCTGCCGAGCGTTCCACGGCGCGCCGATGGGTGGGTTAGCACAGAGCCCAGGCGTCAGGATGAGCGCTGTCGGGGCCTGCTGGTTCTCCCCACGCCTGCTGGCGTCGGGCTTCTGTTCAATCCCTCCAGCCGCTTTCGGAGGCGCACGGTGGGGGTCTTACTGCGCTGGGATGAGAAACGATGGAGGAGGAGTCCTCCTCCCTGCAGAGGTACCCGCCAGCGACGCTGGAGGATACGAATGAGAGCTGAGCTCCGTGGCTCTGGTGTTCCACAGGCACAGCTCTGCGCCAAGGCCTGGTCTCCAAACACTCAGCCTTGGCTGTCGTTCCTCCCCCCTCAGACACCACTGGGGAGGAGCAGGACAATTCCTGGTGCTGCTGTCAGTCCCCACCTTGGCTCTGGACAGTGTTGAGGCCAGTGGAGGCAAACCCTCGGGTACAAGTCACAGCAGCTCTTCCTGCTCTTCCCGTGCCACGGCTAAGGAAACTGGCAGAGGCTGTGTCTGGATTCCCTCTGCTCTAGGGGAAGGGAACTGTCTGCAGCCCCTCGGGCTCTTTCCTACCTGGAGGTCCAGGAAGTCACCGCAAACGCTGGCCGTCTCACTGCACAGAGGGTACTGGCGAGGAGCAGGAGCTCAGGGGACAGTGCTCTTTCACGGAAGGTGACATCTGCATGCAGAGCACAGACACTCAAACCCCGTGGTGTCCAGAAACACTGCCTGGGAGTGGCTGAGGAGGTTTAGATTAGCTTCACACAACTCAGGAGACACCCAGGAGAGCCCAAGCTCCGCTGCCTCAGTCAGGAGCTCTCCTTTCCGCCTGCAGAAGCAGGAATGCTCTCAGGACCTCTGTTCCTGGAGAGGTCTGGCCATTCCAGCAGCCCTCACAAGTTACAGCACTGCCGCTCTGATGGAGGGGCAGTCCTAGTGTTGCGGGCTTACGGGATGTGTCAGCCTGCTCTTTGGAAACTGAGGCAGAAAACAGAGTCCCTGTGAGCGCTGCTCTCGGTCTGTCGTTGCGTGGGGGTTTTTCCCAGCAGCATCTCACACATCTTGCTTTTTCATTCAGGCTCTGGTTCCTGGAATTCCAGCACGATCAGATTGCATTGCGAGGAAGAGTTAGTGCTGGCACTCCTTCCTGGAGAGTCATTTGAAAACCTGACTCACGCTGTCCCGTGGAGTCAGGAACAAGCAGTACTGGGAGCCCTGTGCTTCTTGAGTCTCCTGAATCGAAGGCAGTCTCTCGGTTCCTCTTGCCCGAGCTCTGCAGGGACCTCTATCCAACAGCTCCTGACTCCCAGCAGTCCTTACAGAGAAGGCACTGCCTGGAGCGGAACACACCTCGCCCTCGATTCAGGCTGTGGTAGCCGGTGTCTGTGCTCCAGCTGCCCCGAGGCCCACGGACACCGCTCGGTGCCTGACTCGGGGGCTCAGAAAACCTGTGGGGTGAGGGTCCAGCCCTGGCTCCTGCCGGTGCCTCTGAGCAGAGGAGCAGAGCTTGAGGCCGAGCGCAGAGCCTCCGCGCCATGATGTGCTCTTTTGTTCTCAGGCAGCCAACAGCAAAAGAAGGGGGAAAAGAATAAAGAGAGGAGCGCGGAGCCAAGCATTGCAACACGGGCTGGCCACGCATCCAGGGGTGGAAACAAACCGGCCCCGCTCCAGCACCGTCCCTGGGGCCCGGGCCTGCTTTGCAATTGGCAATGACTGGTTGTGAAGGATGTTAGAGGGAGCAGGGAACCTCGGCGCTGCGAAGGACAGGGTGGGCTTGGCCTCCTGAAGATGAGGGGCCCCTGCAGGCTCCACGCTTTGTGCGGAGCTCTGGGAACGAGAGCAGCAGCAGCCAGGACAGAGCTGCTCGGTGCTCGGGCTGAGATGCTCCTGCACAGTCTGTCCATCTGCAGAGGATCAGGAGACAGTTCTGCTGCGAGAGGTCTGCTGACAGACAGAGGAGGCGGCGCAGAGGGAGGCTCTAGGTGTCGTGGGTTCTGAAGTGGCATCGTTTCTCTTCCACCACCAGGACTCGGCTGTTTCCGCGTCTCTTTGGGCCGCCGCGTTCCCAGGGCGTTCCAGGAGCAACCTCGGGCACGGCCAAAACCCCGATCTCTCAGCAGCTCCGCGGGAAGGAGGGGAGCGGTCGGCGAGTGAGCAGAGTGCGGCAGGGAGGATCCAAACACAGATCAGAAGGGTTCCGAGAGCCGAGCGCAAGGGCACGGTCGCACGGTGCTGTGGAAAACGCTCGCGTCGTCAGGTCCTTGACGCACTCACCGAGCTGTCAGCCTGGCTTTATAAGGGCCGGGAGCAGCCGGTCCTGGCAGCAGAGCCAAGCAGCAACCCCTGAGCCCAAATTCCTCTGTTCCGATAGCGCTATCAGCCAGGCCTCGGGCACGGGGTCACCCTCACGCGCAGCAGACTGCCGGCAGAGACGCCGGGTAGCGCTCGCTGAGGAGACGCCCCGTTGGGAGTGGGTAAGCTGGTCCCCCAAACCGACACTACCAACACTGCCACTCCAGCCCGCCTTGCTCCCGGCTGCGCTGGGGTTCTTCCCTACAGCACGAAACCACAGTCAGGCAGCTCCGGCAGAGGCCTCTGTCGTGAAGACCCATGAGGAAAGCACAACATAGAGGCAGCAAGGAGAGGCACGGGTGGGCTCAGCAGCGTGAGGGGAGACCGAGGGCTGAGCATCCTCAGCAGCACCCGGAGAGCAGGAGCTGGAAGACAGACAAATGTGAGCAAACCACGCTGAGCCAGGTAATTCCCTTTGCCAGAGCTGCAGCAGAAGCAGCCGCAGCCTCCTCCAGGCCTGGCAGAGACCCCTCGGGCCCTTCAGAGGACACAAAGGACTTCAGAAGGTCACTCAGGCACTTCAGCATCTTCGGTTGCAGTGCAGCTCCCGAAGCCTCCTTACACCTGAGGTCCTAGGGTTGCCCTTCTAAGAGATGAGAAAGCGGAGCACTGCGGGCTGTACCGGTGTGGGGGGCTCCAGAACCACAACTGTCGGTAGCCAGGAGGACCCTCTGCAGAGCAGCCCCCAGCGTGAAGCGTGTGAAGCCTGCCTGCACACCCCCACAGCCGCTCCTCAAACCCTCCAAACCCGAAGCACTCCCCTACAACGCGGCTGGGACGCCACCACCCACGACTCCAGTCCCCACGCGGCGACAGTACCTGGGAGGCACAGCCCCCCTACAGGAGACAAACCCCAAACCAAGCAGCTGTCCTTCCCGTGAGAGCCCCAGCTCGGGGCCAGCGAACCTGGCACTGCGGCGACTGCTGCGAGGAGCAGCGGCCCAGGGAGCGGTCAGTGGGGTGAGGTGCTTGGCCCAAGCTGCAGCGCCTCTGCACAGAGGTTCTGCTCTGGGATGGCCACTGGAACTGAACCCTCGGTTGCCCATGGATGTGGAGGCTGAAGCCGGTTTCCTCACCGGCGCAGCGATCCCTAACTCCACCACAGGTGGTGGACGCGTCCACCTCCCAGTTCAGCCCTCACAGCGCTCGTGGTGACCTCGTGGGATCCTGTCGGGAACTCCAGCAGCTTCTGGTGTTCTGCTCTCTCCCATCACCACTGCACTGCAGGGAACTCCTGCTGTGGAGCTGGGACTCCTCGGGGCTCCTGAAGTCATCTGGCAGAGGCCTCCCTGCTGGCTCCATCTCTAACCCCCAGGCTGCTCCAGTCTTGGAAGTGGTCCAGCCAGGAAGAGGGGCCTGACTGTCCCGTGTCCTTCCGGGAGCCAGGAAACCTCTGACCCGAACTTCCCATCCACTGATGTTGGACTCCTTCTCCGTGGCTCCCACGGGTCCCCTGCCCTGACACAGTCCTCCCCTGCGCCTTCTTGGAGGGCTCCTTCTGCACAGTTCGGCGCTTCTGGGTGGCAGAGCTTGGTGGAGAGACTCTACCATCACGAGGTCCCAACAGCTCCGGAACAAGGAATGACCCTCTTGGCTTTGTGCAGGGGGAGGCAATGCCAGCCCCCACGAGCTCTCCTGCCTGGCTCGCAGTGTCTGCAGGGTGAGGACAAGGTCAAGAGGGTCTGCAGGGTGAGCAGCAGGACGAGAGGGTCTGCAGGGTGAGGAAGAGGATGAGGTCAGGTCTCAGGCAACGCGGATGCTCTTATCCAGAAGGGCTTGGCTCAGCAGGTAGACAAAATCACAGGGAGCCCGGCTGGGGAAGCCCTGACCTGACCACCCACTGTCAGAGGGGCCTTTTCCTCTCCAGCTGCGCAGGACAATGAGGGGCCCTGGCTTTCTGCAATTGCAGACTTGAGAGCGGCAGCTGAAGCGCCAGCAGTGGGGATTAGTTGCAGGCCTGAGCACGTCCGCCCGACACCCCTCTGCAGCAGCGCTCACTGTCGCTTGCTCCCTGCTGTCACCACGCTGTCGCAGCAGCCCCGCTCGGCCAGGCTTGCCAAGCAGCCCCAGGTGTGCGGGACAAGGCTGCGGCTCTGAGGGCAGCTCCGCTTCCAACTGATCTTCCAAAACCACCGTTCACAGCAGGAAAGGGCTCAGCTCCAGCCTGAGAGGCTCTCCCTCCACACGGGCGCTGCCCTCAACACAGCTGCCCCTCCGCAGCACTGGCCCCAGCACTGAACCCCTCTCGCACAGCTCCTGACACAGAGAGGACTTCTGCCCATCCCTTCTCCCTTTCCCAGCGCATCAGGCCCAGAATCGCCCCAGGACTCTGCGGAAGAAAGCAGGCTCTTGAGCAACCAGCAGAACGGCCTCTTCCATTGTCTTGGAATTCCTTCCACTGCATTCCTCAGGCATCAGGAATCTGCCTCTTGCACAACCAGTTCCTCCAGCCTGGGCAGCACTGGACCCGCATCTTCATCTTCAGAGCTGGACCCGACCTCTGCCCTTGGGCCCAGCGGTGGTCAATCCCTGTGCAGGGACCTGCTGACAGACCTTGCGAGTGAAAAGGGCAGGCTCTCGGGAGCACCCCAGCCCACCCTCCCTGCCCAGGGGAGGTGCTCAGGGTGCTGGCTGATTTCAGGACACCAGCACTGAACCTCTCGACTGTCTTTGGGGTCTAGTGGTAGGAGCCCGCTAAAGCTGCAAGGAGCAGCACAGAGCAGCCAGCAGGAGAAGGCAGCTTCTGCCTTCTGGGGTCACTGCTGTTAAACACAGCAGCAGCAGCCTTGGCCCCAACAGCCCGGGTGTCTACACGGAGTCTTTTTACCCTGCCCAGACTCCTGTGAACAAGCTACGAGCGAGAGGGTCCTGCGTTCTACCCCGCGGGGAGGACACTGGGGAGCACACAGCCCAGCCCCTGCTGCAGGCACCGGCCCGGGTGCGATCGCTGTGCTCGTGGCAGTAAGCCTGCCTGGCTGACTGGCCAAAGGCACCGGACGGGGGGTGAAGAGGGAGCAGACAGTGGGAAAGCAGGGCCCTGCAACCCGACGGCAGGTTCCTTGGCTGGCAGGGGGCCGCGCACACAGGTTACGCAGAACGTGTCAGACCCTGTTCCCAGGTACCAGAGCCTCACAGGGTGTGTGTGTGTGCCTGGAAAGCAGAGGAACCACAGGCGTGCAAGCCCTCACCTGCGTGAGACAGGACTGCTGCAGCCCGGGGCGGCGATGTGCTGGGGCAGGACTGTCAGTGACTGCCAACACCCTGCCAGCCACCGGCAGCACGGGAGGCCCGGAGCTGCTGGCGACTGGAAGATGCTGCTGCCGCCGCGGCACTGATGCCTGGAGGACTGACAGACAGGGAGACTTTTAAAGAGGAACTGCTGAAGTTTATTTGGGCTTCTCCTCGGAGAAGGGCCCGGCCGCAGCCCGGGTCTGGAGCGAGGAAGCACGAACGGTGGTCAGGGAGGGCGAAGGCGGCAGCAGGAAACGGCCATGAAGCCTGGAGACAAAAGCACCGGGGAGGCTGGAGCAGCCCGTTAGCTGGAGCGGTGCCGTGCTCCCCGAGCAGTTCACAGCGGCTTTGAGTGAACCTCTGCAGACCCGGACAGCGCGGGGCTCAGTGGGATTCTTTGGTGTAATCACAGAGCCAGGATGCTTTGGGTTGAAGGGATCTGCAGCTCGGGTGGCTCTGAGAGGAGGTTCTGGAGCACCTTCCACCACAGAAGGTGCCACCTCATCTCTCCTGGACTCAGAGCAATGCTGCTCCACTAGAAATGTCCTGGAGACACGCCACAGCAACCGGCACTCCCAGGCTTCAGCTGCCACCAGATTCTTTTAAGGGTGAAGCCCCTCTTCAGGAAAGCTCTCACCCTGGGTCTCCTCCTCCTGTTCCTATTCACGGAGCTTCAGCCAACCGTTCAGTTCCACCCCAGGTTTAGCCTTCTGACCTCTCTCCTCCAGCCAGGCCCATTTCCTGCTGCTCACCCCTGCCCTCTCATCACATCTGCTCCTTCCCTGCCCTGCACGGAACCCCTTGTGGTACCGAGCCCTGGAGGGGACCTTTGTCTCTGACCTTCTTTGTTCTCCAGCACTTTAACACTCTGCTTCTTGTCCACAGAGAAGTTTATTTTCTTGTGGTATTTACGGCAGCCAACAGAACCATCACCCTTCAAGACCAAGCCAAGCCAGAGAACACCCAGCTGGAGGCAGACAAGCGTGTCAAGTCCAGTTCCGCCCAGCTATCTGCTGTTTCCCTAACACAACCCATCTGCCTGCAGCTCAGGTCCCCCTTTTCCAGCCCTGGCAATGTCCACACGCAGCTGAGCTCTAGGGATCGACCTCGCGCCCTGCCACACTTGTGCTTCCTACTCAGATCCTTCTGCCAGCTGTCACACGGTGCCACGGGCCAACTTCTGCTCTGCTCACGCAGCGAGGTTCTCCCGTGGCAGTGCAGGCGCCGTGGGGGTGTCCGTGCAGCCCTCAGGAAGCTGCCGTGCTTCTCATTCTCACAAGTCACTGGTTCATCCAGGAGCGGGAGGTGCCGCGCTGTGCTGCAGATCCCGGGCTGCTCACCGTGCACACGCTGTCCGAAGGGCCACGCCAGGTCTCGCTCGGCGCTGCCCAAACGACCCCTTTGAGGACGCTGTGACCTCACCGAATCGCCACACCGCTCTGGCTGGAAGAGCCCTTTAAGATCACCGAGTCCCAGTGTTACGCCAGCACCGCCAGGTCACCCCGAACCCACGGCGGGGACTGCACAGCTCCACCGGCTCAGGAAGTTCCGCTTCCCGAGCGGGCTGAGGAGACCTTTGAATTCCAATCACGTCCCACGGCAGGAGCCGTTCCGTCGCAGCGCTCCGTGCCGGAGCGGTTACTGAAGAGACCGAGTCCTCCCCGTAAATAAAAAAGGGTGTATTTTACACAATCCCACGGGTGAACATAAAAAACGTCAAGGCGTTCAGGAATCCACATTACCCAGTAAAAACCAGCCGACCCACCCCCAGGGCTGGAAACCTCTGTCACTACTGACTGAAGGACACTGGTGCCGTCCGCCAGCGTGGAAGTCTCTGTAGCGATGGGTACAGAGCGCGGCCGAGCGCGTGCACGTTCCCTGCGTGCGGCCCTTCCCAGTCTATGCCCTTCTCTTCCGTGTGGTTCCGTTCACTTCTGAAGAGCCCGTGTGCTTCTTTGTGGGAGAGGCCTGTTCCTCTGAGCTAGAGAGACACAGCAGAGCAGCCTGTAAGCCCTTCGGAACACGCACACTACACAGCCACCACGTGTACAGGTGCACGTGACTAATCTATGCAGAGGCACAGGGCTCCGCCAGCACAAGCACTGTAAACCCCGAGCTTCTCCTGCCCGTGACCCTTCTGTTCAGTTGAGCAACACCCCGCGCCCCAAGTTCTACGGGTGGCTGGAACAGCAACAAACGTGCACGACAGAGCCGGAAAGGAGGCCGCTGTCTGCATTAAACCCTTTACCTGCAGCTCCCCTCAAGGTCACACGTGAACAGGCAACAGTGCTTCTCGCTCTGCTCATGTGCCCACCGCCTAACCTTGGAGCTCACCAAGCCTCCAGTGTGGGGGATGCAAGCACTAAATACTCCAGGGGCTAAATACTACACGGAGCGCACAAGCACAGAGGTGCCTCTGCACCAAGGGGAACGGAACGAGAACCAGGGAGAAAGTCTTTCTGTCCAACTTAAAGCAACAGCAGAACCTTCAGAGGGCAATAAGGCTGTTGAAAACCAGCAGAGGAACCTCTGCTCGCTGCTTGTCACTGCACATAAACACAAGCTAGACCCTCAGGCCTCCCGTGCCAGACAGCCCCAGGACAGCCCCAGGCTCAGAACTCATTACCTGTAGTTTCTTCTTGCCGTGTCTCTTCGCGGTCTTTTGGTGGGAACAGGGCTGTCGGACACGTCAGGTGGGACTGGCCTCACAGAGGACACGCTGACCCTGTCGGACGGAGTCATACCTACCGAGAAATCACAACAGCTCACTTCAAACAGGGGTCTTCCTGCTCCGTAAGGGCAGTGTGAGACCCCTGAGGTCAGGCTTCAGGCACGGCAGAGCACAGCCCGGGAAGGGAAGGAAACACAACTGTGGTCCTGCGAGAAGGAACACCCCTGGTCCCGCAAGGACAGCGTTCCCGCATCAGAGGTGGAGGTCACGCCAGCACCACACGGTTTGTGATTCAACAGTCACTGCAAAACCCAGCGCTCGCTCTGCGACAGCTCCTGAACGCAGCACGTGTGTTACTGTCCTTGTTGAACCTGGCTGCAGACAATGGCCAGGTGATCTCCTACGGGTGGGAGATCATCGCACGTTCACACAACCCTCACCAACCTCACGTTTGCTGCCTGAACCCCTCACAGGGCAGCGCTGGTCTGGGCGCCATCCACTGTCACACTACATACAGGTCTTCTGTTCCTCCTCTACCTGGAGCCACCTCTCAGCTCTGGGTTAGCTGTAACAACCTCCCTTCACAGTCTGCACCTGTCAGTCCCTAAGGGTTAAAGCAGTTAACACTCTCTCCTCGTGCAGCACAGCGAACCCTCACACAGCCACCTACCCAGTTTTTGTTCTACCAGCTGGAGGCTCTTCTCTTGCTCAGCAAGTTCCCGCTGCTTCTTCTGTGTTTCTGGACTGTTAAGCGACTGCAAATGCAACTCCAGGTCCTTGTTCACATCGTTCAGCTTGACCACCGCTGCTCGGTACTGCTGCAGGAGCTCTGGTTGGAGAATGAAACCCCAAGCAGTGAACATTCCCATGTGGCCACTTCGGTCTAGGAGGCCACCGACCCCAACGCAGACAACAGCCGAGACACACAAGACCAGGGCCTAAGGATTCCCCCCACTTCGAGTGGCCCTGCAGTCCTTCTTAGAGCGACTCTCCGAGTGAAACGAAAGGCTGGCCCCAAGGAATGATGTCTGCCTCAGGCCTGGCCCGGGCTGCCCAGGGCAGCAGGGGAGTCCCCGTGTCTGAGGGGGCTACGCAGCCACGGAGACGTGGGGTGAAGGGCAAGGGTCTGCGGGACCAGGTTGGGCTCAGTGAGCTTCAAGGCCGTTTCCGACCCAAACCACTCTGCGACTCCTCTCCCGTAAGTGTCCTGCACTGAACCACCAACAGTGCCAAAGCTCATCGCGCTCGGGGATAACCGAGCTCCAGTGGCTGAGCGCCTCAGGGCAGTAGCTGAGGCGCTTACCGAGTTCTCCCTAGCTGCACCCTATCCTCACACCTGGGGAAGAGCCTTTTGGTGCCTCTTCTCCCTGGTGGTCACTGTGAGGCACCTGCTCACCCACCAGGCTGCTCCAATAATACCTGTGCTCCCTCTCCTCATCCCCCCCCAGCAGTGCCATGGAAAAGCTCCATGTCCTCCTGCCTTCTGTTCAGAAACGACCTCTCTGTGAGCGAGCCTTTTCAGCACTTCCCAGGTCAGCCGGGGCAGCTGCTCCGCGCGGGAGCTGCCAGCGTTACCCCGGTTCACAACCTCCATTCTGAGAGGGAGAATCCAAGCACAGAGCGAGCGACCCCGCAGGAAACGCGAGGGATGTCTCGCTAGAGAAGCAGCACACAGACGTCACGCACAGCTCTGCTGAGAGCAGTGCTCTTCACCACAGCCCCAGCGGGGAGCTTACTGGCTCAGTACGGAACTGCGCATCGAGGTAAGCTGGTCCTCAGGGAGAGAGGCTTGGAACTCCTTTGTCAAGGGTGCACGGACTCCATCAGCTCAAGCTCGGAATAACCCCCCTGTCTGTGCCCCAAATGATTAGGGGGAACCCTCTCACGGTAATTACTTGTTTCTTTCTAAACGTAATAGCTGGAGTTTCCCAAGCAGGACATCACGCAGCTCGCTCTCTCACACGGAGCATTTCCAGCTGCGTAAGAGAAAAGCAAGCACAGGCCAGCAGCAGAACGTGGGGAGGGGCGCGTCCTCACCGACCCACCTATCTGTCCAGAGAAAGTAGCGTAGAGCTTTGGGATGGGAGCTCCAAAAACCATCCCTCTGAGTTTTTCAATTGGCGGGGCTTTGTTCTGAAGGCCTCCGAACTTCCCATTGCTGCGGACGCGGTCCCCCTCCCGAGTCAGCAGCGTAGGGCAGTGTGTGACTTTGACCACCTGCAGGGGCAGAGAAGGTGACACCGAGTTGGGAATGGCACGGGGAAACCTGACCAGCCCTGCGCCGCTCCCGCAGCCTTGGAGTGACCGCGAAAGCCTCCACACAATCGCCTGGCCAGACGGAACTCCCGCTGCTGATCACCACCAGTGGTGCTCTGGGGCTTTAACGGGTCCTCAGACTGCAGCGGATCCACACTGGGAGAAAGCTGGCTACCCAGTGTTCCCTCAAGTAACAGCAGGCAGCGTGAGTGCGGATAAAACACCTGAGCACCCACTCAGTTCCTGCATGGGGGCCTGTGCTCCTTTTTAAACGCAGATCCCAAGTGCCCAAGGGGTACTGAGCAGGTTACAGCCACTACCACTCTCCTGCTTGCTTCTGCAGTAGCACGCAGACACAGTGACAGCAGGAGCACAGGCAGGCGTCACAGTTGGAAAGGGGAGGCAGAGTGATCAGCTGGCGGCCGCTGACAGGGTTCCAAGCCCCGATGCACATTAAAATACTCGTGCTGATAGCCTGGCTTTGCCCACGGCCCCACCCGCGTCTCTGAGACGCTGGGGACACCCGCAAGAGGAACTGGACTCACCTCTTTCCTGTACTGGTTGGCAGCACTCAAGTTATCCACGATGATCGTGTCACCCAGGAGCATCCCGAACACTGAGAAAAGGGAAGTTTGCAACCATCACATTTCCCCACAAGGAAACAGCCTCTGCTGTGAAACCCCAGCTCTGCGGTGACAGGCCTACAGCTCCCCAGGGCAGCGCGCCAGCCACGTGCAAGGAAGCAGAACCACACTCTCAGACTGCGAGGGAACCGCCTGCTTCCATCCAAGAACTCACAGAGACTTCAGTCTGGTTAATCTCCCAGTGGTGCGACTGACCCTCTCCCACCGAACAGCTCCCCTGATGCCTTACACTGACTTCTGTGAGGACGTGCAGAAAGAATCCCAAGGAGGAAGAAATTATGGGCCCCCTGGGGTTTTCTCAGCCCTCTAGGAGCTGTGTTCGTTCTCTGCACGCGGTTCTGGGCGCTCGGTGGGCTGCCACAGCAGGACCACCGCCGGGCTGCTGAGCCATTACCTGTGCGACAGTGCTCGGCGTTATCGGGAAACGTTAGCAGATCTCTGGCAAACACAGGGTTCCCGACGGGACTGAAGACGGCTTGCGTGTTACTCAGGTGAGGTAGAGGCCTAGTTAATGCCAGGGGAGAGGGAGGGAGAAGGAGAGAAAAAAGAAACAGGTCCTCATTTCCCTGCTGCTGCAGACAGCTTGGCCTGAAATTCAAACCGCGCTGAACGCCGCGCGCTAGGGGCTCGCTGACCCCACGCTGCCCGAGCCGCGGGCCGGGTTCAAGACGCACCGCTGAGACACTAGTTTGTAGCGAGAGACAGGCCCTACACGTCCACTCAGCTAGGCTTACAGACCAGTTTTAGTAGATGGTTTTACAGGGACCAGAGATTCTGGGCCCTCCAAACACACCTGCACACCCCACCCTTCCTACAGGGCATCTGTCACGGTGAACTGCCATTCAGAACTACTCCCTTTTCCTCTCTCTTCCAGGAAACCCAAGCAGCAGAATGAATCCTACTCCTACAGATGGGTTTGGCAGGACTGCACTCCAGCACCAGACTTTCAAGCCAGTTGTAATTGGGCTGGAAACACTACAATCACTCCTCGAAGCTGCTGCTGCAGGAAACACGTGGAGGTGAAGAACAGAGTGGGCTGCCTTTGCCTTCGAGCAGAAACACCCTGCTAGGTAACAGCAACACGCAGCGGCTGCAGAGAGGACCTACAACCCCAGCTAACGCTCCAAGCGACGCCTCGTGATCTCATGCTGGGATCTCTAGAGACAAACTAGAAGGAAAGCTGCGGCACCTAACGCCAACGCAGAGGTCTCGGTGTGTTTTTCTCTACCTGTTCCAGTCAGGGAGCGACTTTGTGTAAATGGAATCAAGGGGCAGCACTTGTTGTCGACCTTGAGTCTCATCAAAAATCGAGCGTGCGGCTTCAGTAGTCAGCGTGACCACACAGTCCATGTCGCTTGCCAAATGCCACGAGATAACTTTCGCTGCTTCGTTATCCTCGATCTGAGCTAAGTGTGCAATCTGTACCACAGAATTGAGAGCAGTCAGAAGGAGGCCACGTCTGCTTCCTACACTAACCACAGTCACCCCTCCACCTCTATCGGACATTTCCTTCCCCGGGCGGCTCTGGTAGGAGAGCTGGTCTCTTCTGGACGCTGTCGCCACTGCAAAGCTCCTCAACCATTAGCTGCATTTTCACTTGGCTCGTTTCTCATCACCACCACCCTGCGGGACCAACAAAGCTCGTTGGAAGGCTCTCCAGGAGCAAACTCACCTTGCCTAAAATATCCTGGTTGCTTTTTGGGTAGTTCGGGAGGGTGCACATTCGCCTCGGCTGTTTCATCACTGCTTCCTGATCCAAGGTCTTTTGTTTGAGAAGAGAATCTATGGACCGAAGCTGAGAGTGAAAATCCAGTTAGCAGCAGGATCGCGGGGCCGGGCGGCAGCTGTAGTTACTGTGCCTGCTGCTGCTGAAGACCCTGACAGAAACCAATCAACAATCCCACTGAGGCTCTCAGTACCCAAGGGACTGCTGCGTGTCATTTCAGGAGAGCAGCAGCACCACCACAACTGTGGCTACGGACCTCTCCACAACTAATGGCTGCTTTAAGGACTTCAGGCTCCCTTACACAGAGCTACCAGGGCCTGAACAGAGCCAAAACTGAAGGGGGTTTAAAGCAGCAGGATGAGACAATCACAGATGCATAACCCAGCCCCATCAAACACCATCTACACCCAGCCCTGGAAAATGCAGCCAGCAGGAGCACCTGGGCATCACGACTACGAACGGGTTTAACTTAGTTCTACTGTTCGGGGGTGAACGGCTCCAGCACTTGCGGGATCGCTGCGGGAAACCAGCAGTGGGGAACACTGCCCCAACCTTCAAGCCTACTCTGCAGCAACACGTGAAGCCCTCTCATTCTCTGAGAAGAATCTTTTCCCTCCATCTCATTATGCCACAGGACATCCCCTTAACATTGATCAGCCCACTGCGAAAACCAGCAACACCAGTAACACCAGTGGTGACCTCAGCGGAAAGGCAAAGCCACCATGAGGAGCCGGAAGAGCAGCTTTTCTTAGCCTCCCGCAGTGTCTTTTCGGGACAGCAGAGCAGTAACAGAGCCACACAAGGTCTGGCACTGATGCACAGGTTTTCCCCAGGGTTTGCATGCTCAGGGT
Organism: Upupa epops; assembly: GCA_013397515.1. Lineage (NCBI taxonomy): Eukaryota > Metazoa > Chordata > Aves > Bucerotiformes > Upupidae > Upupa > Upupa epops. The sequence continues at coordinate 78,899 of VZRI01013797.1, read as the reverse complement.
TGGTACCGTGTGCCCGTGAGCCTCTGCTGCACCACACTCACAGGGAGGGCGCTTTTCTCTCCGAGACATTCCAGAGGTCAGTAAGGGAGGAGCCGTACCGTGTTTTCCTGCTGCACGCTAATGCCCTGCTTTTCCAGCTCGCTCTTCAGGCGAGTTTCTCTTTTCTCAGCTTCTTTCACCTGACCTGGAACAAGGAAAGGCACAGTGTCACAAGTGCCAGACAGCAGGGGCACACTTAGGGCGTTCCTGAAAGCTCTGCGGAACCACAGCACCCAAAGGTGACCCCGTCTGCTTCTTCCTTCAGCACACACTGCCAGCGTTTGGCGTCTGAGCAAACCCAGCTGCTGCCACCTCCTCTGGCCTCGGGAAGCAGCTGGAGCTCTGAGGCTGTGAACTCACACCTGCAATTCTGAGAAGAAACAAGTAAAGAGGCGAGCTGCTTCCTACTCTCCCCATTGGAACAGGTTTGTATTTGAAGTGTTATTTCATGCTGGCTCTAACTGATTCTCTAAAGATGAGCAAAGACCTGCCAATCCGAAACACAACTGGTGGCCTTGTGCGCTGGAGCTGAGGAAGCTGCATCTGCAACAGAAGCAGGCAGGCGGCAGGTAACAGAAGCAGAGCCCTGAACCACACTCACAAGCTGCTTTGGTTACAACAGGCGATTGGTCCAAGTACGAAGTCCAAGTGCATCTATTTAAATCCACCCTCCTGACCGACAGAGGGGCCCACGTGGGGAGAGGTGACACTCTGGAAGCACACACTAGCTTTTCAGAGGATTAGCTTAATTAATTAGAATTTAGGTTCAGTCCCTAAATTCTTCTTATTGACTGCTGAGCTTCTGGACCGATGAGGACGGACACAGCCACTGAGAAGATGGGAGAGTGGAGCAGCCAGGGGCAAAAAGAATCCAACCAGCACCTCCCTGATTAATTCCCTCTGTTGAGAGCTCTGCCACGGGATGCTCTGCCCCAAACAAGACCCTTCTTAGGGAGGGCCATCCAAACGAGACGCCTCCCCGCTAATGCACAGCCACACCACCCTCTTCCGCTCCCCTCTGCCTGCTCCGGCTCAGGGGTTGATACCGCTTGTGGTCCCTCTTTCTCTCTGTTCTCAGTGTTACCCAGGGAAGTTCAACAGTTTCATTCCCAGGAGACCTCCTTTGTGTTCGACTGCACTCACATTTCAGTTCGGCTACAAGCTGCTTGTTAGTATCAAGCCAACTCCTGTAAACACTGATGGACTGAGTTAACTGGTCCCTCTCCTTGGTGAGCGTTGCCATCTGCTGCTGCTTCTTGAAATCTGCAGAAACAGACAGACACATCTGCAGACGCAGACACAGTACCACCCCTGGCTGGTTCGAGGATCAGCAAGCAGTCACCCGCGACACAGTGCACCCGTGAAGCAGCACTGGAGACCTACGAGCAGCTGGCTCCAGGGACACACGGGGCGTGAGAGGAATGGACGTACCGTTGTAAAACATGAAGGACAGGCGGTACGGTTCCACTGGCTTCTTCAAGCCCGGCAGGTCTGGCTCAAACACCAGAATGTATTCGGTGCTGTCTTTCCCAGGACTGCTTTCAGCCAGCGCTAGGCTCTGATCAAACAGAGAGACAGAGACCCATCAGCCCAGGCTCTCACCCGAGGTAACGCGGTGCCTGCATGAAAGGCAGAGCCCCCCCAGCTCGACAAAACCTGAGGGACCCCAGGTAAAATGCAGAAACATCTGCGTGGCGAGCTCTGACTGAGCGATCTCGAGACAGCACAGCCAGATCCCACCACAGCCGAGAATCAAGTGCCACCAATTTCAGTCACACTTACGATTTCAGCTGCTCCTTTCTCGAAAGGAAACTCGACTGTGCTGACCTTCCCCTGGAACTGTGGGACCTCGGTGTCGCCTTCGTTTGGGCTCTTTATTTTCGCTATGATTTTGCCAACTAGACCGATTCCAGTGTGGTTGTTGAACCGATCCTGCGAGTCACAAACAGAAGGTCAGTCTGCACCACGAGCTGCACTGCGCGATCCGATCGCATCCTGCGCAGGGTTTACGTGGCAACGTGCTGGCAGAGCGGGCTGCGGGGGCACGAGTGGCAGAGGAGGTGTTATGGCCTGACTGTGCCCCCCACTCCCCATCCCCCTGAGCTGCTCAGGGAAGGGGAGACTGGAGCAAAGTGGAGACCGGGAAGGAGTGGGGTGGGGAGGGTTGCTTTAGCTCTTTTGTCCCCGTTTCTCAGTACCCGAATCTGTCTGAATGGCTGGCGACTCTGCACACAGTGAGCCAGCTCTGCCCCTGCTGGTAACAGCGAGCGCTCTCCCCACATCCCCGCGAACCCTCGAAGGGCAGAACACCTTATCTTTCTGGAATACAGGATTTCCAGGACCAGCTGTCTCCTGGGAGACACATCTCGGAGAGCAACACCTGCCATAGAAGTGTTTTCCCACTACAGTCTAGTCCTGAGGCATTTTTTCCCTGAACTGAGGCACCTGGCAGCAGGGGTTGCAGTTTTGGGCACCCGGATGCAAAGAAAACCAGACGCACCCATCACACACCGGAAACCAGCGCTTTACCCCGGGTTCCAGTGGAGTTAGGCTGCCAAGAGAGAGCAGCAATGCCTCACAGCCAAAGGGACCGTGTGCCCAGCAGTATTTCCCTCATGATGATTCTGTGCTGTGCACCAAGTTACCATTACGTGGAGGCACAAATCCTTGACCAGGGTACGGCTGTTGGGGGTTCGGACATTGGAAACCGTTGGAGTAGCTGGTACAGAGTCAGGCAGCAGGCGAGCGGGGTCGTTGGGTACAACTTCAATAAAGATCTAGCAGGAACAGGAGGGAGGCTGTCAGAAATCACTGCACTCAGTGCCCACACGGGGGAACGAAAGCAGGTGGGCTCTACTAAGGAACTTTTTCTCCTAAGGAACATGCACAGGTGAAAACGCAGCCGTTTCCCTGCACGTTCCTGCAGGGACAGTGTCTGCAAGCCGAACGCAGGCTTTCCCACAGCCTTCTGCCCGAAGATCCCGCATTACGTGCTCCTGGCTACAGGTAATTAATGAGCGATGCAAACCTGGTCACTGCTGAGGGCACTTGTCTTATCCATGGAGAAGCTGAACTGGATGCTGTAACTGCCCACTTTCTCCGGAACCACTTTATCCCTAAACAAAACCCAAGCAGAAGTGACTCTGTTGAAGCAGCGAGCATGTGAGTTCACAGGCAATCCAGATCCCGAGTTGTGCTCCCAACTAGACACAACGTCCCGGTGAGACGCACTTCAGTACTGCCCCAACCTTACTGCTCCTGCAGCAGTGAATGCTGTGGCAGTTCCTAGAGGTCTGCAATAAGGCTCTGGGGAGCTTGGATGAAGAACATCTCCTCCCCAGGTTCACGCGTGCTTGCAGACAGAAGTCTGGCATGGCCCTGCTTCTCAGAAAGCTGCAAATCTCCCCTCATCTCCCTTCATAGAAGCCCAGAGTGACTGAGGCTGGCAAAGCCCTCTGAGCTCCTCCAGCCCAGCCCCTAACAGCACCCCAGTGGCCACCCCAGGGCACTCAGGGCCACAGCCAGGCTGTCCTTCAACACCTCCAGACACGGGGACTCCCCCAGTGCCCTGGGCAGTCCAGTCCAGGCTCTGAGCACCCTTTCCCTGAGGAAGGGCTTCCTAACAGCCAAGCTAACCCTCCCCTGGCAGCTCCAGGCCCTGTGCTCTCCTCCTAGTGCTGGCTGACAGTAAATGATAAAAGGACGTGACGAGTGTGCCCTACCTGAAGTAGAAGAAGCCTTCTTCCTTGTCATCCTTCCCTTTGCTACAGCTAAATACTGTGATCTGCACAGGAAGACAGGAAGAATTCAGTGCCCCGTGGCAACAGTTGAGGTACCTCCCCTGGAACACATTCCTGGGCATGCACGACCCACCGGCAGCACACAGCAACGCACGGGGGTCAGCTACACTTGAGACACCACCTCCCCACTCTTCATTCACAGCTTTTCTTTGCCCAGGTCAGGGCAGCAGCTTGTAACAGTCGCCCTGCTGCTACTTAGCTTCTGCAGAGGCAGTTCTGCCCTCCCAGCAGTGCTGGCACGTGATACTTGTGATTTAAAGCTCAGACAGGACACTGCTCTCAGTTACACAAAGGAAGTTGCTGCTACCGATGAGTCTGCCCTGTGCCAGCAGCTTACACCCAGGTGGCAGGGCATTCCATGACTTACATCGCTTGGCATCCTAACCCCGTTGCTCTGCACTTCCCAGAGCTTCATGGAAACGCGTCCCGGGTTGATGTTTTTAATGATGCGTTCATCTTCAGAAAGAACACTGACCATGAAATCTGCGGAAGGAAGGGCAGCACCGTCTCCAGACTACTTCAGTGGGCACTTCTGCCCCAGTACCCACAGGAAAACCACGCAGGCCCACGTTCCACACACCAGCTAAGTGAAAAATAACCCCCCCGATCTGGAAACCTCTCCTGGCGCCGTGCTCGGAGCAGACAACCATCCTCAGGAAACCAACCCCACCTGCTTTATCGTGGCTACTCTTAAACCTCCCCGATTTCAAGCCTGCCCTTTCCACGTTATCCTCCTCATCAAATAAACGCGAGGGGTCTGAAATGCTCTCCAGGTACAGAGCTCCTCCCTCCTGGTGTCCCAAAGCACTGAGACAAATCAGACCAAAGAATCACCGCAGCAGGTCCAGAGCTGTGAGCGCCACCAGGCAGAAGCACACTTACCAGGGAAGGTGCTCCCTGCTGGAAAGGAAACCCTTTGGTCGTATTTGACATTCACACGGATGGGCTTGTCAGGGTCCGGCAGGACGTTCAGCCTGATGACAGGACTGTCTATTATGGTCATCCTGAAGGAGGCTCTGACCTGTAGAGTCTGCTCCCCCCTGAAATGGAGATCACAGGAACCGTTACGGGACACCCCCTCTGAAAGGCAGTGCTCAACAGACTCCGGCTCGGGGTCCTGTGCAGATCAGAGCCACGGACGCCCAGCACCTCCGAGAAGGCAAGAAAGAGGGCAGTGCCCAGAGCGAAGCAACTGATGGCCCAGACCCCCTGACCATCCACTGCCACAGAGCACTGCAGGAAACGAAGACGACGCCCTCACTCCTGAGTCACCTCACGCCAGCCCCGAGCTGCAAGGAAAGGCCAGGGACACAGGGAGTGGACAGCAGACCCGTGAGCAGGAGCAGGAGGGGGCAATAATGAATCTGGCACGTGAGTGCCAAGGGCAGCCAGGCCGACTGACAAGATGAAGCATCAGACACAGGACACACATCTGCTGTAAGGAGATGCCTGAGCTCTGTGGCCGGTGAGAGTGAACAAACTCTCTGGACACCCTCCCTAAGCCTTTCCTCAACAGCCAGCACTGCCAGCACCCAGGGCGGCTCTCACTACTCCTAGATCACTCTGTGTGCAGCTGGTCACCCAAAAGCCGGACCCTTCAGACGCTGGGTCAGGTGCTTGGTGGCCCGAAGCGCAGCTGGCAGTGACAGGCTGCCTGTGCCCGTGACCAGACGAAACGGGGTTCAGACAGAGCAGCAGCTCTAGCAGACCAGAAGCAGCAGCTATGGAACCGCGTTTAGTCGAGTGCTTAATCTATTAGAGCTGACTGCCAGCCTTCCACTGGCACACCAACCAACCACCAGTCTGGCGTGGCCTGAGGTCAGCTCCTGGCAGGTGCTGTATCAATGCCCACACTCCAGACACCAGGAGACCTGCCACGGGTTCCCTGCTGTTCCTCGTGGTTTGGCCACTCACCGAGGGGCATGAACAGAAAGAACTCCCAGGTTAGCCCGACCGGCTTCATCCGTTTTACTCTGTTGGTTTGGAGAAACAATCTGTCAAAAAGAAACCAAGCGTTGGTCACTCCTGCAGCATCAGCACAAACTGCCCATCCTCTCACTGCCTGTGTCCTCCCTTCCGCTGGGGAAGGCCTCCTGCTACCTCCCCACTGTGAACTGGGGAAAGGCACACTCACGAATACAACACAAAGAGGTCTAGAAAGAGGCTCAGGGGAGGATGATGCAGAGGGCACTGTTACACCCAGACACTGCCCTGAGGCGCTGTGCTAGCTGAGCAACTGTCTGCAGTACCTGTGCCCTCACAGCACCTCACTGCCCCTTCCACAAACGTGGTGACAAATGAAGTCAGTAACCTGGGCACCACGGCAAGCACTTGTGTTAAACCAGAGGTGGCCTGCACTCACCTTGACGTTGTTGTCCTTCACAATGGAGATTCTGAAGTTGGAGTCAGGCGACGGATTTCCCCAGCGGTCACAGAGCTGAACAACAAGGGGCTTCTCCAGGGATTTACCATTGATCACTGGGACAGGCTGGAAGAGACCCGGGCACGTTCCACTGCTCTGCTCCAGGCACACTGGACACCTGCAGCAGGTCAGGACTGCCCCCAGCAGTGGTGTCTGCCCTCCCAGACTGCAACCCGTAACTGCCACCCCCACGATACAACTGCAGCTGCACAAGGCAGTCCTGCTGTCGTCCCCTCTCCTCTCCTGCATTGATATAAAACTCACTCCTCAGTCAAACCACCTGTGCTGCTCGTGCTAGCGTGACCAAAGGAAGGCTGTGAGTCCCAAGGGACTTCCCTTGCAGGCTAAGACCTCTACCTTCTGGCACTGTGACAGAGTTTTCTAGAGACTGAGACACCTCCTGAACCTTCTCGTTCCCGTTTGTCTTCAGCAACTCCCATTCCAGTTTCTCTTTACTCCTGCTCCCTACTCAGACACCCACTTCCCCGGGCCTGCTTCCACTCTCCCATTTTCTCTCTGCTGGGACTTCAGCCCTGGTGTCGCAGCAGCCAAAAATGCAAACAGGACGGTACCAGCAGCTCCATCCCTCTCGCCTGGTGTCTGCAGTGCTCTCCCTTCCACACTGAAGGGGAGTCGAAGGGGAGTGCTGCTGACAGCACACTGCATAGGCAGAAAGAGCACAGACCTCATCGTTCCGCCTGTGTGCGCCCCGCGGGGAGGCAACACTGCCTCGAGAGCCGCCACACACCGAGAGAAGGAGCAGTGCTCAGCACCTGCTGCTGCATCCTGCGTCCCGGGAAGCTCTGGAAACACAGACCCGCTCACTAGTGACCTGGAGGCAAGGAAAACCGTCCCACCTACCTTTTCCAGCTCCGGCCAGTCCACAAACTCCAGTTTGGCAGGGGATCCCGCAATCAGGTTGATGCGGAGGAAGACCGAAAACTCACGCCAGGCGAAGCACAGCTCCTTGCTTCCCAGCAGGCAGGACTTGAAGCGAATGCCTTTGACTGTCATCGTCAGAGTACTTTCCTAGTGAGGGTAAAGGGTTTGTGAGGAAGCCAGGTGTGGTTCACGCTGTTGACAGCTCGCCCTTCCCGCTGACAGCCACACCTGCCAGGCAGCACTGGCTGCTTTCACCGAGAGCCAGCGGACCCAGAGCTGAATGGACTGGCAGACAGTATTATTAGTGCAACCGGGAAGGTTCTTCCAAAGCCCACGGGACCAACTGCCCCACCACAGCCGAGCACACAGGACTAACAGCGAGTTAGAAAGGTCAGGAACGACGGGCTGCAGGCAAGGCAAGCCCAACCCCAGAACGAGGAGGGCTGGCCCCAGCCTCACAGCTGCAGCAGTGACAGGGTTTTCAACGGGTGCTGCTGGGCTCCTGAGAACAGGATCACAGATTTCAGTGCTGTTCCCACAGCCCACTGGCTAGTGCTGGATCCCACCACCCTTCAGAGCCTTTGGTTCAGTTCTGTGCAGCAGAACCGTGACAGCTACCAGAGCAAGACCACAGAAAAATGAACTACAGCACCTCTCGTGACTACCTGCCAAGTAACTTTCACATTGCCTTTGTCCAGTCCGGGCCCAGACACTCCCAGGGAGCTGATGCAGGCAGAAGTCACATTCTGGATCTGATTGCCGTACTGGTCGGTGATCATGACATCTGTTGGCAAAGAGCACTGCAATGTGGTGGAGCACACAGAGGTACAGCACACACCCAGCACAGAGGGCATTCCCTGAGCGCCACTGAACCGCAGAGCCACTGAGGCTGGCAGGGACCTCTGGAGGTCACTGGTTCAGTGCCTCCACTCAGACAAGGAGCCCAGGCCTGCGCTGAGGTGGCTTTTGAGTATCTGGAAGGATAGAGACTCCAGGACCATCTGGGAAGCGCGTGCCAGCCCTCTGTCACCCTCACAGCTAAGACGTTCAGAAGGAACCTCCCGTGTTGGTTTGTGCCTCTGGCCTCTGGCCCTGCCACTGGGCAACACAGGGCAGAGCCTGGCCCTGTCTTCTTTATGCCGTCATCTCCTCAGGTTTTTAAGCCCCCTCATCCTGCGGGGGGCTTCCCCTACAGAGATGGAAGGGAATGAGAAGGCTGACCCCCAACGTCTCTCCCTCTCCGGCAAGGGCTACGCTGGAAACGCTTCCCTTTCAAGTCCCGAGAGCTGTTAGGGCTGCGCGATCTCAGAACGTACAACCCCAACACAAAATGACCAACAACCTGAATCTGCTGGGACCAGCGTCCCCAGCGCTGGAGAATCACTCCAGAAGCGTGACATGGTCGTAAGGGAAGGTCACTCCTCCGAGAATGAGGACACTAAAGAACCTCTGCCTCGCACTGCAACAGCCGATCCATGTGCGACGGCATCCTGCACCCCACAGCCGTGTGAGCTGAACGGCCAGCGAAAGAAGGGCATCTTCCACGAAATCTGGGTACTCACCCACTTCTCCTTCCAGCTCTTCCCCCAGCTGCACTGTGCTTGATCCTCTCAGCGTACATTTAATGCGTCGGGGTTCGTCGGGAAGGGGCCTAAGGGGAGGAACGAGGACTGAGGATCATTGTGAGGGTAACCACCACACAGCAGCAGGCGCAATACAGCGGACAGCCCTCATCACCCGTGGGGGCTGGCCTTCGAGAAGTGTTTTATCCTCACAGGATGGAGCCCCGAGCTCACAAGTCTCACCAGCAGCTTTCAGCACACTCTGATCTGTGGCAGCCTACCAGCCACCACCCGTTAGGGGAGCGGGCCCTGCCTGCGGGGGCTCGTGTCCTCGTAGTTCCCTAAGGAACAGTGTCCAGAACCAGCGCAGTTCAAGCTGGGAGCGGGCCATCTCTTGTGGAAACAATCACAAGGAAGGACCCCCGACACCTCTGAGCCAAGTGTAGGTACAGAGCATTCCCAGGCCACCGAGTCCAACCACACAGACACCAACAAAACCCAGACTCTACCAGACACCAGCAGCAAACACTCTCACAAAGCACCAGATGAGCCTCCTGCAATCTCTGCCACCAGAGCAGCTCCTGTGGCACCGTGTCTGCAGGTTTCCTAAACCCCTGCAGGGATGGTGGCTCAGCCCTGTCCCTGGGCAGCCTGTCCCAGTGCCTGACCACTCTGTCAGTCAAGAATTTCTTCCCAATACCCAACCCAAACCTCCCCTGCTGCAACTTCAGACCATTTCCTCTGCTCCTGTCACTATTCACTTGGCAGAAGAGGCCAACAGCCAGCTCTCTGCAGCCTCCTTTCAGGTAGTTGTAAAGGACAACAAGGTCTCCCCCCAGCCTCCTCTTCTCCGGGCTAAATGTGCCCCACTCCCAGTAGCTCCCCAAACGTTCCAGAGCTCGCTGACAGCCGCAGGCCGTTGAAGAGCTCCCCAGCACAGTGTTTTAACTCCCTTGGCACGTTCTAAGCGAAAAGTGACACGGAGACCTTCGCAAGTTCCACCCAAATGACCTTCAGTTAATTTTTATGGCAACAGCGATGGAACAACCCCTGAAGGGAAAGCTGCTTTGCAGTGACAACTCCAAACTGTCAGGAATAGTCCACAAGTCAAGCCACCCCTTTCAAGAAGGGAGGTACCGACTCAACCAGCTCTCCTGCTCTTCTTAAAACCGAAAACACTGCTTCCCAGGAACCAGTTCTGTCTGTGACAGCACCGCCTCACAGCAGATCCTCAGCAGCATGATGGTCCCAGTGTTTAAAGAATCTGTGCTTGGTGACGGAGGTCGGCTTTGCTGCTGCCTGTCTGTGGAAGGTCCGATTGCTGCACACTTACCCCAGCGTCTCTTCCTGCCACAGAACGGGGTTTCTACCCCGAAGCACAAACCTACAGCCCTCTGCTGACAGCCCAGTTCACAGACAAGCACTCGGATGAACCAACCTGACGGTGAATGCGCTCTCCAGAGAGACGTGCTCGTCCAGGAAAGTGATCAGACAGTACCGCACGTCTTTCACTGACGTGGGCACCTGTACGTCCGGCAACAACCCCTGAATCAGCTGCTCCTTGTCAACTGTAGGCGTCCAGTTAACCTGAAATTGGAAGGTCTCCAGTTAATCTCCAGTGAAATTACTAACAACTGGCTAGGTAACATCTGTGGCCGCTGCACACCTGCTGCAGCTCAGGCAGGAGAAAGGCTGCGCTCTTCCCAGCAGCAACCAGTGCTGCCTGCCCGAACACACAAAACCCCTCCAAGAACCCCCAACAAAGCAGAACACGTCGAGCTTCCTTCGCCCGTCCCAGTTAGGAAACACCCCATTCTGAAAAACCTCGCCCAGAGGGGCACCAGGTACTTGGTGAAGCTCTGCCTGTGCCAGGCTCCACCGTCCTGGCCACGGCCCCGCATGCTGGGGAAGCCCCAAGGCAGAGGAGTCTGAACCAAGTGAGACTGACGTGGCTGTGTTTGAAGCAGCACGGCCAAGTGAGACCAGTCTGGCTGTGTTTGGAAGCAGCACGGCCAAGTGAGACCAGTCTGGCTGTGTTTGGAAGCAGCACGGCCAAGTGAGACCGGTCTGGCTGTGTTTGGAAGCAGCACGGCACGGCCTCACCTGCTTTCCCTAACGCATTACTCAACATCTCACTTAACGACTTCATCTTGTTACGGACACCACTTGAATCGGCCAGAGCGTGAAGCTGCCGTGTTCCCCACGCTGCTGCTGCTCGCCCAGACACACTAACCTTGATCTTCTCCGCCAGCGCCGGGGTTATGTTGATCTCCCGTTCCGCTTCATCATACATTTGAAAGATGAGGTTGTGTATGACGTCGCCAGCCACCCAATTGATCTCATCATGATGTTTAATTTGAATCGCCTTCTGCCCTTCCATGCTTAAGACCTGCAGCCTCGTGACGTGACTGCTAGGCAGCAGCTTAATGATCTTTTCCACCAACGGCACTTCTTTGCAGCCCTGCAGGTGGGGAAACACACTGCGGCCTCAGAGCCTGCGTACAGCTCTGTGCATAACCACCCGACACCGACGGCACCGCTCCGCGTCGCCGGGGACACCAACACGGACTCAGCCTCACGCGAGCCCGCGACTTGAGGGGGAGCCCCTGCAGTGCCCAGTGCAGGAGGACAATCCCTGCCCTGGTCCTTCTGGCCACCCCAGTGCTGACAAAAGCCAGGATGCCTTTGGCCTTCCTGGCAACCTGGGCACATGCTGGCTCGTCTTCAGCTGCCCTGCCCTGGTCCCTTTCTGCTGAGCAGCTTCCCGGGTGAAACACCAGGGGCCCTTACTGTCCATAGTACACAGCTCCCTGACAGCCAGAGACCAGTATGTAGAGCTCTCATTTCAGGAGCTTTCAGGCTGAACTAGTACAAAACAGCTGCTTGTTAATCTCGGGAGGAGACGAGGGCTCCTTCTCTGAAGCTCCGGGCAGCATTCTGCCCTAAGCTGCAAGCATTTACGCAATGAGGGTAATCTGTCAGAAGGATCCAGGGAGTAACAAGGGGAAGAACCCCCTCAGAAATATCACAGAGTCCTGAACATCTTCAGGGATTTCAGAAATGAAGAGGGGAATGAAACATTCTTTGCCTTTCTATCATCTTCCAGGGAGGAAAAGGAGCGGCCACCTATTAGGCTTCTGGTAACTTCAACAGTGCCTTCTGGGGGTGGACGCCTAGGAGACGTCAGCACAGCAGCAGGACAGCAGGGGAAACGGCTTTCCACCTTTTGCCGGGTCAGACCTCCCACCAATACTTACAGGAACTTCAAACTGGGCCTTCAGGATCTGGTCCTTCTTGATGTTCTGTACGTGTAGCGCTGGGCCAGTCAGGATGTTGGTTCCTGCATTACTGCAGTCGGCAGAGTATGTAGGAAGGTCTGCAGCACCTAGAAACTATTACAGACAGTGAAACTGCAGGCTTCTCTTCCAGAAATGAATACATGCGACAGCTCAAACACAGAGAGGATGAGCGACTGCATCCATCTCACAGACTTCTGGCTCCTAACAGCCACACTACATCCCCCTCCACGCCCGGACACGTGCCCGTGGTACTTAACAATAATGCAGCAGCACTTCCAGGCACCCGACCTGTACTCTCATCTTTAAAAATCCCAACGGGAGTCAGCTGCAGCAAGTTTTCTCCTGAACTAATTCCAGTGCTGTAGAGAGCAAATGTGACCTAAAGCCCTCAACGCACATGACTCTTCCATTTCCCTGCTTCCTCTGTGGGCATGGAAGGATCACAGATGAGGCAGGAGAGTCACCGTTGCTGCTACCTCAGGAGCGTTACTGAGGGTGCTACACTCGGTCCGGATGCCCCCACAGGCTCCCTCCCCAGCCTCCCACACAAGGAAGTGCCGCTTACCTTGCAGGTAACCACCAGGTTTGGCTGAACGGTTATGTTTCCCAGCTCGTCCAGGACTTCAACGTGAAAGGGGAAAGCTGTGCCGTTCTCAATCTTCAGAACTTCTGACTCGGGCTTTATCTTCAGCTTTCGGGGAGGGCCTGCACTGACACACAATTGTGGGGTGGAGGTTACATCCTAGGTCGCCGGTGGGCACTGGCATCCACGTTCTGCTGTCAGGCACTGTATAAAGCCAAGCTACTGGGATCTGTGGTAACAAACCATTCAGGCCAGTTCAAGCGTGCTGTTTTGTGCCAAGAAGTCCTGGGCACCGCCTGCCCTTCCACACCAGCTGCCAACCTTGTGAATCAAACGGGCAGGGCACAGTCAGACCAGCCTGAGCTTCCGCACAGACAGGGTGCCAAGGCGCAGCACAGTGTGATCCACGCTCAGCAGGAAGGCACCTGCAGTGCTAAAACCAGGCACCAGTGCTGAGACACCTGCTCCATCAACCCGAGTGACCACCGTGTGCGGCAGTTTAGTTACCACTGCTGCAGCTGCTGCGCAAGGAAGAGCAAAGGGAAATTCCTCGATGCAAACAGAAATTCTTCCCACAGGAAGCCTGGGCGCCCCAGAAGAGAGGGATCCATGCCAACCGCACTGCAACTCTACCAAAGCCTCAAGTACCTAAGTTCTTTGTGGAGCCAGGCAGCACAGACTGAAGTGTGGGTCAGCTGGAAGGCCAAAAATCACCCTCACACTACAGCCCATCCGCTGCACCCAGAAAAGGGCTGGTACCCAGGGGCAACAGGTACGAAGACATCCACCAACTGCCGGTGGAGACAGAGGAGAGCAGACTGCTGTCCTCCTCTGCGTTAGGACTAAGTCAACACGTAACACCACGGTTTCAGACACTGCCCCATCGGCCAGAGCTCTCCACTCTGCTGGGTCAGAAGAGGAGGGAGCACTCGGGCACGCTCAGGGTATTTTCTATAGGGAGAGCAGCTCACAGCACACCAGTGCAGGTCTGCAGCTTCACGCTGGAGAAAACCCAGACTGCAGTTTCATTCCTTCAGTGGTGCCACCTTACAGCGAGGTTTTAAATAATTAATAAAACAACTGCACCTGAAGTTAGCCAAGCGCAGCTGCTGCCACCACAGACAAGATGAATAATTAATAAAGGTTCCTGCCAAGGATGATGTGCCCTCCGCTTTACTCAGTTTCAGACACCACCTGAAGAGCTAGAACATCCTGGGTTTTTCCTCACTAAACACTTCACCCTCTCGGGAAAAGCAGCATTTCATTAAGGGTATCGGGATGGAGCTCAGCAGACAGTAAGGACCTTGAGGGCACTCACCAGGCTGCAGCTTTATTTTAACTGTTTGTGTGTCTTCTTTAAAACCAGGAATGGTAATCTTCAGATTGAAGACCTAACGAAAGAACGTTTAAAGCATTACACAGGTCCAGGTGATCAATTCTCCCACACACTCACGTCAGCTCGTACGCATGCAGACGTCACTCAGCCATCCACGTGCTCTCGCACCGCTACGTCAACCCGCGTCTCTTCCCTGCACTCCAGTCTGTCTTTCCCGTGGTGTCATTCCCAGGGAGCCTCAATGCAGGGGACCTGCATGTGAACTCTGTGGTTCTGCAGCTCTGGAAGCAGCAGTCACAACTTGTGGTGTCACAGAATGTGGCTGTAAAGGACCTCAGGGACCCGACCCCCTGTCTAGCGGGGAACAAATGAACTCCTCGGTTCAAAGCCAACAGCTCTAAAGAGAGGGTCTGCAAGCTCTGTGTCCCTGAGCCCTTATGGTAACTGCCAGAAGCCCCATGACCATCCATCTCGATGTGGAAAAGGCCACAAGAACAAGGGCTGCTGCAGAACCCCACCTCTAAAACCGGTCAGAATCTGGGAACAGAGCAGTCTGAACAAAAGCTCCAACTCTGAACAACAAGCCGTGGTCTGCGGTCTGTAGCCCGCTGGCCCACCACCCTGCTCTGGCAGTTATCCTTCATCACCACCTCCTGCAGTCCCTTTCTCACACAAACTGGAACCACTGCTCTCAGTGCCAGCTCCTGAACCGCCTCCAACCCTTTAGGCCATGAACAACCACACTCCCCTGCGCTGCTCAGACCCTCCAGCTGCGGGAGCGACCTGCAGCCCCAGGCAGAGCAGCAGGAGAGCACCTGAAAACACCCCAAGGGACAGCTGGGGTCACTCCTGCAGACCAGAATTAGGCTGTGCCACGTGACGACCCGATCCACGCGAGTACTCAGCCTACCTTGCCCTGGCAGTTGTTTACGGTGCCCTTCGCAGTGATACCCTTAATCATGCTCCTGGCTCCCGCCGTTATTTTCTGGTAGTACAGCGACAGCCCGCTACAAACACAGAGAACACCGTCAGGCTGACACGGGCCGCACGCTGACACGCGCGGCGCTGCCGGAGCATCTCGTCAAACCGCACGCTAACTGCCGGAGCGCTGCCGTCACAGGCGCAGGACCCCCCTCGGACAAAGCCCGGACAACTGCTGGTGTCCCATGGGGGGAGGGCAGGGAAAGAAAAGCACTACCAGCGAGACGGCTGAACTACCTGGCCTCGAGGATCAGGCCGGTGTCAGAGGTCAGCTGCGTCACATGGCCGAATTCATCCTGCAGCTCCAGCGGGATGTTGAAAGGCACCCCAACTCGGAACGGGAGATCCAACGGACCGACTGAGAACTTCACCGGCTTTCCTTCTGAGGGAGGACAGAAGTTACTCACAGACCGAACGCTCTGCCGACTGGCTGCAACGGCTGCAGCAGGTGGCAGCAGCTGGTCTGCTATCCCTCTGTGAGAAGAGCCACACTGCTAGCTCGGAGGGTTTTTCCAGTGCCTGCTCCTCTCTGAGGGCACTGGTTCCTGCCAACGGGCCCTTTGGGTAAGGCAGCCCTGAGACACCATGCCCTGGTTTTCAGCGGGTTTCCCTCGGTGGTTTCTGCATGCAAGTCGCCCTAAGGAAGAGCACTTTCACGACAGAATCTTTATGCCGACAGCGTGAGGAAGGCGGGTGGACCCAACGAACTCATCACTGTCACTAAGAGCACCCAGGGCAGCTCACGGCAGGGAGACACTTTGGATTCCATCACCACGTTTCTGTAAGGCTGCCTGCGGCAGAGCCACCGCAGCACAAGTGAGGCCAAGACCTACCAGCCACAACAAGGCTGGCTCCTGGAAACTCTTCACACCTGACGGGAAACTGCTGCCCTTCAGCGCTGAAAAACCCCTCTCAGCCCAAACACCACTTGGAACACAATGCCACTTAAGACATCAGAAGAACCTGGCAGGCCCGGAGCTCTCACCTATAATGGTAAACTTATACATTTTAGAGGGCAGGGGCCTCCCCGCGTAAGTGTCGGCGTTACTCTCGTTCACCACCACCTGCAGCTTCAAGGTGTAGTTCCCCAGCTTCTGGAGGTTTTCTGAACAGAAGTAAAAGACAATTAGGAACCAGGACACAAAACCCCCAGCTGAAGCGAAGACACGACACGTGGGAACTCACCCATCTTTTTAAACCAGTAGGGCCATTTCCCTCCGTGCTGGCTGATATGGGAAATGATTTCCTTATTGCCAGTAGGTGCTGATGAAAACAAGCAGAGACACGTGTTCAGAGCTTACACCACCCTTCACTCTCTCAAGCATCACGCACACGTGCTAGCAAGTTTCACCACCACTTATAAATCTAATAGAGCAGTGTGAAGCTGAGTGTTCTTAGCTCTTTGGTGCGCTGGTTCCCATCGCAGCTGCTCTCTCCACACTGGCAACCAAGAGCCATAACAAATGGGCTGAAACAGGAGCACAGGTGAAGGTGGGACTGAGCGCACCGCAGTGCCCAGACCACAAGTGCGGGTAAGACACCGCGTGAAGTCGCACAGCATCTGCACTAAACCAAAGCCGAGATCCTTCTGTTTGCTTTCCCTTGGCATCTCACACCAGAGTAACCCCAGCACGCCACACAAGTACTCTCGCAGCTCTTGCCACACAAAAGACTTCATGTTCAGCACACAGCTGAGCGCTGGCAGGCGCCTGGGAGGGAACGTGCAGTCCTTCAACACGGGCAAGGCAAGCAAGCCAAGCGAAGCTCCCACAATGGAAACCACAGCAGTGGAGCCAGCAAGAAACGTGGGCTTTTACAATTCTGAGGGCCTTCAGAGTAGAGACTGAGCAGCTCAGAGCCCTCCGTCAATGAGCTCAGAGGCCTCGCCGTGTTCACTACAGAAACATCACCCATTGTTAATCTGTGTCCTCACACAGACGAAGACAACAGCACGGAACCATGAGAGGGGGCGATCGCAACCCAGCACTCAGGCCCTGCAGCCGCTGCCCTTTCATGACGTGAGACTGTGGAACACGGCGTGCTCTGAGGCAATCCTGTCCTTACAATGACAAGCCATTCCCATCTGCTGAGTTTTACTGGGCCTTACACCTGTCTCCACAAACAACTGCATCAGCCATCACGCCGTTTCCACCTGGCAAACGCTGGGACACTTACAATGGAAGATCACTTTGAGCTCCACGAGAAGCTTCTTGGAGCCTCCGTGGCTGCTCCCCGGAAGTTTCTGCATGGCCTCTCCTTTTTTATTCAGGATTTCTATCCTTAGTGCTCCTGCATTTAGAACAAAAAGTCAGGCTTCAAAGGCGCTGCTCTGCAAGTGGCTGGGATCCCTGCACACTGGGCTGCGAAGCAGAGCGCACCAGGGAACCGCTGCTTCCAGCACCTGGAGCACAGCAAGTCATACCTATCGTGGTACCAGCAAATCTGGTTTCATCCGGCAGCAACTCGTCCCCTTCAGGCCACGTCACCGACAACGTGTCAGGAAGTCTGGTGAGGAAGAAAGAGCCGGTGCTTAAAAGCCAGGGTGACTTATCTTTGCAGAATATACCTGAGGCTGGTCTGGGGGGACCTCCTCCCCACCCTCGAGCTATTCCTTCTGGGTTTGGAGTTCTAGGGATTTTTGTTTCTGCCGGAACAGCTGACGGCCTCCCCATCTGGGAATCACCCTGAACGCCTTAACGCTCCCGAAGAAACACTCACACTGTTACTAGGAACTCTGCAGTGAACAATTACAGCTCAGAGCCTACCTTGCCATTTCATCCTCTATGTACTTCTTGAGAGCTTTTTCCGTCACCGTTCTGTCCAGCTTTGAGATGGGAATAGTTTTAATTTCGCCGTACAGCGCCTGGGGTTCCTGAAAATAAATGGAGCACAGGTAGGAACAGCCAGCTGGCAGCGCGGAAACAGCTCTCTCCCAAGGGGCTAGACGAGTGGGCAGAACCCAGTGTGCCCACGAGCACTGCCTGGTGACTCCAGCAGACGCTGCTGGAAGCACAAAGCCTAGCAGCAGACACAGCACACACTGCTGCAGCAGCTGTGATCCTCCGTCACGGGCGCAGTTCAGTGGACCAGAGGCTGATCATTAACAGTAGCTCTAGAGCAACTAAGGGATTGATTCTTCCCAGACGGCTGAATCTCACAAAACCAACCACCACGGCTGGCAGGTTACTGAGGAGTTGCTTCAATAATCCTCACACAGGCTCACATCACAGCTCCTCAGGCATACTCCACGAGAACCTGTTTGCATTTGCCTTACCAAAGCGATCTGCACCTCTCCCCCCGTGGCAAATATATCCCCATCGTGGTCTCCGTACAAAAAGAACTTCTCAATGCTTCCATAGAGTATCGGGAGAGTCTTCACCGTCTTCACCTGCAGGGTAAGGACAACGATTAATGCCAGTCTAACACACAGCACCTGTCTTTTGCAGGGTTCAAACGCTCTGTTACACAAGAAACAGAACCCCGACACCAGCGAGCAACCCCCATACCAGCTGTCCGGTGTTGAACATCTTCCCATCCCACTCTATAGCACCATACATGGTCCACGGGCTCTGCATCCTCTTGGACGGCAAATCGGTGCGTGAAGTTATTCCCTTGAACAGTTTGAATTTTATCTGCTTGTCGTATTTTTCGTGACAGTCTTTGAGCCACAAAGCAAACTCTCTGTCAATCTTCATTCGCTGCTCCTGTACAGAGATCACAGAAGAAGCAGCTGTTGTTAAAACAACCCTGACATCTGGCACCACCAGCAGCCGAACGGTGACAGGGCAATCATGAAGGGATCCTTTGGCTCGGGAACACCGCAGAGCTCCAGGAAAGCTCCTCCTGGAGCCAGAGGCCTTTCCTCTGGCAGCGTTATGCCCTATGGAGAAGGCCTTTCCACAGGCAGCAACTGAACAAAGGGCCTGTTCAAGAAAGTAAACCAAACTTTATTTGTTCAGACTCAGAGACTCTGTTCAGAGCTTAAAAACAGAGAGAACCACCTGCTATGAAACGCTGCACAAGTGGCCAAGTCACTGAGAAACAGGGCAATGCTGAGGGGCTTCCAGGCCTCTCCCATCCTGAACAGCACTGTGACTCCATGAAAATGCTCACCTGGCCATTGAAGATCCTCGTGAACAGAGTATTCCTGTCTCTCAGCTTCAGCTCCAGATCCATGAAGGTGAGTTTGTTTGTGCTGACCTGGAACTTATCGTTGGTGAACAGCGTGCCAGAAATTCGGTTGTAGCACTCGATGGGCACCAGCCCCCTCTTCTTCGGGGGAGCGCACCAGTCGAACCTGCCGAGCACAGAGGCATTAGCACCCTGTTTGTGAGGGTACAGAAACAAGGCTGATCACGCTGCAGGCAGAACACAGTTACAACTTACTCTTCCACGGTCGTGTAGGGTATTAACCTCCCATTCCAGAAGCACTCAAAAATGGGCCTTTTTCCTCTGGCACTCTTTTCCACTATAAAGCAGTCATCGTCATCATCATCGTCAGTCAACTCTTGGTTAAAAAGAAGACAGACTCCATCAGCATTTTCTTTTCAGAACTACTATCATATCAAAAGGCAGAGTGGACTACATAAGGATTAACGATACTCATTGAGTTGAGCAGTGCTGGCCCACAAGGCACCAGGCTAGGTGTCCACTGCGGTGCTAGGATCATAACTCCTGTGCCACACATACCAAGCAGGAAAAGGGAAGAAAGCCTAAGGGTGCTTTTAGAACAGTGACTGCATAGCACAAAGCACAGAACACACTGCAAACCCCTGTTCTGAAAAAACACCCCCTGTCCCCTTCGTTACAACTGCTGTTCCACCAGCTGATGCCATAAGATCCCATCAGAGTCCATCTCACCACTGTCCAAATACCCCCCACCCAAGTTATCTGAAAACACTTATCAGACTGATCACAGACAGACTACACGCTGTCCTCTACAGTCCTGTGATGTTAGAGTCTCTCCAATCCAACTGCTGGTGCTCCGTTACTTTCTCAGAGCAAGGATGTAACGGCCAGGGAAGGGGAACTGCGTGTGTCAGAGATCAGGTTCCCAGGATCGAGCTGCCCCAAGAGCCACTGTGCTCGTGCACAAGGATGTGAACGTTCTGGTTCTGCCACAACCCAAGTCAGGGGACAACTGCCACTTCCGTGTAGGTAGTTTCGGTTTCTCTTCTGCAGAAACACTGACAGCTGCTGGGCTGTCTACAGCAGGGCTGACAGAGGGCGAAACAGCTCACTCACTTGTAGGAAAAGAGGGATCATCCGGGTACGTTTCTCTGTCGTACAGGAAGGGATGGTACCGGATGACGCCCTCCACCACCCCTTCTCCCTCCGAATGGGCCTTGAACTCGAAGCTGTCTGTGGCGGTGTTTATGTACAGGGTCTGCATGTCATCCTGGATCTCCCGCAGGTTGACAATCTTCGGCGCCTTCCCTTTCTCAAACACCGAGATCTGCAAGAGAACAAAGCCAGCTGATTTTCCTCAGACCAGAAGGCCTTCAGTAACCAGCATCTGGGATCTCTGTCTTCGCTGTCAGCAGCAGCGGTCAGCTCCCGCGCCACAGCTGAAAACACCGAGTTACCTCTGTGATGCTGAAACTGCTGCGAGTGAAAGCGTGTGGGTAGAGAGAACAGGCACTACGGGAGGGCAACTGGGATTCTGGGCAGTAACAACACAATCCCTTACCTGAATGTTGATGTTGCAGGGGCTCATGTCCTTCGTCTTGGCATTCATCTGATTGCCCTTTGGCCCGTGGATGTAATAGTGGTAGATATGGCTGCAAGGGATTGAAACGAAAGACATCAGTCTCAGGAATGAAAAGGTTGAACACTGCCACTGTCAGAGCGCTGCAGGGACTCCAGTTCTGTTGAATTCTAACTGCCCAGCACCTGTAAGGGTTACAGACCAACTCCACAACACCGTGTCTGTTCTCGGAAGGGAGCAAGACGCCCCTGCATTCCCGTCAGCCCTCACCTCCTTCACGCACAGAAGCAGCAGGAACAGTTTTGAAATCAGTATTTGCAAAGAGGAAAAATCACATGGGAGTTTAGAGACTGTGATCTGGGCATTACAAACACACTGCCAACTCCTAAACATCATCTTCTCGTGGCTCTTGTGCTCACTGCATAGCCCACAAAATCCACTGCTCACAGGGATTCATGATTATCACAGAGCTGTGAGCTCTGAGAGACCTGAGGAATGAACTCCATCTACTTCGCTCACTTCCAGTCCCCAAACCTCAGGGTGCTGGCTTGCAGAGGAATGAGCTGGCAGTACCCCAGTGGGACTGGGTGTAGGAAGGTTGAACGCACCCGCAAACATCGGTGACCTCTTTGCTTCTGGCAGCCCCTGCTCTAACGACTCCTGAAGGAGAATCCTGGTTGCCAGACAAAAGCCCATTGCTCAGAACTTCAGAGCAGACGGGGAGGACCCTACTGCTCCACATTTTGTCCACACCTCCTCCTGACCTCAAAAGGTGCTCTCATGGCCACAAGACAGAATTACCTCCCTCCCCTCAGAGACTGCAAAGAACCTAGAACAACGTGGCTCCCACAGCTCCAAGCTGCGCAGGCCCACAGCTGGCACTGCTGCTGCTCTGAGGGAGCAGTACTCTGCAACAATCCTCCTCTTAAACTGGGCTGGAGCACGAGCTTGTCTGTCTTTTGAATCCAGCCCTTAACTCCTGGACTTACGCTAGCTGCCGTGTCCACAGGTGGAAGTGGTTTTTCAAGTACTGCACGTGGCCTGGCTGGACACCTGTAATGACAACCGCCGTGAAACTCTTCTTATTCCTCTCTTCTAGGATTAGATTATGAAGGAATCGTTCATCATCACTTGTGATGTGAGAAGAGTCAGATGGCTACAAAAAAGAAGTGAAACCGTAAGAGCAGGAATGTAATCTGTGAGCTGCCTTCAGCTTGAAAAGCATTCCAGAACTGACCAGGAGAAGAACAGGGGACACCAAGGATAAGCACAACAGCCCGAGAACCTGTCAAGCCTGATCATGTTCCACTCACTTTCATCACTGTTCACATCACAACCGTTCAGGTGTTCAGTCTAGAAACTCATCTGATCATGTGCAGAGCGACCCCCCCAGACAGAACCCCTGTGTGCCCACGACACAGGTCTTCTTTAAGGAAACCGAGCCAGCGAGGAAAATGATCTGCTCACAAAGGACGGACTGCACAGGAAAAGTTCCTGATTGCAGAGAGCCCCAACTGCCCCTTCCTGGCTCCCCGCTGGCAGCAGGAAGTGGTGCAGGGAGGTGAAGGTGCCTTCTGCCTGCTCAGGCAGGTAATGGGCTGGGGAGGCAGTGGTGCCACCTCTGTCCAGTGGCCGTGGTCTAGAGTGACTGGGGTTTGATATTAATGACACCTTGACTTCATGGCAAGAGTAACGTGCCTTACTAACTCAGTGCCTCTCCTCACCTTACAGCTCTTTGCTTTCCTTCTTCAGGAAAAGCCACCAGGACTGTTTGTTTTGGCTTTCAACTGAACAGGCTGCTTCTGTCCCGCAATCAGAGAGGTCAGTAAAACACTGGTCTGGGGATCTCCCGTACGCAGGGCAGTTCCTCCGCATACCTGTACACAAGCTCCCTAATCTGTTCCTCACTGCTGCAGGGAATGGACATTTCTCCCCACACTTCTTACAGGACAATCCAACCGCTGTCCTTACCGAGGAGCCTGCAAGTCTCCTTAGCCTGGGAGGTCAGGCTGATCAGCAGCTGCGTTCCTCCAGCTGAACTGAGCACAGGCTTGCACACCAGTGAAGCCCCGCAGTACAGCGTCCTCTGGTTGCCCATCACTTCCCTGCACACTGCAGGGTGCTGCACCCGCCCAGACAAGCTTTGCAAGAGCAATTTGCAGTGAAACCCCGCAAAGCTGGAAAGGCTTAAAGGGAAAAGCGAAGAAGCCTGGAGGCTGTTACCTTTCTGTTCTGGATGTACCCGCTGTATATCGCTTCCTTGTTTTTCTCCCTCTTCTCAAAATCTTCTTTAGAAAGGAAGAGTTCATGAACGTCCTGAGAATCGGCGGGTTTGCTTATCATCTGAGTTCATTGAAGAAAGAGTCGTGGGAAAAGGAAGTGAGGTTTAAAAGGAAGGCGGCAGAACAGCTGGACACTGATTAAACGCCGGGACAACAAGAGCCCGACTACGCAAAGGCGTCTCCAGGTAAAGGCCGAGGTGTACTCACTCTGACAGACTGCCCAATGAAGAATACTGCCTGCTTGCCTCCGACTCCGAAGTACGAGATGTCGCTGTTCAAACTACGAGGCACTGGCAGGGGCCGAACGTATCCCGAGTGATCACTGAGTAAGAACACCTTCCATTAGTTTTCCATAGACACGAGTTAAGAGAAGCAAGAAATCTCTGACCTAAGCAACTCCTACTGAATCCTGCCTGCCACCACCTCGTCAGAAGATCCTTCACGTTAGAGCAGCAAACATGACATTCTCAGTGGATTCTTTTGAAAAGGATGGCGACAGGAACTTCTCCCAAGACATCTGTGCCCTTCCAGCAAATCAAAGCTTACTGAGCCATGCAAGTTCTACTTTTCTCCCTTAACAGCTCCTGCCTTTTACTCTCTGCAGACAATCTTTTTACGCTGAAGCTCACATGGAAGAGAGGAATGTGTTCAGCGGGGAGAAGCAGAAACTATTACTCTGAACACTTTCCTTAGAGAGACTAGATGTGCCAGCACTGACTAAACCTTGTGCCTTCTGAGTCAGCTTTGAGGGATGAACAGTGTTCCCTAGTTTGAGCAAGTTAGGCCAAACATCTGGTTTTGACTCCCAACAGTCCCAAACGCAGACGGGGTGGAGCTGCCGTCCGTGCTCTCACTAACGGTATCGACTCACAGGTTACACCTGGAGCCTGAAGACAACACGTTAGAGGCCTTTCCTAGATGACCCAGAATCACTGCTGTTTGACAGGTATTAGTTGCTCTGTCCTGCTCCCAACGCAAATCACCCCCCCTCAGCTACACCACCACCTTCTGCTTCCCATTTACATCTCGCACTAGATTCTCATGGGACAGATCAGTCACGACTGAGGCTCTGATCCACATCTTCAATTTACCAGTGCAGGCTAAAGGTATTGTAAAAGTAACTCGAGCTTAAGAACAGTACCTATCTGCTCCTCTGGAACTTTCTAAGCTGAGGTTAAGTCTGGCTGTGCAGGTGGAAGATCTCTTGGGAACAGAGACAAAACTGCAAAATTAATTCGTGTAAGTAGCAGAACCCACCACAAACCTCCACTGTTCAAAATACACACACAAAACATTCACTCTGCCTGGCCTAGGCTGCTTCCAGCGCCTCCCGGCAGAATTCTGCCTGACACTGGACACGGTAACGACACAAAGAAAAGAACACAAAGAAAAGCCTAACCTCGAACCCCGTACCCGTGACCCTCGCGCTCAGCACCACAGTATCAGCAGAGTGGCTTTATCCAACTCCTCCGTTCCCCGCGACAAAACATGCTGTCTACACGCAGTCACACGACGACAGTTCTTAACCGTCGTCTGCCTTGTACCTAAGCTGACCCTCCCCTTTCGGTTAACACCACCACCACGTCTCAGAAGGACACCCCAGAGCCTGCAGAGTTTGCTAACCGCTGTAGGAGTGACGGAGACTCTCTAACCTTTCAAAGTCACCTTGTCTTGTAAACTTGGACAGTCTGTACACAGCCCAGTTGTTAAGCTGTTTTGAAGTCATTCCTCTTCCGTTATCGGTCACAGTGACAGCAGGCTTCCCCTGGGACTCATCAAATAACTGTTTGGGGGAGGCAAAAAGAAGAGGAGCTCTGAAAACAAAGAAAAGGCAACGCAAACCACAGGTGACCCAGCGGAGGGTACTCCTCACTCACCAGTTTCACCTCTATGCTCCGAATATCGGTGTTGCGGCACGTGGCCGACAGGGAATTATCAATCAGCTCGGCAATGGCAAAGGCTGAAGAAACCAAAGACAAACAGCCCTGTTAAAAGGCTTCTCTCAGAAAGCAGGCACGCGCTCACAGCAGCTTCTTCTGAGCCATCAGAACACGCGTCCCAGCACAGACAAGAACCACGCACCATCAGAGCCATCTGCTTAGGTAACACCTGGACTGCAAGAGAAACAGAAGGCAGAGCTCTGGCAGAAACACTCATGAGTTGCTCCACCACTCGGTCTCTCCTATCTCTGCTGGTGCTAAGGACCCAGTCACCACACGCAGCCAGGTAGAGCAATGAGCTAACAGGCTTCTCACCACAAAACAAGCTCTTCTGCACTGGGAACGGGTTTGCACAAGTCACAGGGAAGCAGGAAAAGCCTGACTTTTGGCTGTTAAAATGCTGCGGAGGAGCGAACGAGCTCATGGAAGGCTCCTGCATGGAAACGCCACCAAGGGATCAGAGCAGCAGGCAGACCATTCAGAGAAGCCACACGCAGACGCTGCCATTTGCCAATGAAACAGCACAGAAAGCTGCTTAGGCTTTTCATTTCCAGTTAGACAAAACCAAAGCAGAGAAATACCTGCTCTCCTGGGCACGTCGAGCCCTGCAGAACCGCAGGTGGGAGAGCAGACAGGATCCTATGGCAGCTCAGCCAAGAACCATTCACCAAACACAACCAGTCTACTCTACAGGAGACAAACCCCTGACAACACAACTGCCGACATCTGGAGGTCATTATCAAGACTGGATTTTACTTCTCAAGTAAATTTACTTCAAACTTCTTCAAGAAGCATTGGAGGAGGCAGCTCTGCAAACCCGGATTCTTACCGAGCTGCTGGAGTTGTGTTTAAAAGACAAACCTGTACGAAGGACATCACCAACGTTTCTTCTGCACGTAAGGCTACGTCTGCACCAGCTGGAGCTCAAAGTTCACTGGCTCCTGGTCACATCACGCTCACACAGACGTCACTCACACACGACTACTGCTCTGAGTACTCACGCAGAGGATTCTGCCCCTCGCTGGCGTAGTACTCGTACATGCCGCTCTTGACAAGCGTGTCGTAGTGGGGCAGGAACTCGATGCGCTCCTTGGTGGCCTTCAACAGCATCTGATCCACCGACTGCAGCACGTACAGCGTCGCTCCATCCTGAACGAGCTCACCTGCCGCAAAGGCAAGACACGGGGCATGCTGAAAAGCTAGGGAACCTCAAAACCAGCACGGTTCAGCCCCGGGTAGCCCCTGCTTAGGTGCTGACTGCTCTGCATCTCAGCAGCAGCATCGAGTTTAAAACCCTTTCATGCTGCCAGTCCTAACACAAGTTTTCTTGGGTGACTGCTGGTTCTTCCTAGCAGCTACAGAACCAGTGATGGAAGGTACCACTGCTACTTAAAAACCTGCCTGCCCAAGTCGGTTTGGTAACGCTTCTTGGCAAGCTACTGCGTGATCTGTACCCCCAGCTGATTATGGGTGTCACAAACGATGGCTGCGTGGGCTGCACCACCGCTATCCGGAGCAGCTGTGTGCATGCTGCCCTCCAGGGTACTTACTGAAGCTGTCTTCTGTGATTTCCTTCCGGTTTGTGGTGGTGATAACGAAGGTCTCATCCTCAGCTATGCCAAGTGCCTGCAGAAGTCAGAGGTTATTCGGTCAGGACAGCTCAGTGCTCCAGGAACCGTTCAGAAACCTTTAAAAACCCGCAGCCAGCCTCGAGGGCTTTCACTGCTTTGCCACAAGCTGTGGGGCACTGAACCAGTGTTTGCCCCACACCGGCCCAGAGCTCCCCTGAACTCCAGAACTGACCTTCGGCTGCTTTCTCAACTAAGCCCCAGTGTCTGCACTGCAGCAGCCCGGGGCTTTAACTGCCCAAAGGGTGTTCTAGGGAGAAATGGGAACCTGGGAGAGGAGGACCTGTCTAACAGTTACTTACGGCCTTGAAGGCTGCCGGAGGAAACCAAACAGCTCTTCTTCAGCTGCGCAACCACAGCAGCAGTGGCGATGCTGTGGAGGCTGCCCCAGATGCAGCTGCACCGCGAGACATCAAACCAGCCAGGGTATCAGTCCACGCTGGAGGCAGTAAGCTCTCTGTTCTCTAGTTGTATCGAAACAACTAACGACCCCAATTTCTTTTACAAAGTTCTCCCCTGTTACTGAACCTCAGCTTTGCCCCCTCCCGTTGCTGGTTTTCTACACAGACTGGTGGGGATGGAAGGGACTTGTGGAGACCATCCTGCTCCCTGTCCTGGCAGGTTCTCCTCTGCCCCCTATTTCTGCATCCTGCTAACCGACACAAATCTTCCCAAACCCTGTGTCTGTATTTTCTTCTTTCCAGGTCCCTGAACTCAAGTAAAAGCCAACCCAGGTCTGGTTCAGCTCCAACAACCCCTCCAGCCCTGTGCTCACCACTCTCACTGGTGCCTTCTGCACTTGTAGGGTGCAGATCCTCCCCTGGAGCTCTTGGGCTCCTGCAGCAGCTCAACCTCATCAGTTCCCACACCTCCTTGCTTCCATCCCCAGGACTCAGACTCACAAAATTAACTAGTCTGCTTCTCACCCTGCCGTTACCTTCTGCCTCGCTGTGACTACATTAGAGACACCACGGGAACGAGCAGCTAGGATGAGGCTAGCAGGGAATGATCTGTAGAGTTTTACACCTGAAATCACAGCAGGCACAATTACTGCTTCCTTGGTTCCTCACCCCCACAACAGCTCTTCTGCTCTCAGAGCCTCTTACTGTACAGCAGCCACAGGTTAGGGTAGGACAGAGCATGGACGTAGCCATGGTTTCTAAATCAGCAGGGTCAGCTTCCTCCTCATCCTGGTCCTCACTCCATCCCAAGAGAATCCTCCACCAAGCCAATACAAGCGGAGCTCTGTGTGTTCCAGGGCAAGCTCAGCAGTGCTACACCTACTGGCAGCAAGTCTCTCAGAACAGCTGCCAGCCAGAGATAAGCTCCTGGGCAGCCTCCCAAAGCACCTCTGGCTGTCCCATTTCTCTTGCTGGAATTCAAGAGGCACATCCTCTCCTGGCCAGCTCAGAGACTGCCTCTGAAAGCCTCAGTGTACACACGACCTATGTGTTGAAGTTCCTGCTCACAGTGCCTCCCTCAGTTACCCCAGCCCCCACCAGGACAGATGGCGGTGAGGGGATGTGGTGAGGGGATGCGGTGTCCAGGAGGAGGAGCTCATCACTCCTCAGCAGGAGTGAAGCTGCTGTGCAGCGCACCTCAACAGCCAGCGATGCCACAAGCCGCCCTCAGTCGAGTTTTCACTTCTCACGTGGAAGAGGCGTGAAGGTCTCCGGGTACTCCACACCAAGCTCAAGCCTAGCCCCGGGTCTTTTTCCTGTGGTCTGGGAAAACAACCCAGCTGCTCATGAAGTGCTGTTCACACCATGTGCTGAGCCCCACAGGGGGTGAGCAGTGCCTTTCCCTCAGCAGGACATCACTCGGCTAGGAAATGGTCCATACTGCTGGGCTTTCAGCTGAAGAACAGAGCGGTGGCTCACGCAACGGACACAAACCCACGACACCAGAGCTCAGTGCCTGCAGACAGGACATTTAAAGTACCCTGTCTGCTCCTGCAATGTCTGCTACCAGCGGGCACAGAGTCCCAGAATCATCAGGGATCGGAAGGGACCTCGACAGATCATTCAGTTCCCCCCCCTGCCACAGCAGGACACCTCGACCAGGTCCAGGCAGATTTAAAACACCTCCAGAAAGAGAGACTCCACAACCCCGCCGGGCAGCCCCCTCCAGTCCCCCGTCACCCTCCCCGGGAAGAAGCTATAGAATCGGTCTGGGTTGGAAGGGACCCCAGGATCATCCAGTTCCAACCCCCCTGCCATGGGCAGGGACACCCCACCCTAGAGCAGGCTGGCCAGAGCCTCATCCAGCCC
>VZRI01013797.1:34014-47015 GCA_013397515.1 Upupa epops | reverse complement strand
CCGGTGGCGAAGCGTGAGCCCAGCGCTGCGGCCACGCACGGGCTGCGGCCAGCGGGCCCTGCCCCGGGGCTGGAGCAGCAAGCAGGGCCCCGCGCCTTTAGCTCCGAGCCCCGCGCAGGGGTTGATCAGCTGATGAGGTGCTGGCGGCTCCCTCTGCTGCCCCTGGGTCGGGCAGCTGTCTCCCTGCCAGCTCCTTAACGCAGAGCTGTTGGTAAGGGCTGCCGACCCCTCTGCTCCAGCAACGTGGGAGTAGACCCTCATGAGCTAGGGAGTTGGTTTCTTCTGCCTCCATCAGCTGGTTCCTCCAGGAGGCCCTTCGTTGTGCTTTGTGTCACGCTTCTACCCTCGCAGCAGAGAGTCTGTCCTTCAGAGAACACCTCTGAGCTACTGAGTACAGGAGTAATGGGGTCCAGAGAGTGAACTGTGCAAAGCTCCCCTGGTGTGGAGAGAAACTCACCAGCCCCCCTCCCGCAGACACCTCTGCCACAATCCTGGCAGTGCCCCGTGGGTGTGTGGCAGCCACGGGTGCAGAGCACCTCACACCAGGCATGGTTATCCCCCGTATGACTCCCAGTTGCAGAGCCAAAACAACCAGAAGGTCACAAAAGACAAAAGCTTCTAACAAGAAGGAAGAGGGATTTGCTGTGGCATAGGCTGTTGGGGAAGAACAGGAGTTTGTAAGGGTGAAAGGGATTGAGGAGAGCAGGAGGGAACAGGAATGCTGCCCCCGGCCTCATAACTCTGTAGGTGTCAAAAGGAAGCAGCTTAAGGAACACCATCATCATCTCCCAAGGGAGATCACACACCAGGCACGAGGGTCACACAAGGACAAGTTCAGCTGAGTTTCAGGCGTGCTTGGCAAAGCCAGGCAGAGTTAACAGCAGCTGGGGCTGTGAGCAGCCTGTGCTCGGACGGTGGGTGCCCTGGACGCCAGGTTTCAGTCAGAGCTTGTGCCTAGCTGCAGTGACGGCGCTGTTGGCTGCTAAAGCCCTTGGAACACACCTCGCAGAGCGCGTGAACTCAGAGAAACACCACCAGTTCAGGCATGTGCTGATGACACCTCACAGATGCTTTTATTAGGACACAAATCAACTATCCAGGACCTAAGAGCTGATTTTTAAAAGAATAAAAAGTCTTCTTAACAGAAGGGTGAACACAAAGTAGGGCAGAAGACACCAGTTCCACGCAGCACAGGTTCTAGAGTTGGGCTGGGCCTGGAGCTCCCCACACTAACTGTGCTGCTCCTTTCCTGAGGGAGGAAGGTCACACAGAGCCTGTGCCATCCCTGTGCCAAGAGGAACGCAGACTCACCGCAGACCATTTTGGGGTCCCCAGCGTTACACCAAGGCACCAGCAGTCAGTCAGATTGTCAGAAACCCTGTGCTGGCCTGCCTGGAGCTCAGGAAGTACAGCAAGGTGTCACCAGGGACTGAACTCACATCCAAAACCTGCCCATCTTTGCTTCTCTAGGCTATTTACAAGGTCACTACAAGCAGAGGGGTTGTTAAAAATAAATCCGAGTCAGCTGAGAGGGGTCTCGGGACACAGTCAGGGGTGACTGCATGGGCAGAGGCCCAAGGATATTTACATGGGGTGACTGGCCACGAGGTTCCTATGCGTAGTAGAGAATGCACAAACCACTCCGGGCAGGAGGTGTAACTGTCCTCCCAGCAAGCAACCGCACGCCTCCTGGTTCATAAACTGCCTTACAAGCAGCAGCTTCAGGTTGTTGGTCCCCACCCTCCATGCCTGGGCGATCACTTGCGGCTCTGTCTTTGTATCTGCTCTGGTTTGTCATTCTAACGGGTTACCTGCTCTCCTGCCTTCCTACAGCTCCTACAAGGGCACAAAGGATTTGATTACAAAGGAAAAATGGAATGCAGTTGCTAGATGGCTGTTAGGGGGATACATGACATCACATCACAGGGGGGACAGCGGAGCAGAGCCTGTGTTACAGAAACGCATTAGTGCTTTCATGTGCTTGTGCCAACCAAGCCAAGAGAGTCCACAAACAGCTCCTTAGGCCCCAAGCCTGGGTCCCTGCTAAGGGCAGGCTGCGCCCAGCCTTGTGGGAGGCACCAGGCTGCGGTTTCCGAAACACAGACACTTCACCTTCTTGGAAGTCACAGACCTTCCGCCTTCTTTTTGTAACTGTCTACAGCGGCGGTCAAGGTGGACAACAGGTCTTCAGACATGAACTCTTCATAGCCCCTGTCCATTTTCATGTTCTGCTCATCCAGGTATTTCTAGGAGAGAGCCACAGAAGTTTGTCAGCGCCATCACAGTCTGTCACACCGGCCCTGCTGCACCACCCTGAGCCATCATTGCCCCAGTGGAGCGAGTCCAGTGAAACTCCTCTGCAGGACACCCGCCAGGAGCAAGGGAAACCTGGCAGGACACAGCCACTGCAATTACCCAGCAGTTTGGATTACTTGCACCAAGTTCACACAGAACCCAGAGTCTGTGCAGCAGTCCACAGCAACTGACACTTGACAGGAGTTCATTTGCCAGCGTCTCTAGGAGGGTTCAACTTACCTCCACAGACACCACATGAGTAGCAATCACTTCCAGAAGTCGATTCAGGTTGTCACCAGCTTTCCTGCTCTCTTCCATTGTTTTCTGCATAACAACTTGGTATCTGCAAACAAAAGCCACACCCGTAACCATAAACCCCGCGACACCCGAAACCACCACTTTGCTAAAGAGGGCTGTTGTTTGGCCGCAGCTTTACTACAGCATCAACCTGACCCAGGTTCGAGTGGCACATCAACGGTCCTGTGCTAACCAGCACTCACGATGCTCCCCAGAGCCCCGGCTTTGCAGACAAGCCCTCTTACTACAACCACACGTGTGAAAAGCCTTACGCGGCTGTCAGGAGCTGGGACACAGCAGACAAAGACTCTCACAAAACACGCAGCCTTCAGCTGTGAGCGCGTGGTTTCTCTCCACAATTCGAGTCCTCAAAACGTAACCCCCAAAGCGAACCCCCCAGCGACGGGGCCTTACTGTCGCTGAAGGTCATGCAGTTCATTCGTGGCTTCGCTGAGCCCCTCGTTGACGCCGCTCTCCAGTAACTGCTTGTGCTTCTCCAACAGCTCCAGCTCATTCGCACATTTCTGCTCTTCCTCTTCCGCCTCCTGTGAGAGCAAACAGAATCAAACCCAAATGGCACCACTCGGGAATAACGGAGGCCTTTTTTCTCCCGCTTATGTCCTGATGCTCAGCTCCAAACCGAGAGCTAAGAACCTCCCAGGGACACCCCCCAAACCTGAGGTGCCAGGTATTTCCTGTATCGCCCGGCAGCCAGGACCAGCCCAGCCTTCGTGATTTCTCCAACCATCCTTCACGGTCTGGCTATCACGTCGCTATCAAAACGACTATCATATCATTAAAAACACAGCCACGGGGTAATTTCCCCGAGTTTAATGTGATCAAACAGAGCTCCAAATGAACTCTAACAGAGAAGGCAGGCTCTCCAGCCCAAGCGCAAGCACTGGGACACACTGCGGCCAGGTGACTGCTGCAGCGTCTGTTACGGGATGTGGCAGTGCAGGGTCTGCAGGACCTGGCAGAGCATGAGGCCAGGCTCTCCGAGGAGAAAGCTACCTCCCGTGAGGGAACACGCAAATACAGCGGAGAGAAGGCTGCAAAGGAATGGAGGGCAGCAGGGCAGAGGTCCGAACAAACACAGATAGCAGGGTATCATTGAGGATAAATGGTCACCAACCGAGGAGGCCTCTCTACCTTAAGCTTCTGGTGGTACAGCTCATCCAGCTTTTCAGCTTCCTCTTTCAGCGTTTTCAGGCTGCTTTTCTTGTCTGCTACCATTACGTTCACCTGCAATGAAAGCAAGACCAAGAAGATGACATTCCAGAAGAATCCAAGTGTAAAACAACCCCTGTGGTCACAAATAGCATGTGGTGGCTGGGGGCTGATGAGCAGAAGCAGCCAGAGGCTGTTCTGTGCCACACAGCGCCATGGTTCAGCAGGAAAAACTCTGTGGGATGGAGGGGAAGAATGGGAAAACAATCCTCCTCCTTCCAATCCATCCCGAACCCAGTGTGGCTACAACTTCCCAATGATAGGGAAGGTGAAGCAGCATCATGGGGAAGCTTTGCCAAGGTTCCAGTCAAACACACATGACCTGCACCACCTTCTGTGCAGGCAAGGCATGTTCTTTCAGCCAACAGGAGGTTAGCTCTCACAAAGACTTGTAGGCTCCATCATAACTAAAGGAATCTTCTCACAGCCTTCCTCCCCCACAAACCCCAAACTAAACCCCACAAAATCCAGCCTACACTTACACCCCTGCACCCCAACCAGCCCCAGCCCCAGCACGCTCCATTTTATCCATGCAAAAGGTGGAGTAGGTGCAGCAGACAGCGTTCTGGTATCTCGGAGCCCACCCTCACCCACCAACACACCTGTTCCAGAGTATCTTCCAAAGACATTTTCCGCTGAGTGGCTTTCCGGATCTCTTCCTCAGTCTGGTTGATGATCTCCATGAGGGGAGCCTGTAAAACCCACACAAGAGGAGTCGGCTAATGCAATTCATCAGTTGGAACTAAGCTG
This sequence comes from Upupa epops, assembly GCA_013397515.1. Lineage (NCBI taxonomy): Eukaryota > Metazoa > Chordata > Aves > Bucerotiformes > Upupidae > Upupa > Upupa epops. The sequence goes on along the minus strand of VZRI01013797.1, from coordinate 42,443 downwards.
TTCCACAGCACATCTCTTCCCTCACCCATTCTGGTTTAGACTGCTGTACCCTCCAGTGCCAACCTTCCCTCCTACACCCCAGTTTCGGCCATGCATCACACAGGGCTTCAAATGAGGGCTCCTGCAGAGGCTAAGGGAGACCCCCCCGGCATCTCCAAACACTTTTTGAGTGAGTGCTAGCAGGAACACTGAGGGTTGACTCTCCTTACCTTGATCTGAGTTCTGTACTTGACTAGGCAGCTCGGTCCTGCCTCTGGGTTAAACTGAATCGTGAAGTCGTGGCCCTTGGAATTCTCAGCACTTACTGGAATCAGCTTCAGCTTCCGAGCCAGCTTGTGATACTCTGCCAGTTGCATTTCAATCTGTTCGGTGGAGGAAAGGGGAAAATCTTGGAAGACGTGCCAGCGAAGTCTTGCAAACAGTGCTCTCCAAGTGGCTGTGCACCACTAGGACCCCGTGTCACCCCCTGCACCTCCCCTGGCAGTGTGCACTGCTGGGGTCTTTCAGCATCTGCAGGGCGAGGTTTCCTAGTGGGCAGGGGTGACACCAGCTGGTTTCACCTGCAGTTTTCCCTGCCTCAGCCTTCTGAGAGTTAACTGTAATAACACAAACACCCAAACCAGGTATTGGGCACCCTGTGGTTTTGACAGAAGACACCAGAGCTGCACATCCCAGTGCCAGCTTCGAACAGGAGCGCAGCTCTGGGCAGGACTCCTTACACGCTCCATGCTCTAGTTAACGAGTGTTGTTAAATGCCAACGCCAAATGACACGGGTATCGTTTCTAGCCTCACCTGCTCCCTATTTGCCTGGTGTGAGGAACCCAGGTTCATACCAGAGGCCTCACAGCACAATTCTGCCAAACACAGAACGTGCTTGAAACGCTTGAGTTCTCCATCAGCAAAGCAGCTGCTTCTACACCCCAGCATCAGCAGGACATCTTTTCATCCTGCTTGAGGGAAGTGAATCTGGCCTTAAACCTATTAGAGCTTCCACAGAAGGGACTGGTCTGGCCCTAAACTCATGTGGAGGCACGGACTGCAAGCACTCTGCACTACTAAGACCAGCCTGAAGTTACCTGTGTTAGCAAAGCAATTTCAGACTGGTGTTAGCAAAGCTCTCGGTGCTGTGGCAGCAGCCCACACCCCGGCTATGTCCTTTGTGATGCAGGAGACTTACAGCACAGTCCCACGGTGCTCAAAACACAAAACGGGAACCCCTCTGCATCTTGCAGAGGTTGTGAACTGAAGGTGTTTTGTCACTGCAGCCCACTCAGACATTTCTGTGCTGCTGTGAGATTACTTAGGAGAGAAGTCAGCAGCAGCCCAAGTGCCAGGTTGAGCAGCCAACAGCCAGCTCTTGGTACAGCAGGGTTTCACCTACCGCTTCTTTACTCCTGGCATACTTTAGCTCCTCGTTCCACAGCAGATGTTCTTCTGCTTCCACTTCCTTAGTCAGCTTGTTAATGGTTTGCTGCAGCTCGTTTCTCTCGTGGTTTATTCTCTCAATGTCCGCAACCGAGTACTTTTGGTTATCAAAGATGTGCTGGAGCCGGGCGTTCTCCTGCTTCATTGCTTCCACCTCCATTTCTGAGTTCACAAAGCATTTGTCAATGGTGTGGAACACCAGCCTACGTCAGACCTAGCCTAGGAACCAGCATCTGCTGTTCACTGCTCCACTGTTCAACAGCTGGCTACCCAAGTTCCCCGTGACTGCCTGTGTTGGGCAGTTTCTCCGCAGCAGCATCGCTCACCAGGTATTGGGCTCTGCCCTGGCGCTCAGAATCACAGGTATTTAAACCAATTTCTAGCTTCACTGTAGTGTGACTGAGGCCAACTTACCCACTGCCTCGACTTCCTCGTTAACACCTTCCAGTTTCTGATCCAGGATGGCTACGTGAGACTCCAGATTGGCCAAGTAAGCCTGGTACTTCTGGATGTCTGCCTGAAGGGAGGATTTCACGTTGCGCAGTGACACTCTGCAGTCCTAGGAGATGGACACAAGGAACCACTGCTGTTACCAGCCCAAAAGAACGACCTTACTTTCCAGGCAAGACTGTAAAGAATCAACCTTGTGCTTGCATTACTGAACAGCTTCAGTAAATGTTTCTCTCTGGAAGCTGGATGAAATTCCCCATCTTTAAGATCCTAACAGAAGAGGCTAAAGCAGCTTTGTACTCTCACTCCCCAATTTCAGCGTTTGGTCTTGCTCTTGCTTTAGGCGTTACTTTAAGGAAGTTCTTACTCCAGTAACTCAAAACTTCAGCAGTAACACGCCAAGGGCAGATAAACTCAGTGGCTGGGGTACAAGCAGCTCAGTTGGCAGAGCGGGCAGGGCTCTGGGCTTGCCAGCTGCACGGCCACTAAGCCATTGTAAACCCAGGGCAGATTTAAAGCAGAGTCTGTTCTTTCACACTAGAGACACTGTCAGCACTGAATCCATGCTCTTTATCCCCATAGAAGTCCTCATATCTGCAGTTTCTAAAAAGAGAAGGAAGCTTTTCCTTTTGGTCCTGCAGTGGCTCGGGTATTTTATTAAGATCTCAGCCAACACAAGACCTCACCACCTCAAGACACCTTCACAGTATCAACCCACAGTAAATGCTGTGCACGTAGCGACAGGGTCTGTGACAGCACGGCCTAACTACCATCTCGGAGCCCCAGAAGTGTTTGCTGTGATGTACCATCAGGGTTAGCCGGGACAGCAACGGAAGGTTCACCCAGACAAACAAGCACAGGCACAGTTAACTAACCGGCTCGCTCTCCTTTTCCTTCTCCAGTCTTGCAATCTCTTCTTGAAGTCTCTTGTTGTCCGCTGCTAAACTTTCTATCTGGAACTCATCTATGTTAAATAACTCCTCTGAGGGGAGGAAAGAAAGGAAGAAGGGGGTGGTTATGAATGAACCTCACCGAGTCTCACCATCTAGTCTGAATAGCTGTGCTCTAGTACATACCCCTTTAAAACCAACCAGCCCATCCAAGACCCTTGGATTACAGCCCCAAGCCAAACAGACACCGCAAGAGAAAGCAGCAACACTGTGAAAGCCTTACTCAATTTTGACTGCACCTCTGCATCCAGCTCTTCAAAAGTGTCTCTGCCCTTCATGAAGAGCTCGTAGCACTTCACAGAGTAGTCCATAAAAAGCTGAAAACAACGCAAAGACTTTCAATGTCAGTGATTCAGAAGGCTAGAAACCATCTGGACGGTCAAAATGCATGGGAGTACAGGGCCACCGTTAGCTTGAAGGCACCTGGACCCGTTAGCTGGCAGCTTTGCAGCCCTAGTCCACAATTCTGGTGGGGTTTTGCAGCTTTCTAATGAAACGTGCTGGTACCTCCCAAACCCCCCCAGACCTCTGCTGTGAGTGAGCGCATCGTTAAACCCCAACAGTGCTAACAGCCTATAGGAAACTGGAAAGAAAGCAAACTGCTGCGTTGTGAAGGACACAATTCCTTCAGCACCTTGAAAATCAAACCTGGTGGCCAATTTTGACCGGCGAATTGAGCTGATGCCAGCAGGAGCCACCACATTCGTAGCTCAGTCACCGTCTTGACACTGAACTGCTGCTGACCTAAAGAGTACTGAGGTGCTGAAGACCCTGCTAAGGCAGTATGCAAACGGCTTGAGGACTCCCGCTCTCCACAACGTGGAGCAGAAACAGCAGCAGCTCTGAGAATTTAGCATGCAGCCTTTGCTGCAGACTGGGGGTGACCCCTGCTCAGGAAGCAAGCTGATCTGTCACGCTACTGCAGTGCCCAGCCAGCTCCTGAAGGCGGAACCAGACAGAGTATGTGACTGCAGCAGAAATGTGCTGCTGTATTTAAACGGCGTGGCTACTCAGCCGAGCAGTCACGGCGCTACTTGACTTCACAGTACCTTGTTATGCACAATGCCATCATCCGTCTCTCCTCCGTAGTTCTGTCCATCGTCAAACGACGGCGCACTTTCCCTGGCAGCAGCGAACAGCTGAAAGGCAGGGGGCAACTGAGCCAGCATGGGAACCCTCCCCACCAGCCTCACGTCAGCCTCACGCTCACAATAAGCAGCAGGGCAGTGCTGGGATTTCACAGCAGGGTTAACGGTGCTGCTCAGAAGGCAAGTGCTCTCATCGGGGCAGCGAGCCTGCCCCTGGCTGGCTAACAGAGAGGCACCAGCTGGACTTTCAGCACCACCAAACTACCCTGCTGAGCCAAGGGGACTTTCAGCTCATGGGTGGGATTTTCACAGGTGCCCTATTCCTTCTGCTCAGAGCTAAGCTGGCAGCAGTGAGCACCATTGTTAATGCAAACACCCCCCCTCCCCACACGTCAGTCACAGGGCACTTGAATAATTGCTAATGACAATTCCCATTTCGAAGGTAGCCAGTGTCACAAGATCCGGGCTGAGGGCACAGGACGATACCCACGAGCTTTCCATTTGTGCAAGCATGAATGGTGGTTCATTTCTCCCTTTCCAACACAGATTTGCCCATCCCCAGTGAAAAGAAACCCCAACATTCACAGCTTCAAAGCTCCTAAAAGTAAAGGCAGGGGCTGGCTCCCAGAGGGCAGGGAACACCACCCTTTCGCCTTACGTGACCCTTAGTGGTTTGTAGGAAGCACTCAACGATCTGTATTGAAACAGAGGAGCTACCTGGTTAAAGATGACAAACACACATTACCTTGACACAATCAATTAACCAAACCAAAGCTGCCACGATCTGCGGCCACGTGTGCGGGGCTCCCACGGTGTACATGGAGCTCTTGGACAAAGCAAAGGGGTACCTGCACAAGAGGAGACACGGCTGAGACCTGTGTCCTCAGTCACACTTGCTACTGTACATCAAGGGAGACAAGAGCAGAGCTCTTCAGCACTGTTTTATCCAGTTATCAGGGGTTTAACGTTGTTATTCACAGAGGATCTCTGTCAGGGACTGCAAGGATCTGAGCGGCAGAAAACAAGGAAGGAGCTGGAAATCAGATCCATATCACGCACCAACAGGAAAGCTGTGGCACATCAGACATTCCTATAGCATACAGACATGAAAGACAGGGGCCGTTCTCCTAACTCCAGATGTGCTCCCAAAACCTTCTCAGAATCAGAGAGCCAACTAAGACCTAAACCGCATGGGACAGGGTGACCACACCGTAGAATCCTCGTGGCTGGAGAGGACCTCCAGGATCACCAAGTCCAGCCCTCATCCCAACATCTCCCCAACCCCTGCACCATGGCCTCAAGTGCTCTAGCTACTTGTGTTTTAAACACCTGCAGGGATGGCAACTCCACCTCCCTGGGCAACCCATTCCAGTGCCCAACCTCTCTCTCAGGAAGAACCTTCCTAAGATCCAGGATCTTACGATCTAAACCTCCCCGATGCAGCTTGAGGCCATTCCCCCTCGTCCTATCATTAGGAATTTGGGAGAAGAGACCAGCACCAGCCTTGCTACAGTCCCCTCAGCCACTCCTCGTGGGACCCGCTTTCCAGACCTCTCAGCAGCCTTGTTGACCTTCTCTGGACTGGCTCCAGTGCCGTTTCAGTCCCCAGCTTTGGTATTCCTAGCACAACAGACTAACACCGATCTTACCCCAGCTCTTTAAACACCCGGGGAATTTCCTCTTCAAATTTGGAGCTGGGCAGCTCATAAGAGGGGCAGAGAAAGCCATAGATGAAGGTGAAGATCTTCAGAAAGTCCTTCACCGAGGGAGACTGCAGTGACTTCATGGAAACGTTGTGGGCGTAGCCATTCTCAACAAGAAACTGCGGGAAAGAAACGTGGCGTGTCAGTGGCCAAAAGACAGCTCCAGCTAAAGCTCTGGGTTAGCATCTTTCATGCCCAATAGCACAGGTGTAGAAAAGCGAGCAGTCACCTCACACAGCTGCTTGATGCACTGTTGGATGAAGGCCTTGTCGTGAAGTGGCCGGGGGTCCTTAATCTTCTCTGTGCCGAACACACCATACTGACTGCTGCGTGAGCCCCCAGCCCCGCTCGCTCTAACAACACAAAATAAGCAGCATGTACAAACAAAACCTCCCCTCTCCACGTTTAAGTTCTGGCAATTCCTGTTGTTAAGTTTCTGTGGTGTTTGCTATGCCACCAGATGCCTGAAGGCTTCACTGAAGGGCGACCGGGAGCCTCAGTGTGCACCGAGTGCAGAGGGGCTGTGGCAGCCTAGAGGAGCAGTTCCTGCTGTCTGATGTGCGATAGCCTGCTTTATTGACCTGAAAAACGTCCCAAGGAAGAAGTAACAAGGTGATGTGACTGAAAAGACTGGAACATTTAAGGGATGTTTACAAGGAAAGAGACCTCTGCACAGGACAGAACACAAAGCCACGAACTACACTGAAAGATCAGACTGTTGGAGCTTTGTCTCAGAGAGACGAAACCAGGGGCGAGTATGCTGGAGACATCATTCATCCTCAGACAGGCTAATGTCCTGAGGAACAATTAGGGGCTGCACTGGACACCATTCCCCAGAGTAAGAACAGCTAGGAGCTGCTCCCAGCATTACTGCTCAGTGAAGAGCAGAGAAGGGCAGAACTGAAGGCCATGCAGAACTGACCCTCATAACAAAAACCTGCCAGGAGAAATTCCACAGGCAATGTGAGCCTGCTATTGTTTGACTTTACAGTACAGAGATTTAAAGGGGGCAGTACCTCTTCCCAAAGAAGCTGACTTTCCTTTCTGACGTTCCAGATGTGGGTTTGCTCATGCTCAGCTTCCCAAAGGTGCCTCTGTCCTTCCTGGGTGACAGGGAGGAGGAGTCAAGAGACTGTTTCTACCATTTCATCTTTTGCTTGTGTAAGAAATCAGTGGAAACACAGGACAAATGCAGAAGCATCCCCAGCACAGCAGCACCTCGGAAGCATTAAGTGACTTCAGCGTGTTACACGCCCGTTATCAGAACTACTCCTGCACGAGGATTTCATACACACACCCTCCCCAGTCGCCTCCAGAGGGAAACGTGTCACAGTTCCAGTATGCCAGAGGGACACAAACAGATCAAGGGGAGTTCTGTGCAGAACCAGAGCCCTTGTACCACACATCCTTAGCTTGGGGAGTTCTCTCCCTGCTCCCGAGTATCTTTCCAGTTCTCCCAGCACCCCCAAGCCCCCACAGTAACTGTGCAGGTGATTCTACAGACACCAGTTCCCAGCCAGACCGCCAGCAACACTCACGCCTGTGGTGTCTGAAGGCCCATCTTGTTGTTGTCCTGCACTCTCAGAGCCATCATGGACTGCCGACCGCTGCCTCCAGCGATGCTCGAGCTTCGCCTCATCGTGTCAGCTGCGAAGCACAATCTGTCAGTCTGGGAATATCCACCGACAGAGGGGGCTCGCTTTCTTCAAACACCACTGTCGCTTTCTAGTGGGGCAGCATCAGCAACTAGAACTGGATTTTGGACCCACCCAGGTGACAGCTCCCAGAAATACTGGCTTCTCTTTGAAAAACCCAACAAAACAGCATGGAAAGCTTGGAGTGCGGCAGCCTCCAGAGGGACACAGCCGCAGTGCTTGTCCCAAACCTACTATCTCCTCTTTATTTCTACTTGATCAGTTCCAACCCTGCAGGTTCATAAAGCAAAACAGGTTCAGAAGTCTTCCAGCCCCATCACCTTGAGGCAAGACCACACTGCTGTGATTTCTTCAGTCATCAGCTAGTTCTTGGCCACTAATTCTGAGCCTGCCAGCCAAGATCCGGCAAGGGATCTTACTCTTATTCCGAGGTAGGCTGCACACAAAACATAAACCAAACTGTCCCCACACTGGTAATAAGTGGGACGTTGATGAAATTGAACTAACTCTGCAAAAAATGCCAACATGCACCCTCTGCAGGGATCCATCTTACACACGTATTCAACACTTCTCATTACAAACATCTCTAGAATACTGTGTGTCACCATCATACTTCTGGCTCCATTTCTTAGAAACCAGAGCAGATTTCACATTGCCCATTCACAGGGCAATAAACGCCTTCAGGCTGGAAAAGCCCTTTAGGGCCACTGAGTCCAGCTGCTTCCCCAGCAATGTCAGGACCCCACTAACCCTTGTCCCTCACCCCACATCTCCGTGACTTTTCAACCCCTCCAGGGATGGGGAGCCCCCCAGTGCCCATAGCAGCCTGAGTCAGACGTGGGGAAGCCAGAGATAGAAACCATTTCTCGGGGCCAAGCCCAGCCTCGCTCCAAACTCCTGAATTTGGGGCAGCTGCAGAGAGTGAAAGTCTGCCCCAACCCTCTTCTCCAGTCAACCACCCCCTCAGCTCCCGCGGCTGCCTCTCACAACACCTGCGCCCTAATTCACCTCTAACTTGGCCAGGGCTGCGGCGCAAACTAAGGAGCCTGGTTCCGCACGGAGCTCAGCAGGCCGCAGGCCTGGTTGAACCGCACCCGCAGCGCACAGGGACCCATGGGGAAGAGCCGAGGCCAGGTCCGGGACCGGGACTGGGGCCT
>VZRI01013797.1:0-33344 GCA_013397515.1 Upupa epops | reverse complement strand
TCGAAGAGCCGCGCCGCGGCGGATCCGTTCTGTCTCGTTGCGGTCGCCCGCGTAAACCGTGTTTGCCCTGGGATGGGCGCGGCGCAGCGCTGTGCCGGGGACCGCAGCCGTGGGGCCGTACAGTCTGTGCCGGTGGCGCCGCGCTGAGCGGTCACAGTCCCGCAGCGGGAGCTCCCGGAACCCATTGGCTCCGGGAGGTGCCAGCGACCGCGAGACCGCGGCTTTGCCGGGATGTCCGTGGTGCTCGGGCTGGCCGCGGGGTGGCTGCTGGACCATCTCGCCTTCATCAACCGGAGCGGCTACGAACTGAGGGGCCCCTGTGCCGGCCTCGGCTCCCCCTTTGCTCCCGGCACCCCGGCAGGACACGGCCCCGCTGCCTCCGCCGCCGAGCGGGACGGGTCGGGCAGTGTCGCGGCAGCCAGAGCTGCGGCATCGCCGGCCAGGTTCGTGTTCCGGGAGGAGTTCTTCAGCATCGCCCGGCCCTACCTCGCCGCAGCCCTTCCGGAGCGGCCGGGCCGGGGGTGCCCGCAACGCTGCCTCACGGACGCAGCGGCAGGCAGGCAGCTTCCAGACGAAGGCGGGAGCGGGGCCGGAGAGCCTGCAGCCGGCTCCAGGAGGGTAGGTGCCGCCTCCCGGCGGGAACCCCCGGTCACTAACGCCCTGCTAACGCCGCCTGGCGCACGCACCGCAGCGGGAGCCTCTCCCCCGCAGAAGCCGGGCGCAGCAGCACTGGGGGCTGCTGAGGACAGTGTGTCCCCCGTGGCTGTGACGGGCTCCCGCGGCTGGAAAGCACTGGCGGTGGCTGTGGTCGGGCACTTGAGCTGGCGCTGTGGTGGCTGCTGAGGTCGTGCAGACCGGCAAAGAGGGAGGGACAGCCTGAACTGACCTCCAGCGTGTAGATAGTTCAGCGCTGCTCCCTGGGGAGCAGGAAAGGCGAGTCACGGGGCCCACGCTGGCGAACGTCGCCCGTGGAGCCTTAGTTAAGTCTCTGGTTGCTGGTAGCCTGCAGCTGGGCAGCTCTGGTGTGGGGCCAGAGGGGGCACAAGCACGGGCTGTGCACCAAGCTGTGCCACGGGGATCACAGCACAGTGCTGAGGAAGCCTGCGGTGACCCAGGGGAGAGCTGCTTTTCACCTCCTTTATACTCGCGGTAGAAAAAGAGGTGGGAAGGGGTCCCCTGCTTTTGTAAGAGTTGATTTGTAACTTGGCTGTGTCGGGTTAACTTTTTCCTGTTGCCATGGGGGAATGTGGATTTTCCTTCAGTGTCTGCTCCCCACAGAAGCGCAAGAGGAAGTGTGTGTTCAACCAGGGCGAGCTGGACGCCCTCGAGTACCACGAGAAGGTGAGTCTGAGCAAAACTGTTTTGCAGACAGCTGGTGCCTGACTCTGGGTATGTCTGGAGCTCGAGTCACGGCTACCAACAAGTTCTGGTGGTGTAGCTTGTTCTGCTAGCCGGAGGCTCTGTCTCCAGTCCTTACATGTGTACAGAGGGTGTGTTCTGCCTGGGTATGGGTGGGACAAGCTAGGCATGGTCTCGCTATTTGGCAAGGGTCCTTTTCCCACTCTGCAGATTAAAATTGCTTTTATTTTGGCTGTACCAAGTAGATACTTGAGAGGTGGTTTATTTTCCCCTCATTTCTTTGTGACTGGCAGGTGAGGACGCTCATCTCGGAAGGCACGTCGCTTTTGGTCCAGGAAGGGCTCAGGACTGGTTTTCTCCACCATGCTGCTGCAGAAGCCGGTTGCAGGAGGAGCGCTGTTCCTGGACATGCTGGCTGTGAGCTGGCTGAGCTGTGTGGGATGGCAAAGCAGTTCCCAGCTGAGAGCCACCGTCGAGCCGTGCAGGTGCTCAGCGAGGAAACCTCCATTCCAGAGCAGGACCTGCTGTCTTGTGTTACAGAAAACAGCTCAAACTGCGCACAGATAGTTGTGCTAATGGGACAGAAGTACCTGGTGCCACCAAAAAGCAGTTTCCTTTTATCTGATATTTCATGCTTGCAGCCCCTGCTTGACTGTGAGTATCTTTAGGCTGTAGGATTTACCCCTCCTTTCCTGCCCGAGGAGGGCAGTTGATGTCCAGATGGCTGAGAACTCCAGGAGCAGATGTTAATATAGAGCCTCACAGTGTCAGGAAGTGCTGCTGCCAGCCCTCACACCAGTGGGTCTGACTTTGTGCAGACAGCTGAGCGTTCTCAAAGGCATCTTGAGTGACTGGGGGCTCGTGTTGTGGTGGGTCACCTATCTCCAGGAGGCTCCACATTCTGGCACTTGTGTTCTGAGTGTTCTGAGCCACTGCTGCTCTAGAAGCTCTAGAAATGCATTGAACAGGGACCAGCTCTGCTGCTGAGGAAACACGTGCAGGACAAGGCTCTAACATTGATGAGCCCACGCTGCTGCAGGGCTGGTGTTCTGCTGCCTTGGGTTTTAGCTAGATTGGGCCATGGGAGAGGGATGAGTGAGAGTGCTCCTCACAGCCCACGTTCCCTCACAGGTTCATCGTGTTCAGCAGCAGCTGTTTAGGTTGGTTTTTCATGGATGTGCCCTGTCCTCCAACTGAAGGAAACTCACATTATCCCATGAGAACTCTGCCAGTTCTCTTGAGGGGATCTGGCCCAGATCACACAAACATTCTTTGCCTAGGTGTTCAGCCTAGCAGTCGCTGAAGTGTGTGACTAGTTGAGACAAGTGTGCTAGAAGCCTTTTGCCGTCTTTGGAAGGAAAGAAGGAAGTGCATAGCTGGCTCGTGGAATGCTCGCTATGGGTAGCTAGACCTTTATCTGTTTTCACTAGTGGATTTATCTTAGCAGTACTTCACTGACTTCTCTGTTCTTTAATTTCACTTCCCAGACAAGAGGAACTACGGTGTAATTGTGATTGACCCACCGTGGGAGAACAAGTCCGTTAAGAGGAGTAACAGGTAAATTCTGCAGTAGAATAAATCGGGCTCTGTGCGCTGAGAGGGAGTCATCAACAGGACCAGTGCAGCTGCGAGGCTGAGGCCTTAGCTAGCAACTGTGTTGGTTCATTCTGGCCTCCAGGTCTGTGAAGGGTCTCGGGGTGGGGGGGTTCACTGGGTTGGATCCATTGCGTAGAGGACACTGCCTGGGCTAGGCTTCGCATTGCCTCACTGCTGAGGGAACACTGGTCCTCGAGACGTGTGAGGAAAGCCTGGAGTCAGCTGTTCTGTAAGGCCCAGGCCACGCAGGTGTCAATTTGAAGTGGCTTCAGCAGGCAGAGGTGGGTAAATGTGTGTTTCCAGGAGCAAGAGCGCTGGCTCCCTCACAAAGGAGAGGCAGGAGGTGGAGGAGCCGTTGTTGCTGTTAGTCCCTTTTCTGACAGCCCCCCTTTGCATCTGCTTTTCCCGGGTTTGGGTGCTGCCCCTGCTGCTGGTTTTGTTCTCCCTGGAGATCCGACACCCAGTGCCCAGGCCTGGTGGAGTCAGGTGGGAGGCTGTTGGGGTGCACACTGAGCGCTCGCCGAGCAGAGCTTTTACCCGAGTGCAGGGCAGCACTGTGCTCACCTGTGCTGAGCTCTGCTGAACCGCACGGAGAGCTTCTGCCATGAGTGGCGACTTCCAGAACGTGAGTAACTCTCACAGACGGTCAGAGAGGTGATTGCTCTTCTGTGACCTTTTAACCTGCCGGTCAGATGAGCGCTGCCCTTGCCCCTGTGCTTGTGTGTTCCTTCGGAGGAGAGACAGCGTGGTGTGAAAAGTGTTTGATGAAGCTGCAGGTCACCGGGTGGTTTTGGTCTGCAGGCATCCAGTTCTTGAATTAAACGGGCTTCTGGTTTTCTGCACAGCCTGAGGCATCGGTGGGAGTGTGTGGCTCTGCTCGGCGACACTTGAGTGAGGGGGGGGGTGTGTGAGCGACTCTCCATCTGGATCCGTGAGGTCTGGCCGCTGGGTGTCAGGCTTGGTCCTTGCGTTCGATCCGAGCTGCCTGAGGAGGTCTCGGCTGTGTTCTTTCGTGGTCCGGCGTGTGTGGCTTTGCAGTTTTTGTTTATTAACCTGCTTCCTCGCTGCGTTGACACACAGATACAGCTACTTAGCTTCGTGGAAAATCAAGCAGATTCCGGTACCGGCACTGGCTGCTCCAGATTGCCTGGTGGTGACGTGGGTGACCAACAGGCAGAAGCACTTGCGCTTTGTTAAGGATGAACTGTATCCTCACTGGTGTGTGAAAACGCTGGCAGAGTGGCACTGGGTCAAAGTAAGTTCTCAGTCGGTTTTGTGGCTTTCATGGAATCACAGAATCGTTTGGGTTGGAAAAGACCTTCAAGCTCGTGGGCCCCAACCGCGAACGCAGCGTCCCAAGGCTAAGCGTGTCCCCGAGCTTTAGAACCCCATGACTGAAAGACACCCGGGGAGGCAGCGCAGCGCCCTCCCTGCTGTGTGTGCTGCCAGGCGGTGTCCTTTCCAAGTGTGTGGTACCACCGCTGCCTCCCCTTCCTTCTTATCCACGCAAATAGCCCTAGGTGTGGAACGCGGAATGGTCCGCTGATAGCTCGGACTTCTTTTGCCAGATCACCACGGCTGGGGAGTTCGTGTTGCCTTTGGACTCTTCGCACAAAAAGCCCTACGAAGTGCTCGTGCTGGGCAGAGTTCAAGGACTGCTGAAGGAAGCGTTAAGGTATGCCAGGGTGTTTATGGTAGGAGGCCTTTTGGACCCTTTCCGTACCTACCTGTCCTCCTCAATGCAGCGTGCTGTCCCCATATCGCCTCCTGGCATCATCTTGTGGCGGCTGGCAGGCCTAAACGTGGCCTAGTTCGCTCTGGGAGGTGCCTCAGTGTCAGAATAGCGGGTGGAAACTTTGGGTCCTCATACTGGTGTGTGATCAGAGCCTCAGGGCCAGGCTTCCTTTGCTCTGGCTAGCCCGTGGAACAGGCTGGTGCTGGTTTGGATGCGTTGGTGTGCCACACGTGAGGGCACACAGGAGCGTGCTGCTCGTTCGGGGTGGTTTGGATGGCTGTTACTGCTGGTGTTTTGTGTCGTAAGCAATCCTTTTGTGGCTGAGGCACACGCAGCTGCCCTCAGAGTTGACTGTGACTGAATGTCGTGTGTTACCCACCATCCGATCTGGCGGGTGCTCGTCCTCAGACCGCTTCTTCTGGTTTATTCACAGGGAGCCTGAGGAGGCACCGCCGATTCCAGAGCATAAGCTGCTGGTCAGCGTACCCTGCAGTCTGCACTCGCACAAGCCCCCGCTCGCTGGTATGTTCTGTTGGGTAGCGTTGCACTTGGGTGCCTCAAACGGGGTGCCTCAAACGGGGTGCCTCTGTGTGAAGTGCCCTGTGTACTTCTGAGCACGGGACCAGGCTGCCTGGGGGGTGGCAGAGTCACCGTCCCTGGAGGTGCTTAAAAATTGCGTAGATGGAGCAGTTGAAGCCATGCTTGGGGGTTGGGGAGCTGTTGGGGTGAGGGCTGGACCTGATCATCCTGGAGGTCCTTTCCAGCCAGGAGGATTCTGTGTCTCCATGTGCCGAGCTGTTTTGCCTCTAGATAGCCAGGCACCTAGGTCCTGGTCCCTAGAAACGAATGTGAAAAGCAGAATTCCAGGTGTTGTGTGGGGAAGGTCACAACATCTGTTCAACATCTGTTTTGAAGTGGGCAGGAGCAGCGTGCAGGAGTTGTGTGTGAAGTTATGCCAAGTGAGCTGAAGGAAGGGCCTTGGTCGTGGGGGGCCTTAGGGACCGTGTAAACCGGGATGTCTTCTCCTTGGTGAGTGAATGGCAGGACCTGGTTCTGCAGGGAGTCATTCCGAAGTGAAGGTTTGATTTCTGCACGAGTCACTTGCCCGCAGCGCAGTCAGGCCTGTAAATCCAAAACTTGGTGTGTTTTAAAAGCATGAGCAGCAGGCAAAGGGTCAGGCAGGCCCTGCTTGTCCTGAAAGTCACGCAGAAGCTCCAGCCGGTCAGAGTGAGAGCAGATTTCACTTCTCAGAGCCTGTGGCAAAGGACTGGAGGGTTTTGTGTGAAGTGTTGCTTGTCCCAGAGTGCTCTGGCTGATCTCACAGGACAGAGAGTGGCCGTCCTGCTGTCCTCTCAGCAGCCTTGCAGCCCTCAGTAAGCAAGGTGATTAATGCCTCCCACAAAACTGTTTCCATCCTTGCCCCAGGGGAAGGCTCACGCTGAAGCTGCAGATACTCCACGTGCACGCGCGGAGCTGTGCCGTCACACGGCAGAGGCAGGCAGAGGAAAGGCGTGACGTGGCTGGAGAGGAGGGCGTCACAGCCAGCCTCGCTGGCACGCTTCCCTCCTGCTGCTCTGAGGAGGCTGCTCTGGACAGCTGTTACACGCTCAGTGAGGCTCCAGCCTTGTTATTCTATTAACGTACACGAAGGGCTGTTCAAAGGCTAGCAGAGGGCATGGCTGGCTTGGCTACAAACAGGAGGCAGCAGCCATTCTCCGTTCTGGTTGCGGTTCGAAAGCCCTGTCGTTACAAATCGAGGCTACAGCAGTGCGTGGCTTGAAGCCAGCGAACAGCAGGGTGGTGATGGGTGAGGCAGCCACCCAGGGCCTCTCCAGAAAAGCAGTGTCTGCCAGCACACTCGAGCCACAACGAGGAGCCAGGGGGACTGCCCCAGGAGGCAGAGCAGCAGTGTGTTCGGCCCTCAGCAGGGTGCTTTTGTAGGGCAGGCTCTAGAAGCAGTGCTGGGGAAGTGGTGGCCAACAGTCATCCTGAACAGCTCTCCAAAGAAACGGCCAGTGCTGTTTTGTGTTTCTGGAGCCTTTTCTCAGGTGCTGAGCTTGGACGGCACCGCACAGCCCATGCTCTTCTGCTTGAGAAACGGGTTTGCCGTGGAGCGGTGTCGGTGATGTACCAGGGTTTCACAGAGCTCCACGTGCATCGCCGCCGTGCGGGCAGCTCCGTTCAGGACGTGGTCACGGGATGAGGAAACAAAAGCCAGTTGCTGCTGCTTCAAGGTCAGGGTGGCAGCAGGGAATGGCTGCCACAGGAGCCGGGCAGTGTTCTCGGGTGGTCAGCAGAGAGCAGCTGAGCCGCATCCTGCTGCAGTTCAGGAGAGAGATGCGGCGGTGGGGGAGCAGGGCGCCTGGTGAGTCACATGCACTCTTAATCCTTTGTTTAAGTAGTAACAAGGCCAGAAATGTTAGTGCCTCCTGGTGCTGTCTGGCACTGCCTTTCTTACTGCCACCCTAACGTCTATGTGTCGTACGTGTGCGGCCACCACTGACTGAACGCAGCAGTGTCTCTCTCTCTGGGGGAAGAGCGAGATGTAAATTAAAGTAAGCCATCAAAAGGGGACGTTTGGGTTCCTACGGGGCGTTTACCCGTGACATTGTGACCGTAGGGGTTTGCGGTGATGCTGGTGCTGTGCTCAGCGCTCAGGGTTTCAGGATGTCGCTGTGACTGTACTTAAGCTTCTCTATGCAAATGCGTTCGAATGAAGCGCTGGTCCTCCTGGGTGTGAGTCACAGAACAGCAGGTGGCCTTCCAGTTCCACTCCGTGCTGCTCTTAGGGATGCAGAGGGCATTCTGTTACACGGACTGCTCGATGCACAACGTCAGACACCTGGATGTGGCTGGCTGGGTCTGCAGAGCTCTCTGAAGAGACAGTCAGGAAATGCTGGATGCATGAGCCAGCTATTTAAGCTACAGAGACTCAGAGAGCAGTGGAGGATCTGGTGAATGGCTGGAGGCATCCTTTGGAAAAGGAAGTGGCTTTGCAGGCTTTTACCTGCCGTCCTCAGTGACGGAACGAGAACTCGCCTGTGATTTTCTGTAGAGGTGCCTCGTCCAGTCTTCCTGCTCCTCTGTGCTGGGCTCTCCATCAACCTTTGTGCTTCTCCTACTGTTGTGTGGAGAAGCTCTGGGGCTGCTTCCTGGCAGCTAGCTCAGCGTGTTTGACCCAGCACAAGCTAAACGGCTCCGTGTGAGGGGGAACATGGTTAACAACAGTTAGGTGACATCCAGGACCTCCTCCTGCCCCGGCAGGAGTGCCAGTCATAATTGGCGACGCAGCTGATGCCACTGACAGGCATCTGGTTGCTGCCATTGAAGCAGAAAAGATGCCCAGCTGGACCAGTGACCACGCACAGTGAGATAAATAGTTCTTCAGTTGCCAAGTTGGTACTGGGGGTGGGAAATAAGGTCCCTGCATTTTTGTAGCCTGATGAGGACTACCTGTATTTAACTGCTGCCTCTCCTTTTACCTCTGAATGGTCGCCTCCCAGAAACTGCTTCAGGACCCGAGGGAAAGGCGGAGTCGTAAGGGAAGGTTGTATTTGGCTATTCATTAATCGCAGGAACGTTGGCCCTGTGCTCGGGGAGCTGCAGGAGGCGCCTGGTTGGCGTTGGCAAAGAGCTCGGCACTCGGCTGTGCAGAGGCTGAAATAAATCCCCTTCCCTTTCTCTGCATGGAAACCACGATCGGTGCAGGTGGAGGCCTCGACAGTGGTGTTCAGAGTCTCGAGGGCGCTTCCTTAGAGTGGCTGTCTCACGGTCGTACGTGTGCGGCCATGATGATGCCCCTGAAATGAATTTGCTGCCTCTCCCTTTCTGAACAAAGCATCCTGTTTCACGGGGCGCTTGGCTTGAGCAGGGCGGTTGGTTGTGCCTTCTGTCACTGTCCTGACCTCCTTTATTTCCTCCCCTCGCGCAGCGGTTCTGGCGGAGTTTGTCAAGCCAGATGTGGAATGCTTGGAGCTGTTTGCTCGCAACCTGCAGCCTGGCTGGACCAGCTGGGGGAACGAGGTTCTGAAGTTCCAGCACATCGATTACTTCACGCTGCGGCACAGTGACAGCTGAGCTGGGGGCTGCAGCCTTCTTCTCAAGTGCCTCTCCCGCTGCCGTTCCTGTCTTTGTTCCTGCCGGGGTGCTTGGAGTTACCAGATGCCAACCCAGAGGCGCTTCAGGTAAACTCTTGAAGGGACTGCTCCCCGCTTGTTCAAGCGGGTCCTTGATGATCTTGAGAGGTTCAAATGCTGCTGTTAGGTGCAGTGCCCTGCACGTCTGTGTCGCTCTACTTCAGAGGAAGCCGAGGGAGCAGTGCCTGTGCTCACTAGCAGACGAGTTGTCGGCTGCCCATGCTCTGGCTGTCACTGTGCAAGCTGGGGCAGTCCTGTGCTCCTGGAGACGGTGTGAATTCCTTCAGAAGATCGGCCTCTCCATCCTGCAGGTTCTGCATCCAGAGCTGCTGGGTCAGGCAGGTGACTGTGGCAGTTCCTTTTCCTCCTGCTCTCGCATCGCTGGAGCAGTGCCAGAGAGTGGCTGCAGAAATGCTGCCTGAGGTTTGGAAACCGGGCGCTCTGTGTGGCCTTCGCTGCCTTCAGATCTGCTCTGGAGAACAGGGGAGCTACCAAGGCGCCTGCCGCAGCAGAGGCTGAGCTGCTGGACGGGCTGATGTTCCTGGTGGCAGCAGCTCTGGCTGCGTGTGGTGGGGAGCAGAAGGCTCCCGTGGCTTCCCTCTCGGCCGTCTGACGAGAGCGCTGCGAGGTTTTAAATCAAACTGCAGATGTGGCCAGACTGGTTTTTAATGGTTTTGTAATAAAAGTGAAGCTCCAGGCTCATCAGCGTCGTCTTTGCTGGGCCAGGCTCTGCATTTCCGATCCGTTGTGTGCCTGTGGGAGCGGTGGAACTGATAGCACAGCGCTGGGTTTTTTGCCCCGCTGGTAGCTGAACGGACACCCCCGTGAGCACGACAGGGAGCAGGGAGGGTGGGTGCTGGGCCAGCCCTTCTCGCTGCGTGACTTCGTTGTTTTGTGACTTTGAGCTGTGTTTCTCATTACTTTGTGGGTTCTTTTTTAACTGTCAGTACAGGAGCAACCTGTTAGGGTTCACAAGGGCTAAGAAGGTTCCTTATTGGCTTTCGGTGCTTGTAGGAGGTTGTGTGTCCCTGGGCAGAGTTGTTCTGCCCTGCCCGGATGGTGCCATCTGAGGGTATGAGGCTCGGGAGCAGGGTAAGCTGTAACTGCTGCGCGGACCCTGCTTCCCCTCTGTACTCTGCAAAGCAGCACAAGAAAGGATGATGTTATCTGCTCCACATCCGCTGCTCTAAGTGGCTCTAGATTATCCTTTAATTGCAGATAAAAAGGGAAGGGATAAACAGTCCTGGAGATCAGGAAACCACCTTTCTCCTCCTCAGAGCGGGAGCAGCAGAGCCCTGCTAAGGAAATGACCAGCTATTTAGGAACTGATGACCTGTTGGATCTTTAGGAGGAGCCTCCTTGCAAGCTGTGGCCTTCTAGTCCTTTGTCTTCTGAGCCATCAAAGCTGAGCAGCTACTCCCAGCAGCTGGGAAGAGCCGCATAGCAGGGGGCACGTAAGCCTCTCAGCCTGGAAATCCAGAGTCAGAGGCTAAACAATACCTGTCCTGTCCTTCTACTTACGAGTCTGTGCCTGGGGCAGTGCCGGCTCTGTGACCAGCAAAGCTGGTGGAGTGACAGAATTGACTGCTGGAGCAGCTGGGTTTCCCGAGCCTCTCGGTTTCTGGCTGGGGCAGAAATCTCCCGCTGGTGTTAGCTGCTGGTGGCCTCAGCTTTTAATTACTGGCCTTCTATGCTTAGTTCAGCATCTGAGTAGCCTCCTACACTTTTCTGACCGTCCAGCCTGGCAGCTGTCCCCACCCAGGCGGCAGGACTGTCAGTGCCAGGCAGGCGAGTCCCTTGAGGCAGAACCAGAAGCATCAGTGATGAGCGGCGCCAGCTGACGGGGAGGGACAGTTGATGCAGTCTCTTTTCATAAGAGAACAGTGCTGTCTAGAGCAAGTGCTCTGCATCCCTTCTGTGGTAGAAGGGTGCCCTCTGCGGTGTTGAGCCCTGCCTGGAGGGAGAGCACCTGCTCTGGAGGCTGCACAGACTTGGCAAGAAATGTAGGAACCAGGGAGAAGGAGAAGGTAAGGCTGGCGGGATGCGGGGTGGTGAGGAGATGCTCAGTGAACTGGCTCACAGTGGCACACGGCAGCCCTGGTGTTCTGCAGGTCCGCAGGGTGGGGGTTTCCCCCCGTTGTTGCAGATCCTTCCTGCTCTGGTTCGTTCAAGGCCGTGTGCTCCCCCCGATCGCGGGCACAGCGTGTGCTTTACTAGCAGCGCTGGAGAGCTGTTCAGCTCTGCCTGCTTTCTGTGGCCGCTCGGGAATGCGCAGCAGGTACTCGGTACCTCTGCTGTTGCTTCAGTGGGATGAGGATGGGACAGCTCTGTCCCGGTGTTCTCCACTGCTCAAGGCCTGTTAAAACGATGTCTTCCTGCAGGGAGCCGGCAGTTCATAAAGCAGTAAGAAGTCATTTCAGGCTGCCTGTGCGTGTGCAGGGCATCCAGTGTCATAATCACACTGACTCTCGTGAAGCCTCAGGTTTGAGTATGATTTCAAATGTCAGATTAGCATATGACCTTTACTTGTGTCTCTAGACGTCCCTGAAGGAAAGAGAACTGTGGCCGGGTTGTGTTTTTGGAGTGGTGCTGGCTGGGCTCGAACTCCAGGGGGAAGGGAGTGGGGCTTTTTTGAGATGGGGCGTTACTGGTGCGGCTCTTCCCTCCGCTCAGGGGGCTGTTGGCAGCAGCAAAGAGCTGGCGTTGGAGAGCAGTTTCCAAACTATGTGGACTATAAAATTACAGGAGGAAAGAGCCTCTGTGCCCCAGGAGTTGTGCTCTTCAGCCTCAGCTCTCTGTTGAGGGTTCACCCGCTGCTTATTTTCGCTTGACCACAACAGGAAGGTGACGGGTGGGTAACCAGGGCCTGAGGGGTGCTCAGAGTGCTGAAAGATGTCCTGTGGTGTCTCAACTGGCGGGTGTTTCCATGGAGTCACCAACTGGTTTGGCTTGGAAGGACCCTTTAGAGCCTATCTAGTGCCACCCCTGCCCTGAGCAGGGCCATCCCCACCCAGAGCAGGGTGCTCAGAGCCCCAAGGGCCATCCTGACCTGGGGTGCTGCAGGGATGGGGCTGCTCCCAGCTCTCTGGGCACCCTGGGCCAGGCTCTCCCCACCCTCAGTAGCCGCAATCTCTTCCTCCTCTCCAGCCTGAAATGAGAAAAGCTGCTAATAACAGGATAGGCTAAAAATAGCAGCAGCGGGGTCAGGGTTCTGCGGGATCATTAGCTGCAGTCGGTAGCTGAGCGTTGCTGCTGTTGCTCAGAGCTGCTCATTCAGGAGCCAGCCTGTAGCAGACACTCTTGTGGCACCGCCAGTGCCCTCAGCCCGTTGAGCGGGGGCCGGTGGCCGCGTGACCTCGGTGCCTTTCATTACCCTGTGCGCCCCACGAGCGGGGATGAGTTGGGGAACAAAGCGTGTCCTTTGCCGAGCCTCACAGGTCACCTGCCGGTTCAGGAGCCTTCAGAGAGACCCGTCTGGCGTGGTGATTACGTTTTCCCACATCAAAGTGACCAGCCAGAACTTCCATCTCGCATCTCATGGGCCCTTCAGCCCCGCTCATGAAAAGACCCGAGAGGGTTCGCGTTACAAAGCAGCTCTGTCTGGCTGAGGAGGCAGAGGCGGAAGGACTTCTGGATTGTAGTGAGGTCAGGGAGGTGCAGAACAGGAGAGGCACCTGAGCGGTGTTCACTTTCACTGTGTGCTGCAACTCAAGAGGCTTTACTGCTCTCTTGGTCCTGTGATCTTCAGGATTGATTGTGATAACCCTCAGTCAGTGCCACAGCCATCAACGCTCCTCCTCCCATCACAGAGGAAGCCTTTTCACGGTGCTGAAGACCCTGGGGACTGGCTTGCACAAGTCCGTTGGGTTGATGTGATGGTGGCTTTGTGTAGCCACGTAGGTACTGGCAGTATGGCTCTGTGAGACCCAGGAGTCTATTGCTCCGTGACAGTTACCCCGGTCCCGGTACTGTACTCAGGCTCTGCTTTTCCATAGGGTTTCCATGCCAAAGGAAATGAGGTACCTGTTGCCACTCTGCTCTTCCAGAGGTCTTGCTGGACTTGCAGAGGTCTTGCTGGACTTGCAGAGCCTGGGCCCTTGCTAACTGTCTGTTGGCGATGCCACCCAAGTCATGGCAGTGAACAAACCCTTGAGTGAGCAGCCCACAGACTCGCGTGAGGAGGCCGAGCTCTGGCTCTGTCACGGAAGGTCTTGGTCGCTGCCCAAGAGGGGGTGTGCAAGTGGAGGTCATCTCCCACGAGTTTGTAGAGGGACAATGAGCAGTGGGACCTCTCTGGGGAGGAGCTCTCCCCTGGAGCAGTCTGCTCGGAAGGCTGGCAGGGGTAACAGGGGATTTGCTTAACATAAAGATGATGCCTCAGAGTGTTTTATTCAGAGGCAGAAACCTGAATCCACATCTTTGCCAGAGCTCTAAGCAGCCCTGGGCTCCCCGGCTCTGGTCGTTCTGCAGAGCCCCTTTGATGATGGCAGTGAGAACACTTGCAAGCGCCCCGGTGGAGTTAAGCCTCCCTTTGCAGCCCGGAGAAGCGGGGTGGTCACTCTGCTGCCTCGCCGTGTATGGACGCTTATCCAGCCAAGGCACAGCCGTTCTCACTTCACATCGTGGTGCTGGGTGTTTGCTCTGAGACCGGCTGTGACGCTGGAGTATTTCCGGCTTTGGTGAACCAGAGGATGAAATAATCGAGTCGGCCTCCTCGTGAGGAGCAGTCGCGAGTCCACGAGCTTCCCTAGCTGCACGTCAGTGGAGTGGAAGCTGCTGGAACTCGCCAGGGCACCTGTGACGTGCACGTTGGCTTAGGAAGAAGGGGAAGCTCTGTGCACACGTGATGACAGGATCGCTCACTGTCCCTCGCAACAGCTGGGGTGAGCAGGCAGCCTCTGTCCTGCTGCTGCCAGCGTGAGAGAGCAACACTGGCAGATGTAGTAGTGAGTTCTTCTTCTCCCAGTTGCTCTGGTAGGTGACCACTGCGTTTTTGTAAGACCTTTATTCCTTCTACCTCTCTCTACAGCTGTTCTCGGAGGGTCGTGTGCGGGAAGTCTCACTGAGGTTGGTGTAGCTCTAGTTTACTTGAGAGAAGATGCAGCTGACAGCTCCTGGTGTCCACTTTTCCCCCCACCGGTGATCCTGTCTGTGCCTCTCAGCTTATCTGGGCTGTGGAAAACCACAGGCAGCTCGCTGTGAGCCAGAGTAGTATTTTCTACACCATCTGTGACTGGGTTTTGACTCATCTTCCCGTGTGACTCCCTCCTTCTTTACTCACAGCATCAAAAGTAGCTCCTCCGTGTCTTGCAGGGGCATCAGACCGAAGGGGAATGACAGGCTCCATGTGTTTACACTTGATCCTCTCGGCGAAGGAGCAGAGCTGCTGCTGGCAGTTAAGGGGGTTTGTGGTTCCTCGTCTCGTGCTCGTCGCAGCCTCGCGGTGTGATCTGCATGCGTACCCCACCTCCTGCAGAAAGGAGCTGCTCGTGCTGGCTAACACTTTAAACATCTCTGTGCCTGTTACCGGCCCTTCCAACATCACGGACCACAGCTCTGGAAACGCGGAGCTGGGTGCCAGTCCTCCCTGCCAGGTTGCGTAGAGGCGGAGCTGTGCCCTCTGGGCTCTGCCGTGGTGCCACTGTCCCCTGCAGGCATTCTCTTTTACCCGCTTGTCCTGCGACAGCTCCTTCCTGCTGAGACAGGCTCTTCAGGGGGCTCCCAAAGGAGCCACATCGAGTACCTGCTTCGGTTTGAAGTGCTGCAGCCCTGCCTGGCGGAGCTGTCTGGGCAGAGCTTGGCATCCTGCACCATTCCCCTGCTCTTTGATACCTCGGTGGTGAGCAGTGGTCTCTGCTCGGACTCTTCCAGCTGCTGTTGCTCAGCTCGTAACGCTTGCGGGTAGTAAGGAGGGCTGGGAGGGCCTGAGCCATCGTGGGCTGACGCTCCCTCACCTTCTCGGGGAAGCTGCTGTGCAGCTCCGAGCACCTCAGCTCTTGCCCAGCAGGCACGGTGACTCTGCCAGCTGTGGGGAGTTCACGTGTCACTGAGTCACCGCAGAGACGCTCGGAGCAGACAGACTGGCAGTGCTGGCAGCGGCGCTTGCCTGGCGCGTGTTCACGCAGCAGGAGGGACAGCAGGAGGTTGGTGAGGATGGCAGAGGCACCCAGAGAGGACAGCACCTCAACAGGAGCAAGAGCCCGTCGGCTCTCGCACCTCACTCATTAGGGGATGAGGCGCTTCCCTGTCCCAGGTGGGGCCAGACTGAGTCTCCAGCACTAGAACCGTTGAGTATGGCCCCCGGGGACTCGAGGAGGGGACCACTGGTAGCACACGCTGAGGGAGCTCTTGTGAGGATCTGCAGGAGCAAAGTCGGAGCTCTACCCGAAGCCCCAGTTCCAGAGCGGGGTCAGCGTCAGTGCCAGGATTCCCGGTGCCCCTGCCAGGAGTGGGGAAGGGGAGGAGGCTCCTCTCCGACCTTCATCAACCTCTCACTGCTTTCTCGAGGGAAGCAGGAGCGCTGGTTCCAAGCACCGTGGCGGGGAGCGGGTTCTAAAGCGCTGCAATGTGCGGGGCCAGCGGGCTGGCTCACAGCACCGGGGAGCGTTGCGGTGCTCACAGCAGGCCGTCCCGTGCCCACCCTGCGAGTGGGAGGCTTGCTTGAGGCTTGCTGGGCTCGCACGGGCTCTGAATGGCACAGGGCAGCATCGCCCGGCCTCTGGAAGCCCAGCCCCGAGAAGAGAACTGTGTCTTTAGCTCTAAGCCCCAGGAGGCTCAGCTGGGTGGGGGGTCCTCGCCATGGATAGAGCAGAGAGCACTTCTTGTACCCGAGGACTTTAGTTTGGCTAGCAGGTAGTGCAGCTGCTAGCCACCACAACAGCCGCAGCGCGGGCGGGTGCGAGTCCGCGTGGGCTCGGCATCCAGAGGGCTTCGGCCGTGCCGGACGGCTGCGGTGGGTGGACGGTCAGGTAGTGCCCAGCTCCGACAGCAGAGCCCACAGCCCGCAGTGGCAGGCGAGCTGGTTGCTGGGCGAGCTGAAAGCAGACCCGGTAGCCAGGGTGTCGTGCCCACCTGCCAGCTCCTCTGGCAGCCCTGTGCTGAGGCTGAGCCGGCTGATGGTGGCACTAGAGGCCCGTCCTCTGCGCTCGCCCAGGCGCTCGCCAACAACATCAAAAATAGAGCCGTCGGGCCACCGGGAGCCAGCCCCGCGCGGCAGATGGTCACTCCCACCCTCGGCTGGGCATCTAATTTTAGCCCAGACTATTTACCGGCGAGCTGCGGCAGGGGTCAAGGAGCCCAGCCAGAGGAGTGGGAAGCGAGGGGAGGCGGGAGGGAGCCGGGGGGGGCTTCTCTCTCTTCAGGTCCAGGAGGGGTTTGCAAGCGGTGGAGGAGACTGCCAACCCCGGCCGTCAGCTGGCCGCGCCGTCGGTGACCTGCCCGAGGAACCGGAGCCGCAGCGCGGAGCAAAGAGGGCTGCTCTGCCCCCGGGGTGTCACCCGGGCAGTGAGCGAGGCCGAGGGACCTCGCTGGGTGCCTGCACGTGCCACGTTTGGGCCTGCACGTGCCACGTTTGGGCTTGCCCGATGGCTGCACCGCGTTTGGGTCTCTGCCTGTGCGCTCGGGGACGGTAAGCGCGCAGCGATGCCTGGCGGATTGCTGCTCTCGTGGTGCTCACCGAGGCTGAGAGCAGCCTGCGCCCAGGCTCCTGCCACCCCGAGTGCAAATCCCCCTGGCAGCGCCGCACCCGGAGGTGGCACCTGGGCTCATCCGAGCTCTGAGCAGGCGTCGGGCACGGACTGAAGTGGTGGTGCTGCTGAAGAGTGCTCTCTGGACCGCTGACCTAGTCCAGCTCAGGGGATGCTGCACGCTGCTGGGAGAGCAGCAGATGCTGGGACTTCTCCCCTAGGATGAGGGATGCCGGCAGTGGGGGTGGCGGGCCGTGCACCGGGTGGGTGTGGGACCCCAGGGTCTGGTTTCTCAGCTGGAGGAGGGGCTGCTGCCACTGCTGGAGGTGACCACCTTGGAGGCTGCAGCTTTTGAGGGCTCTGGGCTCCCTCCCCACGCCTGTTCTCTGCAGCCAAACCACACCAGCATAGCTGGTGGGTCTGTGTGCCAGTGTCCTGCTCTGAAAGGTGATCGTCTTGATGCTAACCAGGGGGCTGACCCCCTTTACCCCTGCTCGGCTCCTTTAGGCCATGGGCTCAGGTCTGCCCGTGAGTCCACAGTGGGGAGAAGCGGGGAGGTCTGCAGGTGGGAAGAGCTTTGCAGACCTCTGAAGCAGCAGGTAAGCAGCCTTCCTGGAAGCTGTGAGGGACAGACCCTCGCTGTGACCCCTCCGAGCAGGTCGTGTTTAGCCTTGGTTTCTCTCTGGGGTCGACTGCCTTCTTGCAGGCTGTGCTTCCTAGAGGGGAGTCCGTGCAGTTTCCCTGCCCGGTGTGAGCGGCACGTCGGTGAGAAACGGACGGCTCTGAGCCCACGAGCGAAGGCAGACGGCGCTCGCCAGCCGCTGCGAGGGGTCTGTGCTTTGTGCCCCCTGTGAAGGGGTTGGTTTCGCAGTTATTGTTGAACAGAATTCCCGCGGGAAGGCGCCTCGGGCCCTCTCCTCGGATCAGCTGCAGATTTCCGGGCTGAAACCTCACCAGCCTGGTGGGTGGGAGGGTTGTGCTGATGGAGAAGGGACTCCGCTGGCTTTCTCTGAGGTCCCGGCTCGCCCTGATGGCTGGGGAGAGCCTTGGGGAGGGGCCGCACGAGGGATCTGCGGTTCCTTGGAGACCTGCTGCGCGGCTCACGGGTACGCGGGCGCTTCCCCGCGCGGCTCAGGGTGAAGCTTTGTGGAGGGATGGGAACGGCCCTCTGTGAGCCGTGAGGACCAGAGACCCAACGAGTCAGCCGGCAAGGCAAAGCTGGTCGGCCCTGGGAGAATCTGGTGAGCACGAAGCTCACGAGAAGCCCCGGTGATGCCAGCGACCCTCACGTGAGCACTGCTCCCCTGAGCGGGCGTTTCGGAAGGGCTGGTGGTTATGAGAGCAGAGTGAGTCCGATCCCCCCGATCCCCGGGGCTGCGGGGCCCTTCCTCCTGCATTTGCACAGCACCAAACCGAACCGGTGCTGGGCAGATCCTGCTCTTAGAGCTGAGCTTTGCTTTGTGGTGGTTGGAAAGCAGAGGAGAAACTAGCTGTAAGGTTTCTTATTCCCATGCCCCTTTAATTAAGATCTCAGGAAGCTAATAGCTGCTATAAAAACCCAGGGAACATCTGGCATCCAACTCCATGGCGAACAAACCGCCGCGGTCTTGCCTTCCTCCCACTGACTGCGCCGTCCTCGGGCGACCAGAGCTGGGGCTGCGTCCCCAGGCACCGTGCATGGCGACAGCCCCCGAGGAGAGACTTCCTAGCACCAGCCCTGCTTCCTGGGGACTCGTTCCAGCTGCAGGTGAGAGCACACTGACGCACGGGAGGCAACCACCCTTCCCCAGAGGGCTCTCCTCCGCAGCCTGGAGAAAGCAGGGCTGGGGGAAGCTCGAGGCGGCGCCCGGCGCAGCACGGACGTGTGAGCATCATCCACGTGAGCGCGGGCAGTTGGCTGCGCTGCCCTGAAGCCCAAACCGAGGTGATTTCGGTATCTTTCGCCCAAAGCTGTGTGGTTACCAGTCCGTGCCAACTGCAGCAGCCCAGGGACTGCACCTGGTGCTCAGTGAAGGCCTCGTCCTGTTGGGTTTGGACCGTGAGTGGTTCCCAAGGACGAGCTCCCGGTTGCGGTCCCTGCTCCTGGCCGCTGCCAGCCGTTCACACGTCCTGACTGCAGCCTCTCGAAGCTGCGGATGTGTTAAACCAAGGATAAACACTCCCTACACAGGGCTTAGCTGCTTTGTCCTCTCCTTCTAGACCTTTTAAGTGCTTCTTCCTCTCGGCCATGAGGTCTAGAAACTTGTGTAAAAGCTGGGAGTCCCCTAAATGCTGTTGTTCTGGGTGCAGGTGGGACGTGAGGGCAATGAAGCTGGGAGAGCCAGGTTCCCCTTTCTCTTCTCCCCAGCGCCCACCTGAGCTGCGTAAGGCTGATGTGAAGAATGACCAGAGAGCCACCCTCCTTCTTATGGTCCCCTCCTTTAGGGCCAAGCACTTGAAACCGGAGGGGTCCTGCGGGGCTGGAAACTCCAGTGTTGGGCTGGAGCTGCTCTTCTCATTTCAGCCCTCAGCTGTAGGGTTTGGGGGAAGCAAGCTGGGCAGGGGGTGTGCGTGCTCCCCCAGCCTGCACCACCCAGTAGTGAGGAGGGGTGACCAGGCCCAGGGGCAGGTTTCTGTGGGCGCAGGAGAAAGCTAAAGGCCACGCACGGGCAGAGCAGGCTTTCTTCACCCCGCTCCTGCACCAGCCAGCGCCTCGCGAGGGACCTGTGCGAGGGAGCCGGGAGCAGCATCGTTGCGGGTAGTTTATGAGCGGAGCCATAACTCAGGGCGATGAGGTAGCTGCAAACGCTGTTAGAGCGCAGTTCTTTGCTGCTTAAGGCAGACAAAGCGCTCGCCAGGCACCTCAGAGGCTGTTCTTTTTAACTAGTGACAGGCTGATCCTGGAGCGTAACGGCCAGGGCTTTAGCAGATGGATAGCCCGGCCATCTCGGGGTGCGTTAGACAGGAGGGACTGCCCCAGGACGAGCATTTGAGGGCTAAAGCATGGATTTCATTAGTGAAGTGAAGCTATTGCGAATTATGAGCAGCTCGGGGAAGGAGTTTCCGTGCAGGAGTGCTGCCTTCTGCACAGCAGACGTGGTCTGTCTCTACCTAAGAGGATGAGACCACGCTCTGCCTCTCCTCTCATCGTGTCTGCCTCAGCTAAGCATCCCGTGGGTGCCAAGGCCACGGCTCCCTCCGACACGTTACAGGAGAGGGTGGTGCGTGGCTGTGTTCTTGGATCTCTTGGAGTTTGACGGGAGCTTTCAGCGTTAGAGCTGAGCCCAGAGTACTGGACGCCAGCTGGGAAAGGCACGGCACCCCGTGAGGGAGGAGACGGAGAAGCTGGAGCGGAATGATGAAGGAAAAAGCCCATCACCCCGGCGTGGTCGCTCTGCTGCGGGAACTGAACCGGCTTCGGCGAGGATTTGCTCTTGAGGGGAAGCAGATGTGGGACTAAAACCCAGGGAAAAAGGCAAAAGCCAAAGATGAAGGGGAGCAAGAAGGTTTGGCAGGGAAAGGAGGCCAGTCAAGACCTGCGCTGGGGTGTCAGAGTCTCTGTGTTTACGGTGCTCTGCTCAGTAGGAGCAGCAGGAGAAGGATGCTCCAAGTCCGAAGGGGTTTGGTGCGGGAGGCAGAGCCGCTCCAGCTCGCTAAGGGGTTACAATACCCGGGGGTGAGGCAGCTCTGAAGGCACCGACTGCTCAGCAGTTGTGCTAAAGCATCTGCCAGAGTGGTGCTGAGGCGCCACGTGGGGGGGTTAATGTGGGGCACAGAGAGCCTGTGGGGAGCTGAGGAGCTGTAAGGGTGCTGCGGCCCCAGCTGGTCAGACACAGCCTCCCGCAGTAATTGCCCAGCTTGGCCCTTCATTAGCCATTTGTTGAATGTGGTTTCCATGGCGACTCCCTCTCTTACTCTGTCTTGTAAAGTCGGTAGGATCCAGCCCTCAACTTAGAACACCTCAGCGTTCCTCCGAGTCGCATCCCTTGTTTCCTTGGCAACTCCCTCTCCAGTCACCCAAGGATATTTCAAGGCACCCAAGACAAATTCCATCGCATTGATCTTTGTAATGAATTCACGCTGGCCCGCAGAGCGCGCGTCGCACCCAACTTAAAATATGAGATGGCAGAGTCTCGATCGATCGCGTTCAAACGCTGCTGCTCAGCTGAAATCCAATTACTTTGCCCCCGTGCCCACGCTTCCCATTAGGGCTGCAGAAGCAGTGCTGCGCGGCGCTGCCCGTACGGGCGCGGACCCATCTGGAGATTAAAAACAACCCCGCGTGTTGGCGGCGGCGCCGAGGACACGTCTCTGCCCCACGGGAACCTGCCCCTACCGGGATGAATCCTAACGGGGAAGGGGGCGCAGAGGAACCGCCAGGAGCTCTGACGCTCCTGTCCTCCTGCTGTCTGCGAATGCAGGGCTTAAGAGAGGAAAACATCCCAGGTGCTAAATCCTCCTCCCGGCCCCGAAGGACCAGACGTGAGCCCGGCTCCCGCTGGCCCAGCAGAGGCTCAGCGTCTCCCCCCGCTCCGCAGGCACCGTAAGTCCCGCTGTGCTGGAGCAGGATCGGGATCAATCCCGTGTCTGGGCTGCGGTCGCTGCCTCCAAAGCCCCTCGAGGGAGCAGCGGTCCGTTCCCAGCCAGTGTTCAGGGTCCGTAGTGGGAAAAGACTGCTTCCTCCTCCCATCTTTCCCCCTTCACACAGACCGATCCCACGGGGTGACGGAGGAGCGGGACCCCCATTTGTGATACTGGAATGGGAGAGCGGAGAGCAGGTCAGACCTTGGAAGTTCATCACTGGGAGCTGTGGGAGGGCTGAAACCCCTGCTCCCCACACCTGAGCCTTGCACACGTGCGTGTGAGTGGCTCAGTGCTACCAGGGCCGGTGCCCTGCTGTAGACCCAACCCTGCAGCAGGGGTTCTGAGTTCTGCCCTCTCACCGTGGCGCCTGCCCCTCCTGACCGAGCCCTGGGTTAGCATCTCTCCCTTTGTTCTGGGGCTTCCCTTTACCTCCACTGCAGACTGAGCTGCTCTCAGAGCCCAAGCCCTGACAGCAGACAAGCACCAGTCTGCTGATTTGCAGAGCTCTGAGGCCGAGAGGCTCGGCCGTGCCCAGGCTCAGGGCTTCACCAGCGGCCAGCAGCAGCTGCTTCTGGAGCCCTAAGAGAGCCCAAGTTCGTGCTCATATCCCTGAGGCTCAGGGTTTAGGAGCAGGCACTGACTCTGGTAGGACATTTTGACCCCCTTGTTCTGAGCAGGTCTTCACTAGGGTGGAATAACCCCTCTGGCATGGCCAGACCCCCTCCTCTTCTGGCTGTCTGTGCCCAGGCCGGGCTGGCTCCTCCACAAGAGCCCTTTCCTGAACACGCCTGCATCGGCGCAGCCTGCACCTGAGGCGGGTGGATGTCTGGGGGGTCTCCTTTGGCCATCCCTTAGGTCCAGCCCTGGTCTGGTGCACGTGAGGTCAGGAGGAGGAGAAGCAGCATCCAAGAGGAGATGGACCGTATTCTCGTGGCTCTGGGAACTGACCGTCACGGTGCCAAGGAAACAACTGCTGCTGATGGAGAGACCACTGGGGGTGATTGGAGAGTGGTTTGAGTGATCTGAAGTTGGGCTCAGTGCTGGGGAGCAACCTGAGAGGAAATGAGCTCCTTTAAGCTGTTAAAGAGCCTATGGAGCAAACAGAGCTCGGCAGAGCCTGCAATCGCAGCCCCCTGATTGACAGAGGGCTGTGATCACTGGGGAGAAGAGTTACCTGTGAAAACCCAGCACCGCTGGCTCCGTGAGGGGTAACTGGAGGCGATTAATTGATGCCCTTAAAGGAAGGGTTAGCGAGCTGTTTGTCTCAGCCAGAGCCATCACTCCTCTGCCTTGTGCCTGCTCCTCTCTCTCGGTCTGGGCTGGCAGGAAATGGTCCTTTGAAGACGTAAGGCTCACCTCATTTTCTGCGTGTTACCGGTCTCATTAAGTGCGATAAATGATTAATGGGGAGAGCATTTGCTGGGTCAGAGCTACAAGTGTTAAGCCTTTCTGGAAAAAGCTGGGCTCATCTCTCGCTGGGACCTGGGAGCTTTGGGTGGGGTAAAGCGAGGCGTAAGGAGCGGCGTGTGGTGTCAGGCTGGCCCCAAGTGCTGGATGCTGTTAAAATGCCTCGTCCCGGGAGCTGAGCTCCATCCATTTTTCACAAGAACTGCACATGGCTTTTAAACCCTCAGACACAGCTCTGCGTCGGGGGTGTGTGTGCCTCGCGCTGCCTGCACTCGCTGTTGCGCAGAGCACGCTTCAGTTAGGATCGTAATGGCTTTCTCATGTCCCCGTCCCGGGGTGCAGCGTGCCGGATCCTCCGGAGCCTTAGCCCAGCGCTCAAATAGTAATGGCCAGTTCAGGCAGAAACTGGCTTTGGCAGTGCCTTTTCGCTCTGGCTGCTCTCAGACTGATTGCTCTCGGCGCACCCTCTTCGTCTAGGTGGGTTCCCAACGCGTGGTAGTCTGTGATCTCAAGCATTCCCTCTTTATCTAGGTTGGTTTTTCAACATGTAGCCTGTGATCACAAGAGTTCCCTCTATCTAGGTTGGTTTCTCAACACGTGATAGCCTGTGATCTCAGGAGTTCCCCTCTGTCCAGGTGGGTTCCCAACGCGTGGTAGCCTGTGATCACTGGATTAAAGGACGAAGCCCTGGAAAGGCTCCAGAAGCCTTCCCAGCGATGTCAGGTGGCTTTGGCCCACGCCGGAGCAGATACTGAGGCTCTTCTGTCTGGTCCCATGTTGGCCCCAGGGTTAGGGCAGGTTGAGGGGCCCTGAGGTGTTTGTCACGGGGGTGATGTGAGTTGTGTGACTAGATGGGAGATCTCCCCTTGCTGCGGCCGCAGCTCTGGACCAGCTGGCTGCGTGTGGGAGGCACGGAGTGGTGCTCTAGGTGATGTCTCACCCCACCGCTGCTGCCAACTTGCAGAGCCCTGGGTGGTTTTGAGAAGCAGCAGCAGCAGCAGCGGCTTCGTTTACTCTGGGGACAGCTGGAAGTCCCAGAGAGCGGGCGACGCTGAGCTGTGCCTGCGCTTTTGGTGTGGAGGGGCGTGCAGTGCGTGGCCTCTGCTTGCCGTTCGGCTTCGTTCCTGACCTCGGTCCGGGAGCCACAGAGCGCTGCGCAGACACCGCACAGCATGGCAAGCTGGGCAAGCTCCAGTGGCCCGAGGGCTACATCTGCTCTGCATGTGTATGTGCTCGGTGTGCTCCTGGGAGCCCAGCCTGCCCTTACGCATCCTATGAATTATAGAGGGCTGCAGTGAACACCTCTCAAAGGCAGCAGGGAGGGGGCTGTGGAAGGGGAGCCGACACCTGCCTGTCCACCCCTCCGCCATGCATTATTTAACAGGCCTTCCCCAGTATCCAGCAGCCTGAGACTCTTCAGGACAAAGGAGACCAGAGCTTTGTTTGGAAGACAAAGAACCTCACGGCCAGACGATGTTTGTCCTGCAGCTGAGTGTGCATCCTCCTGGGTGCCAATAAGCATTTTGGTGCCAGCGGCACCCCTGAGCATGAAGGAGTGCTTGGAGCCTTGGTGGCCAGCCACAGCAGGTCCCTAGCCACAGCAGGTCCCTGCTCACTCGCTCTGTGCTCCCTGTGGAGTCCCCTAGGTGAAGACTTAAAGCAGTGAGTACTCGAGGAGCAGTTTTCCCACGAAGACTGGCCAACCCTCAGAAGGTCCAGCTTCCAGCTCCTCTCGTGCTGCAGAAGCACACGGGCTTTCCTCAGACGAGGTCCAGTGGCTGAGTCGTCTCCCCCTCCTCTGCCCCTGATGCTGGAGCAGGACTGTGTCAGAAGGGCTGTTGAGGAGGAAGTGGTGCCAGGTCACTCAGGGCTTGTGCAAAGATCTCCTCAGGGATGTCCTTGCTCCTCTGACCCTCCCTGGAGGGGACAGCTCAGGGAGAGCTCAGCCACTCCAGAGCACCTCGGAGAAGGGCTTCAGCGGCAGCAGGACAGGGTTTCCCTTGGCTGTGTTTTGGTTTGGCCTCTGCTTGTTTGGTTTGGCCTCTGTTTGTTTGGTTTGGCCTCTGTTTGTTTGGTTTGGCCTCTGTTTGTTTGGGCTCTTTGTTTCAGTTTGCTTTTAAAAGCAACCTGCGGGCAGCCCCAGCCCCGAGGTGGTCACAGCGGGGTGGTCACAGCTGGGTGGTCACAGCAGGGTGGTCACAGCGGGGCAGTTCTGTGCCAGCAGCCAGCCAGACCGGGCGCCCTGGCCCTGCAAGCGGAGGGCAGTGCTGGCCCCAGGTGCCATCTCTTTTGACAAGAAGCTGCCACAGGAGCCGGGCGAGCTGTCAGGCCCTGGGTTGTGTCTGTTAGAGCCCCTTTTCTGGTCTGGAGAGCAAAGTTCCTTGTGATTTGGAACAGACACCGGGGGTCTGACGGGAGCCCAGGGGCTTGGGGCGCAGCGAGGGACCCTACAGCCTGATGTCCCCTGTAAGAGGTTTCAGACCCCACTTCCAGCACAGAGGCTCTTTCTGGGAAGACAGCAAGCCTCTTTATCTCGCCACCCAGGGCTGCACTGGTGTGGAACCAGCGTGGGCGCCGGTCACCTCTGACCGAAATACTTCTGCCCGGCCCCACCAGTCCTCCCCAGGCTCACACTGGGCACTGCACGGGATGGCTCCAGAAGCCTTGCCCGCTGCCCCCTTAGGTAGCCCAGGGGTTGCTAGTCCTCGTGGCTGCTGG
This sequence comes from Upupa epops, assembly GCA_013397515.1. NCBI lineage: Eukaryota > Metazoa > Chordata > Aves > Bucerotiformes > Upupidae > Upupa > Upupa epops. The sequence continues at coordinate 8,145 of VZRI01013797.1, read as the reverse complement.
GGCAGTTGTTGTTTGTGATAGATGTGTAGTGGGATGGCTGCTCTGATTGAATGAAGCCCAGAGATGGAGCCGGGCGCCTTGTTTGAGCAGACCCCCCCAGGCGGAGCTGTGCCCGCTGTGCGCCCACCGCTGCCATTAGCGGGGTGCAGAATGACGGAGGGAACAGTCTAGTGGCTCCATTGGACGTCTGCTCCTCAGGGACCGCAATCGCTGTCAAACGTGGGGGGTTCCAGCTGACTCGTGGTTTGTGCCTGCTTCAGTCCCACGGCTGCAGCTGGAAGGGGCCCCTCGGCTGTGGGGCAGTTACTCTGCCTGTCCGTGGCATCCTGCCGCAGCGGGGCTTAGCCTGTGGTGCCACGGCCACCTTCGCCCGCGCCCGGCAGCCCCTGCTCAGCTCTCGTTTGTCTGCCCGTGGGCAGATGCGGTGTCACTCACGTGCACAGGGGTGCAGTTCCATGAGGGGAGCCCTGCGAGGAGAAACCTGGATGCAGAGGGGTGAGAGCCCAATCCTTGCAGTGCATGGATTGCTGCTGCCCTCTCAGCCAGCCCCCCCGAGCAGCCACCTGCTCCCAGAATGTCCAGAGCCCCCGATGGGGGGGCTGATGTTGAAGTCAGCGGGAGAAGGGAAGGGAATGGACTGGCTGCAAAGGCGTGTGGTGGGGCTGTGGCTGCTGAGCGCCTGGGAAGGGTTGGGAGCGTTCCTGTGCGGGATGCGTCCGGTGGTGAGAAGCAGCCCTCCAGATAACCTCTCCTGCAGCGGAGTTATTATTTCCAAGTGGGAAAGCAGACTTGTGAGGCGACCTGGGGGCACAATATTTACCAGATCTAATCAAACAGAGTTTACGATGAGGCAGGACCAGCGTCTGCTCTCCAGCACAACCCCCTCCCGCAGGGACCATGCCAGCTCCTGCAGCTGCAGCAGGGGATTTCACTGCTCCTTAATTAAATCCCCACACGTGCTGAGGTGGAGCCGTGGTCACCCAGGAGGAGCAAACTCAGGCAGAAGGGAGGTGAGAGCACCAGGGAATTCAGTACCCTTCTGTTTCTGTGGGGCTCACCCGCGCTCAGCATGCTTGGAGCCCCTTTTCGGGGGGGGATTAGCAGTAGTTAAGGAGAGGGTTATTGCTACTGAGCGAGGGCTGCAGGAAGAAGAAGGGGGACAGGGGGCAGTGCTGGAGTGGTTTGAGCTGTGGGATCCTGCTGCTCTGCAGCCAAGCAACTACCTGGCTCCCTCAGCACCAACCTTGCCATCTCTGGGCCTCGGTGAGTGTCTGGAGGGAAGACCTTCCTCACCTGGTGTCTTACAAGGTGAGGTAAAAATCAGGAGGAGGGGGTTCCAGAAGGAGGTAGTGCCCTGTGGGATGTACCCATGGATTTACTTATCGGGCACGTGAGGGCTCCCCTGCACCAGAACCCCTGTGATGCCCCAGTGTGCTGCTGCTGGACGGTGTCTGGAACGGCCTCCATCTGGGATAGAAGCCACTGCTCTGTTCCTTGCCTCTCTCAACAGTTGCCTGCAGCCTGGAGACTCTGTGAAGGCACACTGCAGACTTTCTCCAGGGCCTGGGGCCAGCACCAGCAGGTCTAAGGCGGCTGAGTACGAGTGACCGCACGGTCAGGTAGAAGACTCAGTCCCGGCTCTCTGTGGCAAAGAGCCAGAGCCGGTGTCCTGGTGCTGCGCGGGACGATGCTCAGCTGAACCAGCCCTGGCACAGTCCTGCATCTCTCCGCCCCACCGCGAGCTCCAGCTCTGGATGTTGCCTTCACCCTTCCTGCTCCAGCGTGAAGGAAAAGCACAAGCAGGGCTTTCTGGGGAGGTCGCCAGGCATGGGCTGTGTTCGACGAAAACGACGCCCCCCCCTCCGTGAGCCTGTCTGTGTTTCTGGAGGCGCTCAGCCAGCCGAACTGCAGCCACCAGCGAAGTAATAAATCTGCCAGGGAAGCTCATTAGTTTAATTTATTCTGATTAAATACCCGGGCTGTTCGCTTCTCTGTTTCATCAAGGATTATAATCAGGGTCCTCAGCGCGGCCAGAAGGGGCAGTTCAGCCGGTGATTCGGTCTGCAGGACAGAGAGCAGGCTTTGTGTGTGTACCTGCGCTGCTGCTGCCTAAGGACCCCGACCTCTGACACCAGCGCTTGCTGCGAGGGAATTCACAGGGCCGAAGGGCTTGAGCGCCGCCACTTCCCCCCTCACTGGTCCCGAGTTTAACACAGAGCCCTGTAGCAGGGGTTCGGGGAGAACCAACGAGCGAGCAGTTGTGACCCGGCACTGGCTGCAGAGCTGGCACTCAGGAGGACCCTCTGCTGCTGTTCTTGAGCAACCGACAGAATTCCCAGCAGCAGAGGACTGCTGTTGGACCTTTCCACAGCAGCTCAAGCAGCAAGCAGGCAGCTCCTAAAACTGTGCTCGTGGTGCCTGGGACTCAGCACGTGTGCTCTAGCAGTCACCTGTGGGAGACACGGGGGAGACGTGATCTGCCGGTGGCTTGGGCCAGCATCCTTCCTCCTTCCTCTGCGCTTGCCCATGGCTTGAACCTGCAGCTGGAATTCACTCATGAGCTTCTCCCATCTTCCTCTTTCTCCCAGACCCCTCTCTGAGCCCCTCGTTTCCCCCACCCCAGGGGGAAGCTTTTGGTGCTGAGGACCAGGGTCTGTGCTGCTGCTCGTGCGCTCCTGCAGAGCAGCAGAGGAGATGCAGGAGTCCTCTAACCCACCCTCCTGACACCACAGTGACTGCTCGGCACCGGTCTCCTCTCTCCTCCTCTTTTGGAGGTTGGAGTCCGTGGAAGCGCCGAGCAGCGATGGAGCAGCAGAGCGGGACGGCGGTCCAGACGAAGGAGAATGTATTTCTGGGCTGTTCCATCTTCATCGTAGATGCACGGCGGGGATATCTGCTGGAGCCCCAGCTCTGTCGAATGAGGGTGTAATGCGTAGTGCACAGCCCTCCTTGCACCCAGAGCACTGGCTGGGGAACTGACCACCAGAGACTGTGAGGTCAGGAAACAGAGCCAAAGTGAGACAGCTGTGGGATCTGAGGTGAGCACTCTGACCCGTGAGGCTCGGAGCTCCTTGCCAAGGCTGTGTGACCAGCTGTGCTGTTGGGTTCTGCTCCGGCTACCCACACCCTGCAGCAGACCCTGTGCTCTGCCAGCTGCCCCGGGCCCTTAGGACCGAGAGACAGGGCTGCATTCCTGAGGGTTTCTACTCCCTGGAGCAGGTGCCATGGCCTCTGCTGCTGACAGGGCATCACTCCCACCAGCAGCCCTTGTGGAACTGCCACCCTGGGTCACCCACCACCCTGCCACGTCAGGGGGTTGTTGAAACGAGACAGCACCACCTCAGGAAAGCCCTGGCAGTGAGGAGAACGGGCGCTGAGAGCATCCGTCGACTCCCGGCCATCGACACAGCCATTCCCACACAGACGTTTTGCTGCCTGGGAGCAAAGAGAGAATCCTTTGGACAGCTGTGGTTCCAGAACTTAAAAAGCTAAGGACAGCTAAGAGGGGAGCAGTGCACTGTACAGAGCACTTCATGCACCAGCAAGCGAAGGCGCGTGGACGCGCCGGCGGGCTGCTTCCAGGTTTGGGCCTGGGTAGCTGAGTGATGAGGGGCGGCTGGAGTTTTCCAGGCAGTCTCACATGTGATGAGGCGGTTGTTATGGCAACAATACATTTTTTATGAGTTATAATAATGACAGAGCAGCGTCTTCTGAATTCCCAGGATTTAAGCTTACAGCTGCTTTGTTTTGTCTCGCACACCCCCCGCCCCCCGCTCTGCGGTCCCATCTGTGGGTTCTTGTAGGGTCCGTAAGAACAAGGAGGGGCTGACATGAAATGAATAGCAGCTGCCTTTGTGCCTCATGAGTACCCCTTCCCACCCCCTCTGCCACTGCCTTTTGCGACGGTTTTGAGCAGACGGGTTTCTCTCCCAGTCTGACAGCCCTGAGTGCAGCCCGGGAGGAGGGCAGGGCGCTCCCAGACCGGGCAGGGTGCTTCCAGAGCAGGCAGGGTGCTCCCAGAGCGGGCAGGGTGCTCCCAGAGCGGGCAGGGTGCTCCCAGACCAGGCAGGATGCTCCCAGAGCGGGCAGGGTGCACCCAGACCGGGCAGTGCTGNACTTGTTTCTCTCGCAGTCTGACAGCCCTCAGTGCAGCCCGGGAGGAGAGCAGGGTGTTCCCAGACCGGGCAGGGTGCTCCCAGAGCGGGCAGAGTGCTCCCAGAGCAGGCAGGGTGCTCCCAGAGTGGGCAGGGTGCTCCCAGAGCGGGCAGGGTGCTCCCAGAGCGGGCAGGGTGCTCCCAGACCAGGCAGTGCTGCTGCAGCACTGTTCGATGGGCTCGAAGGTGGCGGTTCTTTGGGAAGAGAAGGGGACGCTGGGTGCCCGCGGTCCTGGTGTCACTGCCCCTGTGCTCAGCTGGCACGTCCAGCTGTTTCAGCCTTTAGGCTTCGTCACCCCCAGCGCATCCCAGCCACGGGAGCAGCTCCATCCCGCTGCTGTTACCGAGCAGGACGGTTTCACTCCTTCGGATGAGCTGGACTGTAGTGACGAGGAGAAAGGAGCCGTGGCCAGCAGTTTTTGAGGCTTTACTGGCCATCGGGGTTGACATGCGGGAGCGCAGCCGTGTTCTCTGCTTGGATCGCTGGGCTCTGCTCCCTGCAGCCCGAGCAGCAGGTGCTTCGGCTCAGCGCTGCAGCGGAGTCGTTCACACGGGCAAAGGGGCTGTGCAGGAGCAGTGCAAACGAGGGATGTGCGGAACGACGGCAGAGAGGACTCCCCTCACCCCTGGCTGTTTCAGAAGCCCCACACTCGAACCACAACAGACAGACACAGCACACGAGCTGCCCTCTGCACATCTTGTGTGGCTGACAGAATCTCCTGCCGGGCCTGAGGGCGTTTGGAGTAAGGTTGGTCCTCCAGAGCCGTCGGGCTGCTCGTCCTCCTGCTGAGCCCTGCCTCGGGCCATTCGCGACGGCGCCCGGCTTCCCCCGCTGCCGGCAGCCTGGGACGGGACCATCTGCGTGGGAAAACGGCCCCTGCCCTCCTGGCCTGCGAACGCCCTGCATTACCGGGCAGTCGCTCCCACTAGCCGAGACAACAGGGAGACCCGCCTGGTCCGGCCCCGACAATTAGCTGCCCTCTTTGTCTTCTCCCCCCGTCGCCCCCACCTTTCCCGGCAGCCGGAGGGGGCTGCGCGAACTCGGGAGCCTCCGCACCCGGGGGTTTCAGACCCCCTGAAAAAGCGGCTCCGAAGCGGCGCCTCGGGCAGCTGCTGGAGGTCTCTCCCGCAGAGCCTGAAGCCCAAGGAGAAGCTCCGTGCTCCTGGGCAGGAGGGCAGGCTCCCGGCGCAGCCACCCGCCCCTCCGCCCAGCGGCTCTGCCCGCTGCCGGGGCTCTGTGCCCGCGGGCTCCCACCCGAGCCTGCAGAGACGGGAGCGGCTGGGAGCTTTCCCCTGCAAACCCGTGAGGGCACTGCAGCAGCAAAGAGCCGGCCGAGGACGGGACCAAAACCCAACCCGAAGGGCAAGAAGCGATGCCTCTGGGAAGGGGAACCTGCTCCGCTGCAGGCAGCGCTGCTCCTGCCCCCCAGGAAAATGGGAGCTGTCAATAACGAAACCATCATTTTCTGAAGGCACCAGTTAAGCGGGGTGGCCTGGGCACAAGGGGTCTTTCAGGGAAGCCCTCAAGCTCTGGTGGTGAAGGGGAGGAGCACATCAGAGAACAAGACGCTCTCCTTCTCCAGTGCTTTTCCTACCCAGCCGCAGGAGAATGGAGGAGTGGTACCAGGAGGCAAGAGCAGTGCCTCTCTGGGATGCCAGGGTCTGGCTGGTGGCTCAACAGCACCTGACACTGGGAGAGCAGAGCAGGGCTGAGCTGGCGTCGGATGTCCTGTGCAGAGCGCTGCTGCAAACCCCAGCTCCGAGCCTGCAGTCCGGCAAGAACAGTCAGTGGGCCCCCTCCCTCCACCCCCCCCCAGCAGCAGGAGTAAGAGGGACAGGACACGGGAACTGAGGGGTGCACAGCACAGGCTGCGGAGAGATGAGTGAGGAGCTGCCTTTCGTCAGCCTCCAGTTAATCCCAGCGCTGGGGACTGGTGCCACAACGATTTGCTTCAACGTCATGAGAAGAATACGCGGCGACCGCGAGAGCTACTTAGGGTAAAAGAAACACTGCCGTACAAAAAGGTCGGGTAATCACTTACCAGGGCAAGCGGCAGCCATGAAGTCAGGCTGAAAAACTAGAGGGATCTTAAGGGAAAATATTGGGGTTTCCGTAATCTGTTAGACAGAGCTCTCAGCCAGAGATAAAGGGTAATTTATCCCTGGGTAATTGGGCCTTCATAACTCCAGTAGCAAGCTCAAAGTGATGGATGGATGCGAGAGCTCCAAGCGCTTCGGATTCCAAATATTAGGAGCCTGAGTAGTAGCTGAAGCAGTTTTATTTCTTATGGAAGGGCACTGATTCGGGGGAACGGCTCCCGAATCGAGGGGATGGCTCCCCAGTGGCACCACAGGCACCCCGGGCTCCCAAAGACCTGGCAGAGTGGATCTGCTGGGCCAGATGCCACAATTTCTGGATGGATCCTGGGGAAGGAACCAACATCCACCACCAGTTTGTAACGGGTTGGCCCTGTGGTCCCACGGAGCTGCAGCAGAGGAACTGGAGGCGTAGGAAACGCGACTCGAGTGGAAAGATGAAACCAGCTGAGGGATGAACTGAAGGACTGGGGAGTGTGGAGATGACACCTTCTCCTTGGTAGCAGCAGATCACCGTCAGATGAGACGCACAGAGGAACGCCTGTCCCTGGTTCTTAGTGTCTTCCACTGCTAGTGCCATCCTTCTGCTGCTTACCAGGGCATTAGGAGCCCTGAAGAGAGAAGCCAGGGCAGTGTGGGCCAAGAGTTACTTCACAGAAGACAACTTCACGTTGCCCGTCTGCCTGGCATCCCACAGAGCAGAGCCTTTGAGCTGTAGGAGAAAGGGATGCTGAACCTTTTTTAAAGATAGAGAAACAAGTGAGTTGTAAGGAGGAGGTTTTGTTCCTGGGCTGATAGGGGATCAACCCAGCTCCTTCTCGTGCAACAACCGAAGTTCCACGGTGCTCTCACTGCTGCTTAGAGCAAACGCTGATTGCAGGCCATCGTCAGGACCAGCACAGGGCATTCTGTGTCTGTTTTATTTTAACCCTGGGAAGAACCGGGACGAAAGCGAATTGAGGGCTGCCCGGGGCCGCGGAGCAGGAGCGCGTGTGCTCTGCACTCCATTTCCACGGGGGCGCTGAGCTCCGGAGTGATTCAGATCAAGGATGTTTTGAACGTACCACATTCATTTCAATAAAGAAAGCAGCCTGAGTCATCTGAGCTCATCGCTTACGGAAAGGAGGGCGCACACGAAGCAAACGGCGATAGCAGGGAGCGGACTCATCTCCTCTGCGCTGATGTGCAAGGGGTCTGTGGAACAGAATGGAAATCTCCAGCCAAAGGCATGTGGAAGGCAAAAGGAAGTCAGGCCCGAGCTTCTTTGTGGGCGCCTGCTGACCCCAGGACTCGTGCAGACACTTCCCAGCTGTGCACAGGGCCTTTCGTTTGTGCGGCGACCTTTGTGCTCAGCAGGCTAGAGGGCCCAGCCCCACGGTGAGCACTGCTCGTGTGCTCAGCTGCTCACAAATGGTCCCAGCAAACCCAGCATCACTGGGGTGCTCTGGGGAAACGTGGAACAGCAGGGTTTTCTCCTGGAACCCTGGGGAGGCTTTCGGTCTCCTGCTCAAAATAGCAACGCAGGCTGTTCCTGGGAAATGGCAAACCAGTCTCTGTGTTGCTGAGCATCCTCTCTGCCACCAGCTCTTACTGGAGCTCTGGTGTTTTGGCAGCCCTAAGCAACTGGAATGGGTTTATCAGCCTCTGAGAGGCAGAAGACAAGCAGGTCCCATGGATGACTCCACACGTGTGCAGCCTGTGAGCACGGGTGTGCTGGAAAGCCCAGCCGGGCTTTCTTCATCGAGCAGCATCCCAAAGCGAGGGGATTCCTTCCCACCTGGGTGTCACGTGCAACCCCAGGTTACTCCCTGGGGCCTTCTGGGTCGTCTTGAAGACAGCCCAGCCAGGGTTTTGTTTGCTTGTTTGGGTTTTCCTTTGCTTTGTTTCCCCCCCC
>VZRI01013796.1:175881-244891 GCA_013397515.1 Upupa epops | reverse complement strand
GATGATCTTTCGAGGTCCCTTCCAATCCCTAATTATTGTATGAATGAATGATTCTATGAATGAGTGATTTGTTAATAAGCAACCATGAAAAGTGGAAAGTAAGAAGCCAGTCTAGACTTGAGCAAGTTGATTTTACTCACAATTTTTTTCCCCCTTATGCCATGAATTTACTTTAGAGATGTCTTGGAATCCAAGACATCTGCATTTCCCATATTCATTAACATTTAAATAACTCCTGTTTTGTTAGTGTTGTTGCACAACAAAATATCTACTTCAAAAGTGTTCCGAGAAATACTTCTTGCATCCCCACACCAAGTATATTTTTCCTACAACCTAGAGTTTCATTTCTGCAAATACAACAGAATTTTCCAGCAAAACTAGACAAACTAGATTCACACCCCTCCCATTATCTATATACATATATAGATATATATAATATAGAGAAATATATATTAAGATATGAAACTTTCCCATTATAATGCAAGCTTGAAAATGTAACTTGATAGCTGGTGTACATGGACACATTTCGAGTCTCTTTTAATTAGGTGCTAATTAATGACTCACTGGCCTTAATTATATCAGTCTTTATGCCACACAGTATGATCTACTTCATAAGAAATCAACATGGCACATGTTGACATAGGAATGCATCCTGCCATAATTCACTCTGTGTAAATATATACACCCGTACTTGGATTCTGAATAATTTAGAGAAGATATACTAACTTAGCTGATAAGCATGGGAATAAAGAGCAGAGAAAGAGATGAAGGGATGAGTGAAGAATGAAAGCAAAGAAAAGTACATAATTGATTTCCAAAAGTGCAATGATAGCATATTTTATAATATGAATACATCAATACATTTTGCATCATTTTACATTCAAACTATGTTAATATCTTAATGGTTCATCCATGCTGGTAGGATGGACCATGTATGTTAAATTTCAAGAAAAGTGTTCAGGTGCTACATCAGAATATTTATATAGTAGATAACTGACTATCAATGAATTAATATGTAGGCTCATTCTACAATAAAGTATTAAGAGGAACACAAGGAGGATATTTAAATTCATGCTGCTAAAATCATTGTTTGTATCAATACCTGTGTTTAGCAATGGTTTGGCAGTATTAGGATTTATGGAAACAGAAGCTGAAGGAACTGAGGGATAGATTTGGGAGGAGAGGAAGAAAAAGAATATGATTATGGAAAAATCTGAAGTGTTTATGAGTTCATGATTTCCTAAATATCTAAAGAATTTTCTCTTCCCAGTCATTAAGATGTGTTGTAAAATTCTACTGTTCCTATTTCTTACAAAAAGATAAGAGCACAAATATTTTTTCATGTCTCCTACTCCAGCTCAAGTACAGCTTCCTGAAGATTTAGAACCATGAGCTCATCAATACGATAATGTAATTTTTACTGTCTTCCCTCTCCTTCGGTTGCAACTATGATCATTGTTTTCAATGCAGAAAAAGTCACTTCTGTGAATCAAGAGTCTTTTGTTCACATACTCATACAATAAGCAATAAACTGAGTTTACACCGTTATCACTGTCCAAATCTCAAGCAGAATTCAGAGGTTACAGTGTGAAAAATAATTTAATTTTCCTTTGCTCCAGTGGTATAAAATAAATCACGGTGCAATAGTATGAGAAAGTAATGTTAAGACAGACTATAAATGTATTAAATTGTCATTTAAATATAGGTCTGCAAGCCCTTCTGACATCCTTTTTAGGTTTCTATCATTTTATGAAGTTCAAGATAAATCTCTGTCCAGTATGCCCAAAAGGAATACCCACAAAACCCCCTCCACTTCTAAATCAAAAAACTCAAACAAGGAACACATATTGTGCACTTTTCATTGGGTTAAAAAAACAGGGAGTATTACTGCCATAGCAGTACCAAGGCAGCTTTGAAGAATGAAAGTTTTCCCCTCCTGAAAACATTGTTGCCTTTATCTGATTACAATACAGTATACATATTTTCATGTCTGCTTATATCAGGCTAATTCTTATTGCATTATACTGTGTATCTCAATATACTTTAATACACAAAGTGCATTAAGTGATAGCTTTAAAACAGCATGTGTCATTTTAGCTGACAGCATGCAGTAGGCTTTGCTGACAGAAGAAAGCATTTGTCTTTTCTAGTTACAATCCTGGACAAACTGCAAACTTTGGAAGTGCCACCATCATAAATCTCTAGCTATTGGATACACTCTTTTTCTAATTCAATCGTCAATGCAAAGGAGCACAGACATCTTCTTTAAAAGGAAAACATAGCACTTCATACATGGAACCAACTGCCATGCAAGTGAATGGACAGTCAAGGTCTCACATATTATTTGCTTCATAACCAAAATCCTGTTCAGCATATTGTGCTTTTTCAAAATTAAAAGTAATAATGAACAGCTACATAAAGCACGCCTCACATACTTACATATTTTAAAACACAATATGGTAAGAATACACTGACATGTTTGAGTCACTGTTTTTAATTTCCCTTTCAGATGAACAGAGAACATAACCAGACTATAGGAACGTGTATTTTAAGACAGACAACTGACTTATGTAGATACACTGTATACATTCCCAACAATTTGACCACAGTTAAAGGGTATTTATATTCTGATGTGGCTAAAATTGAGCATGTCAACACTAATGCATTTTTCTAGGAGAATCACTACTTTCACCATAATTTCCATGGAAAATTTGTGTGCACATGCAGTAATAGACACATTTATAACATCAAAAGGATTCAATTTTCTTTTCAATCATACTACAGTATGAATAGCTTTTCCTATTGAATTTAACAATAAGGCACATTACCACAGTCTAAAGGATGGGGTACTTCTGCTTGCTCATATGAAAGTATGTCAAACAATATATATTATATCTCACAATAGTTCTGGGTTAACTGCTCCTTTATATAGGTTTGTTTCTAATACATTTGTGTCAGCAGATTTTTTTTTAATATTATTATTTAAATTGGTAAGACGTGCAGCATTTCAAACTCTGTTTAACTGTTCACAATATTAATAGAGTATTTAAATATTATTTAAAGATATGCAGTGCCTTTATATCAAGAAATTACTCTCCATTAAGAGATCAACTGAAAATCTATACTTAGATGTATGAAAGGAACTTGGATTCCAGTCAGATAATTCAATGGGATTCTACACCATATATGACCCTTTACTCATTTGTTAGTAGAAAAACTACTTCACTTAAGTAATCTTCCAGAACTATCAACACTTTCAGGGAGCACGGTGTGTTTAAAAAACTTTGCCAAGACGATCTTCCAAAAGATTTCTCTATTATATGAAGAAAATGGAAGAGATTCTGGTAAGCCACAAGGCACAGAACCTTCAAAACTGAATTCAGTTGTGACAACAATTATGCCACCCAGAACAAAGTAATTCAGGCTTGAGGCTGGTGGTGTCTTCAAAAAGAACAACACCAGAAATTACTCTCTAAACCAGTGTTTACATAATTTAAAATATCATTAAATGAATTTTTTGAATGATCACTACATCATATAAAATTTGGCATACAAATAGCACTTGCACAGTCCCAGATTTTAACTCTACCTCTTTTCACATACGAGTCCCATCAAATAACCGAAGAGAGAATACAGATGGGAATGCACAGGGTTGTCATTAGCAACTGTCTGTAACAAAATTATGATGACATTGTCATGGAGAATCTGTAGGTCTGTTTCCTGACAAAGAATATATATAGGGAGAGAAAGAAAGGGACAAAGCAGCACACAAAGTACTTCTCAAGCCAGCTGCCATGGAAATACTCCCTGAAGAGCTATTTAAGAAAGACTTTGTGTCAAAAATTTTGAATCATCTAAGAAAATAAATTTAGTATAGCAAGAATCTGTAACAGTCAAAATGCCAGACAGTTTTTCTTCAGTTGAAATAGTTTATTTGTCAGATAGTATGTTTATCCCCAACTCAATCATTTGTTCTTTCTCTCAAATACACACTGCATTATGTGATGCAAATAAGGGAAGTGGAGAGGAACAGATATGTGGAGAGAGAAAGAGAAGTGAAAATTCATCTTGAACTTTAGATCACACCCCTCTGAAAATTGAAAAATTGGAGTAGGGACATATTCTAATATAAGAAGTGCTGTATTGTTTGACTCATACGGATGTAAAGTTAAGACAAGAAATGGAATAAGATATAATATTATGTAAACATGTAAAATACAATTTCCTTTTCCATAGGAGAGTAATTTTTTGAAAAGTACAAAGAATTAATAAGAAAAATTACAGTTGAATGAAGCAAAAGGGTTGAGAGACTTTTTTAAAATTAATTTTGAAAGTCCTACTGCAGAGAAGTGAGAAAACTATTTTCAATTTGGAGGTTCTTACAGTATAATCCTAGAAAAGGCCAGTTGTGAGCTGCTGACTCTGCAAACCTGCCTTGAACTGCTGGGGAGAGGATAATCAATGAATTGACAAATGACACTGAACACCGAGTCAGCCCTGCAGAGGTTTAGCTTAGTGAAATTTGCACACTGAAGATTCAAAGCCTGAAAAAGAGAAATAAAACCCACTGAGACACAGCTGTCTATGCAGAAGGAAGCAAAGAACAGAACATGAAGGCAATGAATGATACAAAGGAGGCAAATGGATGGGTGGGGAAATGCAAGGCATTTTATTGTCTATAATTTATAGACTGTTGAAACTATTGAAGTGCATGATGACTAGGTTTAGCAGAGAGAGAGACTAAGAGGATAGAGGGACAGATCTCAGTATAAAGAACAAAACTGCTTGCTCGTTCTCTGCACAAAAGATTGAAAGACTGACAAAGGATGTAACAGATATTCTCACAGGACAGTTTTACTGGTGATAGTCTATACAGATCCTTAAGCAGGAAAGACCACATCAGACCTCACTTCTTTAAAGTGTTAGACACTTAACTCAGGACCAAGATGCTCTAACAATTGAGTGAAATAAGTGCAATTTCATTCCAGAATCTTCAGTTGAGTATTCTGTCATGCAGAGAGATGACTCATGACCGAAAAGATCATGTATCTCTAGGTTCTGAGTCAACTGAAGTTTTAGATCTGACAATGACTTTTAAGGTGATCATCCCACTGATCTCTGAGATGATACTTCCTTAGAGCAGCTTTTTTAAGAGTGATCTCACAAAACAAGAGCTGTGGCCAGCTAGATTGGAAAGACACCTGCTTTAATTATAAATAAAATGCAACACATAGCCGCCCCCCATGCTTCCAAAGACATCAAACGTAATTCCCAGACATCGGACTGTCACATATCTCTGACCTAAATGTTTAATAAAGACTAAAAAAAAAAATATTAAAATTCCAGTATGATTTCTTTCTTTCTAACAAAAGATGCTTGTCAACACAATTCCAGCACAAGTTTCGAAGTCTATAATTTAATTTTTCATAATGAAAAACCTTGAAGTTTGGGGGTTGGCTCTTCTTTTAACCATTTATTATTACTCAAGAATTGGCCTGTGCATTACAAAGAAGGTTTGCAAAGAAAGTCCTGGCACTGTCTTTGCAATTCTTTTTAAAACTCGATTTTAGAAACTGCTAAAAGCTTCTGACAACCTTTTGGAGTTTAAAATCTTTCAAACACAGCTAACAAATACAAACCGACACATTCAGAGTGTTAAAACAGATTGAAATCTTAAATATTTATTTTATAAACTACCTTAACCATGCATCCACATACAGAACACTGTACCTAATCTGCTCCTACCACTGTTGTGAAAAAATGGGAAACAATGTGGCAGTGATTGCAGTAACAATCTGCTCCATGGAAGTGTTCTGAGCAGAGCAAAGGAACACAGAAATTAGTCAGATGGTTACAGCAAGGGAGGTCACAAGTGACAGTTTGTGCTGTGGTGATGTATTTGAATAGTAACATATTTTAAAGATAGTAATCAAAATGGCAACTGACAAAGCATAAAACATAATGTGATTTAGCAGTGCTTTATGCCAACACACGTGTGACAGATGTGGTCTTATGACTTTTTGTTCAGTCTCTGTTTTTTTCTTCCAAAGCTAGTGCTGCATCTGAGAAAATTCTACTTTTAAAGTGGCTTGATTATCAACAATACTTTTAAAAAATTATAAACATCAATAACAACTAAAAGCACTTGAATAGTACTTCATGTCCACATCTGTTAACCTGTTTGACAGAGTGAAAAAATAAGCAGTAAGATTTTCCAAATTAAGAAAACGTATACTTGTTAGATATACTCTTTTCCTTAAAACTGTGATGAATACCAAATTTACAAACAATGCAGTGGAAGCACAAAATACCATGAATAAACTATCTACCTCAGTAAAACCTCTAGCAATAAAGTAAGGATTGATACCAAAAAAATTCATTGCACTCTAAAACATTTCTGTTCAGATTGCAGGGCTAACAGTGAGCTGACTTCCTCAGTGATCTGCTCCTCTAATTCTACCCCAGTAAGAGAGATATGTCTTAGTACTCATTTCTTTGCCCTTCCTTTCATACAGAAAGGCAACAAAATACTCAAACTGGCGTACATGGAAAATTTTCACTAGAATGAAAAAGTGTAACCCGCTTTTATGTAGCTAATTACTGCCTTTTGGAACTGTCTCTATTTTTTTTTGCTTTGTAGTATTGAAGGGACTATAATGTCCACAATCATTGTGAGAAATTGAAAACTCCAGGTGAGACTAAGGCACAGCTCTTCTGACCACCTAGTCTGTGACTACAATAATCAAACACATAGGCTTTTACAGAGATGCCAAATTATCATGGTTACAAACGACTGTGGAAGAATAATCTTTCTGTTGCATTTAGTCAGGCTTTGATCACAGATTCTGACCTCTCATAAACCAAATGTGGTCATAAAACCCCCCACAACCTCATGGAACTCAGACAGCATTAAACTTATACTTCCTAGGAATACAAAACAGCACTCTGAAATGGCTCCAAAAAAAAGTACATACTGGAAATAAACACAATAGTTTTGTTTTCCCTAGAATAATTTACCAGAAATATCCTCAGTAAATCCCTTTTTTATAGGTATTTAAATACTGCTCTAGATTTGTGGTTCACCTAGGTCTTAATTTCAGCATCACAAAATATTCTGTAGTTCAAAACTAAGCAAACATACTAAGCAAACAAAACAAATCTTATATTATCTCCCAGTAAAAAGCTCTTTGAAAAACACTTCCCAGAATTTGAAATACCACAGTAGATAAAATTTTTAAAACAGCCCATTCCTAATGAAACTTGAAACATAAACAACTCTGTTTTTCAAACTGCCACAAGGTTTTCCCCTGTGACTGCTAACTGTATGTTTCAGCTCACAATACCAGAGAGCAGGTAGGAAATTGTGAATCTCAGCACTGAAGAACAATGACACTAAATAAAATACATAGAGTGTATTTAGTCTATCAATGTCCTCACATACATCTAGAAAACAAGCCATAGGTACCAAGTTTTTATAACATTGTTTAATAGAGTACTATCTTACTGTGAATTATATGAGAAACAACAACCAAAAGAGCATCTCTTTCCTATTACTATTTGCAATACTTGCACATTGATTTCTTTTCATTCCACCTTACTCCATCCTAGCTTATCCATCCAATAAATGATTAACACCCTGCACCAAGCTTTTCCATAGACAAACTGCAGTTCTGTCCATTGGAAACCCACCACCGCAGAAACCTCATGCAATCAGTGAGCATAGCAAAAGCAGCCTCAGGTTCCCAGCCCCCATTCAATAGAAGATATCTATACTATTATCCCCCCCAGCTCATTCATCACAGCTGCTGAGTCAAGAACAGCTGGAAAGGGCAGAGACTAGAGAACACTGGTGAAAGCAGGGAAAGATAATCAGGCAAGAAAAGTTCACTTCATCCTTTGGACTTCTGTTACCAGAATCCAGTTAACAGTCTCAGCTTTACCCTAGATCTTGGCAATCACTGGCACTTAGAAAAATTTGCAGTTAGTGGCCAACTGAGGCAGTGTCACACTGTGACATTTGACTACAAAAGAGTAAAAATATGCAGTTTTGCTCTGCTACTTTGTCATACTATTCTGTGAAACATATGGTTTCATCAAGGCCTTGTCACAGGTAGCCTAACAATTAGACCTGATGATCTTATAAGTCTTTTCCACTTTAGGTGATTCTGTGATTGTAAAGTGTGAAAGCTTGGGAATAAATTGAACAAGTCAGAAAAGGGTCCTGTGATTATATGTCTTTTATCTAACACACAGAAGTATAGAATCATCATGGCTGCAAAGGACCTCCAGGATCATCAAATCCAACCTTCATCCCAACAGCTCCCTACTCCTAGACCATGGGCTCAAGTGCTCTATCTACTTGTGGTTTTAACACTGGGTGACACTGTAGTGGGTGTCTATTACAAGCCACCAGATCAGAATGAAGAAGCTGATGAGGGTAAGTGTCTTGCATCTGGGCAAGAACAACCCCAGGGACCAGTATAGGTTGGAGACTACCTGTTGGAGAGCAGTGCAGAAGAAAGGGACCTGGGGACAGCAAGACGTCTATGAGCCAGCAACGTGCTCTTGTGGGGATCAGAAGGTGGAGAGTGGTTAGCAGATCGAGAGAGGTCCTTCTCCCCCTCTACGCTGCACTAGTGAGACTGCATCTGGAGTACTATGTCCAGTTCTGGGCCCCTCAGTTCGAGAAGGACACATTGCTGCTGGAGGGTGTCCAGCATAGAGCAACAAAGATGATGAAGGAAGTAGAACAGCTCCTTCATGAGGAAAGGCTGAGGGAGTTGGGTCTCTTTAGCTTGGAGAAGTGGAGCCTGAGGGGGGACCTCATTAATGTCTATAAATACATGAGGGGCAATTATCAGGAGGATAGAGCCAGGCTCTTCTCAAGGTCCTCTGGTGATAGGACAAGGGGTAATTGGTGAAAGCTGGACCATAGGAGGTTCCATAGAAATATCAGAAGGAACTTCTTCCCAGTGAGGGTAACAGAACATAGGAACAGGCTGCCCAGGGGAGTTGTGGAGTCTCCTTCTCTGGAGATGTTCAAGACTTGCCTGGATATGTTTCTGTGAGACTTGGTCTAGGTGATCCTGCTGTGGCAGGGGGATTAGGTTATATCATCTTTCAAGGTCCCTTTCAATCTCTAATGATTCTATGACAGTGACTCCATCACCTTCCTGGGCAGCCCATTCCAGTGTCCAACCACTGTCTCAGTAAACAGTGAACTTCTTATTATCCAATCTAAACCTCCCCTGATGCAGCTTGAGGCCATTTTCCCTTCTCCTATTATCATAGGAGAAGACAAATTCCAACGTAGTTGGGGGTCACACCTCTGTGGCTACCTTCTCCTCCAAGTACCTCCCACTGTTACAGCTATTCTTGTGTTCATACTTTGGCCTACTCTGTTCTCATCAATTTTTTTTTATTTTTGAAAGCAAGCACTGTGCCACAAAGTCCACATGTGGAACATCACAAACAAAATGCAGTTCCCACGTCCACTTTTCCTTATTCAAAATCACAGCTTTGACTCATTTTATTTCTCTTGTTTGGTTCACTGACATAATCCCTGCAAGAGTTTGGCAATCAGAATCTGACAGAAAGTGACAGTAATGCAGTCATCCTTTGCTTTTCTTACAGCAGCAGCTGTCACAAGCTATACCCACATTAAGTCAAAGTACTAGTCATCATGAAGCTTTTCCAACATTAAAATTTAAGAATATACCTTTAGAGAGTTTAAAGTAAGTTAGGATTGTCATTTCATGATAGATACAGAGATGGATGAATAAAGGAAGGGATGAGTAAGACAGAGAACAAGTGTTGCAGCATTTTAAGAACAGGCCATCTTGAAAACCCAGCTTTTGCACTCTTGTCCTACAAATTCCGGAAATAAGGATAATATTGCACAGCAGAGCATTCCAGATAGCATTCACTCGCTGTTTCAATAATCTTAAGGGACTTTCTCACTGTTCTTAACAATGAAGAATAGATTAAAATAACAGTTATAACATTTCAGAAACAGACTCATTGCTCTCTTGTAAGCAGTGTTACACTATCCTGTGACATCAGTTCTGAGACTTGTCAAATTTGGACCTACAATTTCAGAGAATAAAGCAAGAGACCCTCATACAAAAAAAGACCATTTTCATACAGATGAAATACTCTCGTGAGAATTACGCATGAATTTAAATTCAGCTTCTGGTGAGATTAATTCTGAAATGGGAGTATATTTGAACTAAAAAAAATATCCTCATACATGTCAACATTCCCTCTGAATGGCTCAGCTGACACTTGTAGAAATAACTATTAGCTCAATATAAATAGCTCCAATTTTTGCTTTTTACACTATGCACCACAGTCCAGCTTCTAGAAATGTTCTACCTTTTCAGAGTGGCTATCTTTGTTTCTACATATTTATCTCTGGCTTGTCCTTGAAATCAATTATAGCAATATCTTTTAATAGAGGCTTCATAGAAGCAAAAATTTAGTTTTAAAAGGAGAAAAATATTAAAATTACATAGAAAGTTACCTGAGGTTGTCATATTTTAGAGAAAAATATTTCTGTGGTGGATAAAAGCTCCACCAGGAACACTGTTTTTTCTAAACATAGCCTGTTCTATTAAAAGTACAGTTTTGTGCAGCGCTGTGCTCTCCAGTATCCATGCATATCGAGAAATGGTGACAAGATATAGAGGGACAGCAAGACTATTAAATATCCATCATGCCACTTTGGATCAGGCTTAATGCAATCAGAAACACATGACTACATCAACTTATCTCCTTTGATCAAATGTGATTAAGTAAGTCATTAATTTTCAAGACAAATAAAAAATGCAAGATCATTTTATTATAAATGTAAATGCCTGTCTTCTTAAATGATTTTTCTAACGGAAGCCATTCTAATCCAGAATTTTGTATACTTCAGAGAACAGTTGTTTTAACATTGGTTTTAATTTTAATGAAACATTATGTATTTGTATGCATGTCTTCTTTTCTTTTTTCTCACACTGCTCATGTTGTCAAGCAAAATTTGTGCATCAGCTTGATCAAGATAATTTCATTATACCATTGTTACCATTATGACTTGGGCAATTAGTAGTTTATAAGAATAAATTTATAGCAATCAGTGATTGAGGCACATTTGCAGTAGTCAGGGTGTAATAAAGCCCAATCAATTTCTTTCATTTAATATGTAGGCTGTGACCCTAGTTTTGATGAGAACTCTTAGCTATTTCATCTTTAAATAAAAAAGAATGTCTGCAAGCAATTATAGTGGTGTGTTAATTGGATATTCCTTTTTATCTTTTATACTACAGAATGCATTGCTAACGAAATCCTTGTTTTCTTTCTCATTCCTTTTCTCTCTCCCTCTCTGTAATGAACTGATATTGACTTGGCATATTTTGCTAAGACAATGGACCAGATTTTGATTTTCAGTAGCAGCGGTGTAAATCTGTAGTGAATTTTGTAAATTAAATAGTATTACTGAGATTTCTATGCACATAACTGAAATCAAAACTCACTCCTTTTTCCATTTTTTTGTTTTTGTGTGTGGGTGGGAAGGCAGTAACAGACGACCCAACTGAGCTGCCCTTACCAGAGCTGAGTGCTACTTCAAGCTATGATCTGTCATTGTCTTAGGTATGAACAGAGGTATCAACTGGCATGCTGTACTCAAATGGGCAACTCCTAAGTTTAAAGCACTGGGGAAGCTGTCTTTGCCTAAGGTAATTCACTGCATAATTCCATATCAAGTTAAGGCACCTCATGATAGGAAAAAGTAGTACACATTACATGAAGACATAAGACTCCAACCCAGATTCAAACAGCATTGCATGTATCAAGCTGTACATGTTTCATGTTCCGTGAAATAAATCATTGATCCAGATAGGTCCATCATTTGGGTAACAAATTTCTACTCGGAACAAACAGGGGGTTCAGATAAAAGATTTTGTTTCTGGAGAATGTCCACATTGGAACAGTTAACCAAAAATACTCTTGATATTTATTTCAAGAGCAGCAGATATTTAAAACACAATGCAAAATCCGGGCATTTCCTTGGTTTTGTGTCAGTACATCATTCCCTCTTCTGGGATTTAAACTCTAGTATTTGAACTGTCTTCTGTACTAGAATTCTGGAATAATTAAAAAAACTTAGTTTTTATGGTCTAGCAGGGGTACAACTTACCTTAGAAATGTCTTTATTATCTGCTTCATATCCTATCAATACTTGCACAAGTAAGATATTATACAAGCAACAAAAATGTTGCCATTCTTCAGTGCCAAATTTCCATATCCTGCATCTCTTAAATCTGGTCAATAAGTGGTGTTTGTGGTAAATGTCTTGTTTGCACCATAAAACTAGAAGACCTTCAGCACAATCAATTGTAGCACAACTGACAAAAGGAAAATACTGCTGGTGACTCCAGGGCTCATGCAAACAACATCTAAGCAAAAAAATTAATCACAAGGGCCATCAATTGATTGTGGATGCAATTGATGAAGCCAAAAATAATGTTTCTCTAGATCATAGTTTTATTCAGGCTCAATTGTGGATGCAATCCACATTAGAAGAGACCATTATATGAGAAGGTGAAAAGGGTACCTTACCCACCGAAATTCCAATGGTAATTTAGAATAATGCAAGTAAATTTGAGAAAGAATTCCTATCCTGCTGGTATTTGGTCAACTTCACTTACAACTGCTCCAACAATCAGGCCACAGCTTTTGTTTTAACAACACAGAGTGCTTTGGTATATACCATATACCAAATCATTGCACAAGGATTAAAACATAATGGAGCTATACCTATTGGAGCATAATAGAGCATAATGGCAAATGACATTAACACTTATGCTGCATTCCCAAGATTTTATGAATCTTGGGAATTCAAGAGAGGAATTCCATTAAAACACAAGACATTTATCTTGACACTGAACAAAATGTTCATCACATTGTAGTACATCCAAATCAGTCTACTGAATCCATACTTGCATGTCAGTAAAGGATGTGTTTGCATGAGAACCCTTTGTAATTTTGTATTTGTAGATAGTATTACTGTAAATATAAGTAACCACTCAAATATTTGTTTTAGAAATTTTACTAAAATGGAGGGATGTGACTTTAATCACTCAGCCCCTATCATGTCTTCTCAATTATTACAATCCAATTATACTTTGAATCAAGCCTTATTACCTACCTCTATTGGAATGAATCTTGCATTGGTGAAGAATTTGCTACAACACGATGACCAGTGCCAACTATTAGAAAGCATCTGAAACAATATACACAGAAATTTAATGACACAGAAGACACACATTGTGTTTTGGAAAGATTGAAGAAGGATAGTGAATATCATTGGTTCAAAGTTCTTCTTATATCTCTAACAGTAACAGGAGTTTTTAATGCAGTGCTTCACCCAGTTGTGATTTTGCCAATTCTGGCACATCTAAAGTGTGTGATTATATTGTATATAAAGGTTGGGTATCTAGTAAAACAAATAACCCAGCTCAAACCATGCAAAGCATACAAGCTGATGCATAACACATAGAATACTCCACTATCTACTTACTATGGATCTGAAAGCACATAAATATATTATTTATGGCACAGAGGCAAGAGGTACCACTACTTGGTGAGAAAGAGATAAATTGACTATCGTCATGGGGTGGAGTGTGATGGTATGCTTCATGCCCTATCAATATGGCCTTTGTCTCCTGTACTCTGCTTCTGAGCTAACAGTGCACTAACATTGCTTCTGCACGTGGTGACTGCATTGTGCTTAATACGGATTCAGAGAAAACATATAACAATAAAATAGGAAAAGGCTAACTTGAGCAAATAAGCTCAAGGTAAATTTGCTATGTAGCGTTGACTATGAGACAGTCATCTTATCTCCATAAGTAGTGAGCAGCCCAAGAGTCCTTTCAGGTCTTTTGAACGACAGTTGACTGCTCTGGCCAGGGATCCATATCAAGGATACCCCTAAGAGGTTGAGAGATTCCTTGCTGCAACAGTCTATGTGGTTAATAGCATACATACACATTGCAGCTTCATTAAGGATATACTTAAGACTGTGAGCATGTAATCCTTTTAAACCGGAGGGTCTCCTAACTTTGTCCAATCCTGCGCTCCACGAGTAAACAATGCCATCAGATCTTGTTGCATTTACTAGTTAAACTTTGCTAAATCACAGTTTTATAACAATAAATATGCTGTTGCTTCTATCTTGTGAGTGAAGTGCATAGTTCCATACGCAACAAACTGTGAAGCCCGGCAGAACAATGGGTGGTTCTTGTCCATCTGAACTATTTTGCTGGGGAAGACTTTAAAGTAACATGACCAACAACGCATGTGCAGCTCTGTAAATGTATGTATAGATGCACACACAGATAGGATCAGGGCCAGCCAGCATGGGCAGGTCTTGCTTCACCAATCTGATCTCTTTCTATGACCACCTGCCTGGTGAATGAGGGGAAGGCTGTGGATGTTATTTACCCAGACTTCAGCAAAGCATTTGACAGTCTCCCACATCAGTCTCCTAGAGATACTGGTGGCTCACGGCTTAGACAATTGGACTCTTCACTGGATAAAATCCTTGCTGCATGACCAGTCTAGGGAGTGGTGTTGAATAGAGTGAAATTGAGTAGGCAGCCAGTCACAGCTCTTTTCTCAGGGCTCAGTATTGGGGCATCTTGTTCAACATCCTTATCAATGATCTGGATGAGGGGATTGAGTGCATCTTCAGTAAGTCTGCAGATGGTGTATTTGTTGATCTGCTTGAGGGCAGGAAAGCTCTGCAGAGGAACCTGGACAGAAGGACCTGGATTGATGAGCTGAGGTCAATTGTATGAAGTTTAACAAGAATAAACACCAGGTCCTACAGTTTGTTCATAATAACCCCCTGCAACACTACAGGGTTGGGGAAGAGCGTCTGGAGAACTTGCTGGTGTGCCCAGATGGCCAAGAAAGCTAATGATATCCTGGCCTTCATCAGAAATGTTTTGACCAGCAGAACTGGAGAAGTTATCATCCCCCCTGTACTCAGCACTAGTGAGGCCTCACTTTGAGTACTGAGTTCATTTTTGTGCACCCTGAAACAAAAAGGCCATTAAGATGTTGGAGTGGGTCCAAAGAAGAGCTTCCAAGCTAGTGAAGGACCTAGGAGGACAGGTCTTATGAGGAGTGTATGAGGGAACTGGGGCTGTTTAATCTGGAGAAAAGGAGGTTGGGGGGAGACCTTATTGTTCTTTACAGCTACCTGAAAGGAGATTGCAGAGAAGTGGAGGACTATTTCTTCAGTAGTTTATTAATTTTGTTATGTACCTTATTCAGAGTCTTGGAAGGACCAGGGAAGGTCAGATAGGAGAGAAAGATTACTTTTTAATAAGAGCAATGGGTAAGGTTGAGGAATAATTTCAACTCTCCATTTCAGACATGGATTTCCTCTATGTCTTTTAGAAAATTGCTTTGTTGACTGAGGCCTTAGCTACTCTTCTGAAAGATAGCATTTCTGAAGCAAACACTTCATGTTTCTTTTGTTCTGCGGTAGACATAACTTATGCAACAACAGCCCTTAAAAAAAATTATAGCAGTAACATTTGGAACCACTAAACATACAAAGAATTATAAATGCAATTGTGTTGCTAATGAGTAGAATGATAGTATTTTCACTTACACTTCTGTGTAGTTTTCTCATTGCAATGAAAGTTTTTAGGATGAAACTTGTCCTGACTTAAGGGTGGGTTTTGATTGCTATATTTCTTCTGTTGACTGTTTAGCATTCGATTTTCATTACCTTTTTATTTTCATTACCTGTAATCCTGTAATCAGTAACAGCAATATGTAAGTATTGAGGCCTGGACATAACACCAGAAAAAACATTTCAAAGCTAAAAAAATCTGAATTGTCAGTAATTTTCATACAGCACATGACTGTTATCAGATTTGCAGGATAAGCTGTGGTTGATCAGTGTGTTACATGATATCTCTGACTAGTGTGAATACACCGTTTTTGATATGCAGTCCTTATTTTCACAACACCACAGAAAGTTCTGCAGCTCTGACTGATGTCCGTTAAAGGCAAGCCATAGGACCAACAGCAATTAATTTTACTAACTGGGTTAATACATTTTTAGTACCAGACCTTGAAATACAGTGACAAAAACTTTACACATTATACAAGATATAGGAAACCAACTGAACCAAAGAATTCCTATTTTAGCAGTGGAACTAGGACATGGTCTTTCATAAGCAGTTTCATAGTAAACAAGTAGTCTGCCTTTGTTATGTCAAAGACTGAAAAGAGAAGTAAACTCCAAGGTGTGGTGTTTCACACTAAAATACATCTATTTATTTCTGTGGTTACCTACAATCCAAAGATCTTCAGCCCAAGGTGTATGTATAAACATAAATGGCCATGATTGGGCTCTTCCAGAGGGACATCTAGATTCTGTGTGTGCATGAAAAGAGGGCAGCACACATGTATATGTGCACTCATGCCCTCAAAGACATCTTGAGGAAAAAAGATACATTTAAGAGTGACAATCTTTCCCTGCCAGGCAGCAAAATCAACAAGAAAACAACTCCCCTGACTCTAGACATGAAAGAAGGTTATGATTAAATAAGTAATAGGTGCACCAGTTATTCAGGTGATTTTGATAAATTAACTGTATAATATATTTCTAAATTTTACTAACTCCTTTTTTTTAACCAAAAAGCATCTAAGATGCTTTTACACATGCTTAGTTTTTACACATGCTTGTAGTGATAACTACAAGCCTAGTCACCAGCCTAGTCAAATCTGATCATGAGTATGAAGCAACTAGTCAAATACCCAAAGGGTTTACAGCATACAAGTGTTCCAGAAGGTGTGCTGACTTTGCAGGCTTTTTGATATCACATTCTCTTATGTGATAATACTGACAATATATGAAAAGAAAAGAAAAATATTAGTCTTTATTTTTCTCCCTGTGGGTAAAATACTGCAATTCAATCACAACACTCTCCATCACATGCAAAGAAACAAATCCTCATTATGGTAACAACTTTTCATGACATACAGAAAAACTAGAACAACTGGCTCTGAAAAGAAAAATGAAAATATTTATTGGTTTTCTACTTAGAGTCTTACTGTCTCAGTGAGTTACTTCTACAGAAACTGAACAGGTGTATATGAAAATTCCTTGTTTTATATCAGAATTTTGCATCAGCATAAGCATTTCAAGATGTGGTTAAAAATGGGAGTTTAAATAATAAGTTCTCTTTGTGTTTTGCAGTTGCCAGAGTTTATTGATTTGAATAATACTTGTTTGCAAGATGGGCACAGTCTTCTTGTTGTCACAGTTGTTTTGTGTAGCTATTGATGTGATGAAACAATTTCATTTGTGGAATACTGTAAAGCAGCAGCTGCCTAATGGAAATGAAATACTTTAAGAAATTGCATGCATAAAAGCTTCTAGGTGTTTAAACCTCTGGTCAAATGAGACAATTTATAATGTTAACAAACTTAATTCCAGAACAAGTTGTATCACAATTGGACCTGTCACTATTCTACAAGTAACTGTCCCTCATGATTCATTATGACCCACCCTGCTTGACATGTGGACTGAGTGCAAACAGAGTGTGCAGAGTGAGTTGGGAGAGGGAAGATAACAGAGATAAATCTAAATTCATTCTGGAAGCAGTCACACTCAATGACATATTCACTGACTTCTTCAACAGCTCATTTGATAATGTTCTTTCTGCACTATTCATTTTTCTGAAAGATGAAAGCTGGCTGAAGATCTCATCTGCTCACTGATGCAGGGAGAAGATTTGAAATTAGCACAAAAATAAAAAAAGGGAGGGGTGTGGTGGGGTGGAAAGCAACCACTTTCTGATTAACAGTTTCTTGGTCCTGACAGGGAAGGCTAAACACCCTGCCTTTTCAGGTCACCTTTAATTAGATATGCATTATAATTCTACAATATGTCAGTGGGATGGCTCTCTCTGGCAGAAGTGTACTTAGGGAAGGGGGAATATATTAATCACAATAATTAATTGCTTGAAGAATGGAAACATTGTTTTCTCTCTCAGTGTGTAACATGGTACATATTTGTATGATTTTTTAATTACTGTTCTATGAAAGGCTCTATTGAGGAGGTTAATATCATGATTCTAAGAAGACTGAAAAAAAAGAGTCAGCAATTCTTAGCCTTTTATAAACCCCTGTTTTGAGATTCCCTTTTTTTTTGTTAAAGTGAGGAGGTAAGCAGTGGAGGAGACAATGCTAATTGCATTGACCAGCCAGAATGTTATTTGTTACTGAAAATGAGAATTAATAAACTAGCTAACTGCCTTTCTCCACTTGCACTGAAATTACACTACACCTTCTGCGGTTTACCAAACTTGGTCATTACCCAGAGAAATCTGGGTCAGTATTTGATGACCAAATTAGTTACCAGCTAAATATTACAACTGGCTTGCCAAAAGGAAATTAAGAAGCGTAACATTAGGAGGGAGTAAAAATAGCAATGTAATGCAGGTTATTTGGGGGGTTGTCTTTAGAAAATGCTTTAAAAGAAGGCTTTCCATTCAATCACCCTTACTTTTGCATTAAGAATTTAAAATGTCAGTTCACATTTCAGAAGTGCCAAAGTTTACCAGTCAGAAAAGCGCCTGGTTACTGCATTGCAAGTAGGTGTGTGAGCACGTTTGCAGACGCTTGTCCACATCGATGCTAGCTAAAAAAAAAAGAGCAAAAAAAGCAAAAGTGGCAGAGGACTACGTGCTTACTGAGACATGATTCCTAACTCTTGGATTAGTTAAATACTCATTTGCTTATTCAGCACTCTGCAACCCTAGGCCACCATTCAGATGCCATCTCTGCCTGCCCCTGCTGTTCATGTGACTCATTTGTTTTCTCCAATCTCTTCCACAATCTTTCCTGAATAAATTATTTATTTTCCAAATTGGTAATTTCTCCTTTCCAACACCTCTTTTTCTCACATCCATAAAAGATAAGAAAAGAGAGGAGATGAGGCGGGTGTATGAGGGGAATTCAGTGAATCATATAAAGCGTAAACCTGCTTCTTACTTAAATCAGGAGAGTAAGAAAAATATAAGCAGCTACAGTTGCAGTCACAAATTTGACATTTTCTTAATGTACAAAACTCCCTTAAAATATGAGAGAATTCTCAAATATTACAGGCATGTTTTAAGAGGATTCCAAAACATTTGGCATTAATGCAGTCTATGTTTTTACTACTTTTTTATCCTAGGCAGATTAGGATGGGATTTTTTCTTCCAAAATCATTGCCTAAAATAATACATTATAAAATCTTTACTACCAGTACTATTCCTTTATCTGAAATGCAAGGATCAAATAAATAGCCCACACACTGAATAGACACAATTAGAAACAGAATGAAGCCAGTGCATTGCATCTTTAGCTGGAATAAATAAATACACAAGTTGAAAGTATAACTTTTTGTGAAGCTTCAGTAAGAAAACCACCAAATATCAGCAAAGTGATCCATAAAATACCATCCCTCCAGAAAGACATATCTCTGTACAAAAAGAATATGGAATTAAGTACTTTTCTATTCAAAAGAATAACTAATGTTTTAATTAAGAACTTTTGGACTTTCTGTACTAGAAAATACACACTGTAATAGAATGCAATACAATTATATTTTTTCCCTAGAAGAGATAACACTCATCTGTAGCACCTGCATGGATTCTGTGCAAGCTGTCAACTGAACAGTGCCAGTGCCAGTCATTTCAGTCTTTTTTTATTAGTGTAACACATTTGCACTCATATTAAGTACTCTTTTCTTTTAATACATTTAGTGCTTATTTTTGTTTCCTACCACTTTATGTAGTCTCATTTTATACATGGAAAATGAGCCTAAAATATTGTCAATCAGATTGCTACTGTTATGCATTCATTTGTATGGACATAAACACATGACAGTACAGTGGATATTGAGAATCAGCAGTTGGTGGACACTTCAGAAGTTGTGACATACTCCACAGGGAGTTACTACGATGCTATGAGTATTTTTTACACATGACTGCGAGACATTAGTTTAGTCTCCTATGTGTTGCTTAGAAGGCTGTGAAACAAAAAACTATTGCAGCAATTATTAACTTTCAAAAGGAAAAGTGTGTAAAAGTGAAGAATTTAGTTAAAAAGAAATCTTAAAAGGAGCAGCAAAAAGGGCACAAATTTTAAGGATGCGAGGGACGCTATTTATGTAGGCAATATCATTAGAGTGGTTTAAGGTAATAAAAAGGAAATTCATCAAAGTCTAACCTCTACAGAAATTCCTAGAATGATCAGAGGAAACAGGAAACAATGCATATAAGCTTCTCACAGTGTTAAATGGGTTATTTCAAATTCCTCTCAAAAAAAACATCATTAAAAATCCTTTAGGACTTCTATGTGAGAAGTGTAATAAGAATATATACAGAACGTTAGACCAGAGCAGAAGAGTTAAAGTAACTGCAACAAAATGCAAAAATAAGGAGCTTAAAAGGTCATGCTAGAAGAGCCTTTTTCATAAGGAGTGAATGAGAGGATTTGTCTCAAAAGTGAAGAGCCACTAGACTACATAATGGGGAAAAAATTGTTACATGAACAGTAGCAAATTGTTTTGAACAGATAGAATTCATCTGAAAGTTGCATAAAAATGCAAGTATGAATTTTGTATATTTTGCTGTGTTAATAAATCAGTCTACATAACAAAGGAGTGAAAGGCAACCTCTTCATAAAAGTTCCAGGTGATTCTAGGGAACTATAGAGCAGAATATCTGATTCATACAACATACATATAGGTGGAAATATAAAAAAAAAAGTAGAATAGGAGGACTAGTCTGTAAATAAGATAAAGGGCAACAGTCAAGACATTTTTATAACTCAAAGTCAAGATTCACAAAATTATTAGTTTATTTAAGGATTCATCGAACATGTTGATAGGAACAATCCAGGTGACATATACTGTTGAATTTCCAATAACTTTATGAGTAAGGTCCTCACCAAAGGTTCTTTCTTAAAGGTGTTCCTTAAGAGGAAAGCATTAATAACTGGAATGTAGCTATGTATATATCTATACATTTCAGAGAGTGTGAAAGAATTCAGTAATCAGTTATCAGACAACAGGAGTCACCACTGGGATCCTACAGTGGTGGTACACTTCCTGAAAAACTCTAGAAAGGAGCTGAGAAATTATTTATTTTCCGATAGCAAAAAAATTACTCAGAACAAGAAAAAGAAGAAAGGAAAAAGGAATGGCAAAGAGTTGCACAAGTATTTCACAGTATGGAGCAATGGCATGATAAGCTGCTTTATAGAACACAATTTTGTAAATTTTCAGATTGATACAGAAAGAGAAGGAAAAAAAGATGACTTTGCCTACCTTGCGATGGATGCCAGTCAGAAAAGAGATCTTAAAGTCACTGCAGATCTTGCAGTGATACTCCTATGAAAATATCAGTTCTGCTCAGCAGCAGCTAAAAAGAGAAATAGAACATTAGGAATTATTTGGAAACCATTAAGAGTTTAGGACAGAAAACCTTATTTCTATTAAAGAAATCCATGGCATTCATGCAGTTCTAGTTGCCCCCTCTCAAGGAAGATACAGTAGAACTAAAGTAGATGTAAGAAGAGTAAGAGGATGAACAGAGATAAAAATTATTTCCATTTTAAATGAAATTAAATAGACTAGCTTGCAAGGAAGTGGCTAGAAGGGAATACCACAGAGATACATGAAAGTATGAATGATATGCAGAAAGGAACTGGAAATTATCACTCAGTATAAGTGAGAAGTCTCCCATGGAACTTTCAGCTGCAAATTTTAAACAAACACAACTCAGCACTTTTTTAGATAATGTGCAATTAATCTGTGAAACCCATCACCAAAAGATATTGTGGAATAGGAAAGTATAAATGGTTTTGAAAAACTGTTAGGCAAATTCACGAAAGAAGATTTTCTAAAGAGTATTAAACAAACATACAGATATAATACCAAGTTTAACAGATTGCCAGAGTGTGTGAGGAAAAAAGTATGAAGTATCACTATGCACTTCCTTTGTCCTTGCAGTATTTTATTAAAGCAACTCATACACGTGACCATCATGGTCATGGTTCAACAATCTAGTTGAAGACCTTTATCTAGTGGAGTCCCCCAAGGATCAGTACTGGGACCAATACTATACAATCTATTCATTACTGATTTGGATGAGGGATTGGGGTGCACTATCAGCAAGTTTGCTGATAACACAAAGCTGGGAGGAACAGCTGACACCCCAACAGACTGTGCTGCCATTGAGCGAGACCTAGACAGGCTAGAGAGCTGGGCAGAGAGAAATTTAATGAAGTACAACAAGGGCACTACAGAGTCTGGCATCTGGGCAAGAACAACCCCAGGTGCCAGGATAGGTTGGGGACTGACCTGCTGGAGAGCAGAGTATGAGAAAGGGACCTGGGGGTCCATGAGGCCAGCATCCTGGGGTGGACTAGAAGGGATGTGGTTAGTAGACTGAGAAAGGTTCTCCTCCCCCTCTACTCTGCCCTTGTGTAACTGCACTGGCAATAGTGCCCAGTTCTGGGCCCCTCAGTTCAATAAAGACAAAAAACTGATTGAGAGAGTCCAGTGCAGAGCCACAGGGAAAATGATTGAGGGAGTGGAACATCTCCCTTAGAGGAAAGGATGAGAGAGCTGGGTTCATTTAGCTTGGAAAAAAAAAGAGACTGAGGGGTCACTTTCATTAATGTTTACAAATATGTAAAGGACAGGTCAGGAGGAAGGAGCCAGGCTCTGCTTAGTGTCATCTAATGATAGGACAAGGGGCAACAGTTGTAAGCTGCAACACAGGAGGTTCCACATGAACAGGAGAAGAAACAGTGGCAGGGAGACTGGAGCAGATAATCTTTTGAGGTCACTTCCAAACTTTAACTTTCTGTGATTCTGTGGTTCTGTAATGATTTTTAAAAAGTGCCTTTGCTGGACGTTCTTTGCTGTTCTGTGTAAGGGTAATGCCAATTCCAGGAAAGAATGGAGCAAAACTTCACACAATAACTTTCTCAATGACATATTTACTTTCTGGAAACTGGTTTTCCCACCAGAAATGTTAACTCAGGTATCCATAAAAGGCCAGGGACTAGGAATCATTCATAAAACTTAATTCCTTGTGCAACTTGGTGTTGGTAAGTTATTGATGCAGTAATTAGTGTAATATTGCCACATTATGTCCAAAGTGTATGTTCTTGCAATTAAATGAATGATGAAGCATGAATGAAAATCAAGTAGTCATAATCTAAAGTTGCCACATCATACATTCAGATTCTGCAGTGGTAAGCCATTTCTAGTGATTTGGGAATGATATCTTACCTGCAAGTGTTGCAGCTGAAAAATTCATGGAAATACCTTTTGACGCAGCCAGTTACTAGATTCATAGGTGAGAAGAGCCTGGAGAAAAAAAAAGAGGGAGAGCAAACGAGATAGTAACAATAAAAAACTTTTACATAACATAATATTACTTCAACATTTAAGACACAATATGTATTAAACTAGCTCTGCAGAAGTCTCTCAACCTTTAAAACAAGCAGACAAGCTCTGGGGTTCTTTCCAGAAGGTATTGAGCTATTAATTTTATTAGCTACAATTGATGTGTCAAAAAATTATTCAAATGAAGAGTCAGTCAAGCTTCGTACTAGGCTTGGCCATACATTTTTGCCATATATCTTTTGGTTATTAATCAGCCAGAATTCAGACTAATGAGTAAGTTTTTTCTTTATATACTTCTGGATGATAACCTATTTATACAAAACAAGATGAAAGCAGCAATGTGCTCTTGTGGCCAAGAGGGCCAACAGCATCCCGGGGCAATCAGAAGTGGAGTCCTTAGCAGATCGAGAGAGGTTCTTCTCCCCATCTACTCTGCACTAGTAAGACCGCATTTGGAGTATTTTGCCCAGTTCTGGGCTCCTCAGTTCAAGGACACAATGCTGCTGGAGGGTGTCCAGCATAGAGTAATGAACATGACAAAGGAAGTCAAACACCTCCCTTATGAGGAAAGGCTGAGGGAGCTGGGTTTCTTTAGCTTGGAGAAGAGGAGGCTGAGGGTGGACCTCATTAATGTCTATAAATATGTGAGGGGTGGTGTCAAGAGAATGCAGTCAGGCTCTTCTCAAGGTCATCTAGTGACAGGACAAGGAGCAATGGGGGCAAGCCGGAACATAGGAGGTTCCATATATATACCAGGAGAAACTTCTTCACAGTGAGGCTAAACGAGCATTGGAACAGGCTGCCCAGGGAGGTTCTGTAGTCCTTCTCTGGAGACATTCAAGACCCACCTGGATCTGTTCCTATGCGACTTGGTCTAGGTGAACCTCCTGTGGCAGCAGGATTGGACTAGGTGAACTTTTGAGGTCCCTTCTGATCCCTAATGATTCTATGAAAATCAAAGTATTGTGAAAAGAATAGCTTACTGGTGAATTGTGTATTTTCACTAATATAGCAGTCCTCAATACTACACTGTAATGTATGCTAAAATGTTTAGAGAGTAAGTTTGCCTTCAAACACAATCTTTAAATAGCATTTTCAGTATTTTGTGTAAAGTTCTGTCATGTTCTTTTACCAGCAAGGACCTTCAGAACTGTTTTATACAAACAACTGTGACCATTTTGCTCCCTTTAAACACAATATAATAATGTAAATAAAAAATGTCACTGTTACCTATTAGGAAAAACGATTACTGAGCCACTTTCTGCTAAATTAGAGAGAAGCAACTCTGAGGCAAAGACTTTTTAGTCGTGATCCTCATTTAAGCTTTCTTACAACAAAGTGGGTTAGCTCTGAAATAGCTTTCAGTCTTTTTGTTTCTGTTCTGAAGGTACTTTGATGTTTCTGTGTTTAGGAGAATAAAAAAACATGTACTTTGGAAAGTCTGGTTGCTTTTTTAAATCCTGTGTAGCTAAAAAAGTATCCCTTTTCTTTAAGAATTTGATAGAAAAGTCATCATCAGTTTAAGTGAATAGCACACATTTTTGACACACAATCGTTCTGATCTGCAGTACATCTCAAGAGCTATTGGTACAGAAATGAATGGAGTATTACAAAACATCGTCCAACAAAACAGTCTTAGTGCAATGTAGGTCTTAACTATTACCCACTATTTGGCCAATAGTAAAAGAACCAATATCTAATAAATGATACTGTGCCAGGAGACATTCTGAGGTAGTTCTGCAGCTTTCTAGTTCTCTCAGTTAAAACCAAAAATAGCTGTTATACCCATGTATTAATGCATATATGAGGCTTAAACAAGCCGGTGTGAACTAGCAAGAATTGTTTATTCCATTACAGTTTTAGAATTCTGGAAAGAAGCAGCCAGTTTTAAAGCTTGAATTTCTGTACCATGTACTTTCCCCTGTTTCCATACATTTCACCTTTGTAAAATAGAAGAGAAAAAAAAATCCAATTTCCATGTTGCTCAGTGCTACAGATGCTGCTGCTATGGAAACTACCCTTCATGTGCCAGAAATAAAGACATACTGTTGATGTACAGTTACTGCAATGCAAAGCAGCATTACTCTTTAATTTTTCCATTAAAAGCCTAATATAAATGCCTAAAACATTGCTTCAATGCATTATGCATTCTTCTAGTGAACTCTGTAACACTTCTGACTACTGAGTCTTGCAAGAGATTTCCATAAAGCTGTCAGCTTATTGTCTAAGGTATACAAAAGAACATTGTGTAGAGGAAGTTGGAAAACACAGCGCTCTGTAATAACCTGTTTGTTTATAAAATGGAAATGGTGACATTTATCTAGTAACAGCTCTACATACAGTCTATGTATACTTGAAAACTAATGTAGCAAGTATTAAATGTCAGGGTGTGTTGTGATCGCAAAAAAGATTGTGAACTTCATTGTAAAATTCAGGGGTAGATTGACCCCCTTCTTCCTTAAAATCATGTTACAGCTATATACAGCTGTGTATAGATACATCTATAACCAGTTTATATTTTGTGTCAGCCCTCTGCACTCCTTTTCTCCTCTTTTTTAAAAGTTACTGTTTTGTATGTCCTTTGGCATTCAATCAGTATTCTTCTTTTTCTCTAATTCATACTATGAAACATTATAAGACAGTTCCCTGAATGGTGAAGTGTCTCCTCATCTATTGTCTATGCAGATTCAACCAAAATGTGTTTAAGTTAGTAGTACTGCTGATTACTGACACAATTTTAAATGTTCAGAGTTAAGCCAGAATTCAGAGTCAAACTTTTGGATTGTGCTTGTGTAAAAACAACAGCATTGGTGAAGTGATTCTCTCCACTGCTGAACATCTGACTCAATAAAATCAAAGGACGATCATCCAAAACTGGTAGACCTGCACCTGCAGAATGTATTTATACAAAAGCACACATACATGCACATTTAATTATGGAATGCCTTATCTAACCAACTAATCACCAATGTTTTGCTTGGTAGGGGCTGCACATAATGTGTAGGACATGAGTTAATGCTTTTCTGAATCAGGCTCTATCTTGGCATGAGGATGATAGATCATTACGCGCTAATGACTAAAGTGACACTGAGTGTATTTCATGCTTTTTCTGATGAGGTCTTAAGTTCTACACAGATTTTGGAACATCCCTGTCTTGACAATTACTAATCCTTCATTCTGCAAGGAAGGATGATATGAGATTCATTATTGACTATGAATCAAAGAACTCTATGCCTTCACAACCCTCATACACAATTACACAGCTTGGATGAAGTCTTGTGTTCAGTTCAATTGAGGTAGAAATGCTACAAGTGAAGTGCAAGATAAATGCCAATGAGAAGCCATTTTATTTACACTGGGATGAAGAAATTGGCAACATGATGTTTAGATACTATTTGCCTAAAGCAGTCTAAACCAGCAAACTAAATGGATAAAGGCACAGTTTAACCCATGTTAACTAGCGAGAAGAAAATTCATTAATACTTTGAGTACTTGAAATCAATATTTAGACATATCATTATTTTGCTCATTTTACTTGAATGCATTAGTAAAGCCTGGTAGAACTATTAGGGCTCCCTGTGATTAACAAACTTGAATCAGCAAAAGGTGGCAATTAGATAAAAATCTACTTGTTTTTTTGCAGTCTATCATGACAATTGCATAATTTAGTGATTACTTTATCATTTTCAATATATATTAAAACTAGTTTTCTGCCTTTTAATTGTAAGTTATATTCTATATATGTTAATTCTAGCTGCCTTGTGAATACACTTTGAGTCACATATAAAAAAGCTTTTGGCTGGCTCAAATCTGTAAAAATTTGTCTCTTTGTCGTGGGTTATCACCAAAGGTTTCTCATGTATTAAAGATCATTAAATGCAATTTGTACTTACATATTATACTGTAAATTGGAGCATTTGGGGGGCTAATTTTCTAGTAGCTCAATGAATATTTAGCTCCATGCTCCATCAGATAGCGAGACTTCCTTCTGTACATTATTCTAGTGTTTTTCACAAAGTCTGAAGGCACACCATTAATTTACGCTAAACAAATTATCAAGTATATCTAAACAAATGAATATCACTGAGTGTTTTTGATGATAACAATGTATCTGTGGTTTGAAGTTTAATATTAAAATATTGAGTGTATGGTCAGAATATTGGCCACCACAATCACATTAACATTCCTGATTTATGCTCTGTCAAAAACATAATTCAATCAGATGTTGTACTGAATCTATACTGAGTTTACGGCTAGCTTTTCTGAAGTTTTCTACAATGTTCACTAAGGTTACTAAAGCTTAACATGATATTTAATGTGCTGTTTACAGAGTAAAAAAATAATGAGTTGCATGCAGAATACAAGAAACAATTGTTTATAATGAAGTATTTCTACAGGCATTGTTAAGTGTGTTATTTTTACTATAGCTCAGCAAACTAATATCTAAAGGACAGAGACATTTGAAATTAGTCATGGCTAAAAGCAAAGGAGTCTGTTGGCCTCAGTCTTGTTACAAAATCATACATATCCTTATTGGCAAGATTTCTAACTGAATTCCTAGAATCACAGAATCAATTTGGTTGTAAAAGTTCTTTAAGATCAAGTCTAATCATTAGCCTAAACTCTACTAAGCCCACTGTTTAACCATATCCTTGAGCTCCATATCTGCACTCCGTGTCTACAGATCCTACAGGGGAAAATAAGCCATACTCTATGAAGACTATTACAAAGAAGAGAGTAAGGTAAAATATAGAATCACTGTATCCCTTACACAGGTTTACTCATTATTTTCCATAAACAAAAGATTATGTCAGGAAATACTGATTAACTGAGGAAGGAGAAAGGAGAAAGGGTGACATGGATCTATGCTATCAACTGAAAAAAAGAGTATCAGTCTTATCAATAAGATAAACATTTATGAGATAAGCCAAAAAAATGTAATACTGATATAAAAATGTGAAACCTTAGTCTGGTCAGAACAGAACATACTAATGCAATTCTTGGAAAGAGAAACTTTCTAAAGGGTATAGAAGATCAATATGGGAAAATCATCCATAATGCTCCCAGACTAGTAAATGTATAATTAGAAGTCAATAAAACATCTACGGCTAAATTCAGTAGCATCACACAAACACAGACTGAACTATGAGAATCTGTCAGTTGCTTTCTGATTGCCAAAAGTTTGGAAAAAAGAAAAAGGAAGAAAAAACCTACAAAAATACTTAAGCATATTCTCTATGTAGAGCAAAATATAATCCTGAAGATGATCAATTGGTGCTATGGATGAGAAAGCATCTAAAGCTCAGAGGACCCTGGTGCAGAAACTACAGTTCATTTAAAAATTAAATAAATAATGAGACTTCATTAGCTTACACTGAAGTGGAGAAACTTAAAAGTCTTCTCTAAGTTAAAAGCTGTAACAAAGGAAGCAGAGGAAGCAGATGAAGCAAAGGAAAAAAGGAGCAAAGGAAATAGAAGAATGTCTTGTGAAATTAAGCAGTGGGTTGGGTTTTTTTTCTCCTCCCTATGTCTTTCACGATGGAGGAAGTCAATGAAAATGATAGACTGACATTCAAGAAACATAACTTGATTATTCTAGCAGAAGTGAAAGGGAAATGCTGCAAATAATTCATCAGAATACCAGAGAATCAAACAGGACAAAAAAAGGAAGAAGAAAAAAAAAGCCCATGACAATATACTGTATGTTCTGGCATGATAAGTTGCTTCACACAGCACATAATTTATCGAAGCTGTGTGATACATCTCATTAAAGGAGCAACCACCAAAAGTAACTTCTGATTTGCTATGTACTGCTCAATCTATCAAAACCCAGTGTTTTTATACTTGTAATGTTAGCACTAAGAAAAGTGTTGAGATATGTCACCTTATTTTGAAAAACCTTATAGCAAATTAATACATTCTACATTACAAAGTACTTTGTTTACTGAATGACAGTATGTTAACTGCACTCAGTGTAAAATGCTGCAGTAAACTGGGTTACTTCCCATTGATTTTTAGTGCACTTTGTGATAGGTGTATGGTAGTCCAATGCTTCTTGTCTGTCATGGTAGATAAATTGACAAAAAACTTTAGGATGCCTGATTAATTTGATAGATTAGAAGGTATACCACATCTGAGGAATAAGATATAATGTTACAACTTTACTAGGGTTTCAGAAATGAGAGAAGAAGAAAAGATAGATTGATTATAGTATCTACTATTTCATGTATTCCTACATTTTAATTTCAATATTTTAAAAGATGAAAGTAAAAAACACTTTGTTTGCTCAATCGGAAATGTTTATTTTTTTGGGGAATAGAAGAAGCTGTGTCAATTGATTGCTGCTGAATGGATCTATACAGCTTGGACATATTTTGATACAGAGTTTGCACAAAACTATTAATGGGAAAGTTATTGCCATTCTGAGTTTCTCAAAAGTCAAAAGTGGTGTTTACGCTGCTTCAATAGCAGGTATGCAAGCTGTAAGCTTATTGGCATGACTGATAAAATAGCTAACAGACCTAGAAATGATGAAGCTTTATGATTATCCAGGTAGTAAACCTGTGGTAGGTGCTACCATGGTTTCATGGTATTTGCTGTCTGAAGCAACAAACCCCCATTTAAAGCTAGCTATCCATGACCTAGGCCAGAGGTTCAGGACTGTGATTTGTTTCCTCATAAAATTGTTGCCTCTAGTCTTATGGATTTAAAATGATCCCTGCCACACATCTAGTTTTGCTATAGATTAAAGAGGAGCAAGCCACAGATAAGATGTAATTTAGGAAGAAATTTTTAATAACCTCTCAGCTGTTAATTGCTGCTTCCTAAAAGAGACCAGAGACAAGAGTGTATGCGTATGAATGTTCCTCCTCCCTTCCATTCCCCGGGAAAAAGCTGACACACGTCCCAGCTGGTTAGTTGCCATTGCCAAGAACATCAAAGAGAAAATGCACAAACAACTTAGATGACACCAGACAGCTGGGGTTTGGCTCTTCCTTTTCTTTCCATTTCGGGTAGCTGCACTTACCTCCAAGGAACAGAAGTCAGAAGGAGAATTACAGATTACTTTAGTTGCATTCAATCTGTTAGCATGAGTACCCATCTCTGAGGTTCTTGAAAAGCAGTATTTAAAATTATGCAGGTTAGATATGTTTGTGCCTATGTATGTGATAGCCAGTTGACTTGGCATACTAAAATAAAGCTTAACACATAATCTGAGTGTAGTCTGTGATTGTATAAACTATAAGCACAATTTTGACTGGAGCAGAAATATTTTTAGAAGTTACTGTTGAATAGTAAACTTTATACCAGATTCAGATGGTAATTAGAAAATAGAGCCTCCCAACAAAACCCCCATGCTTCCCTTCTAACTTTGCCTGTCAGCATAAGAATAAGGGACTTATCTGTCCTCTAAAAATAGACTTGGATTCATGGGGATACTACCATGTCTCCCATATGATGAAATTTGCTTTCATCAAAGTTTAGTTCACAGAAACTTAAATGTTCCTCTCTTCCAGTTCTAGTCCATGTTGCAACCTCTTTCCTGTAGTTTAACCTATTATCAATGTCCCTGTTGACCACTGGAGAGTCGATTTTATCCCATCTTCAACTTGTCAGATAGACCTCCTTCAGTAGCTCTAGACCTCAGTTTGAATAACAGAAATAGAGAAGTCAGTATCACACAGACATCACCCATGCAGAACAAGTAGATTTTAACTACAATATTGTTTCATGCAATGTTTTAACATCCACATCCTCCCAAAAAGCTCTTTGCAGTCCTCTGTGGGTTAATATGACCTCCTTTGTTACCCCAGACAACAACCAGGACAGATCTTGAGTTTCATCTTTCTGTAGGCCTGCCTATACAAGTAACAGCTAAGTCTTTCACATTGTTTTTGCACAGTAGCATGAAGAAAGTAATCTTTAATCTATCCACTCAAATAAAATTATAGCTGTCATTGCTAGGATATGACTTCTATATGCTATTACTGCCCTACTTCCTGTGTAGTCCTAAACAAAAAGTTGCCCTCCATCAGTTCAAGAAGTGGCTAAAAATATGTATATCTACTTCAATTACACAAGCTTCCACCTCACTACCATTTTGTTCTTCTCTACATGTCAAAGAAAAGCTATTTATTTTCATATTCACAAAGACTTACACTGTTGCCATCTCTGATTGAGTACAAGGCAGACTACTCTGTTTCTATCTCCCATCATTTAAATCTTCAAAGTGTCTTTATCCTTGTCTGGATTAGAGCGTCAGTACCACTTTAAACTGTGACAGTCATTTCTAGAGTGCTCATCTGAAATGCAGGCAGATATCCTGGAAAACATATTTGCAAAGTGATTAGCTTTGGAAGATCTGAGCAGCAAAAATGCCTCATATACGGTTAGGAACTCTCTACCTTAAAGGTAACCAAAATTAGGGATGAAACAATGTTATACAAAGATACAAAAAAGGAAGGGATCTGAGTTCTCAAACTTCAAAAACATCAATAAACAAAGGAAAACATTTCAAAATTACCAACAATGTAAACATTTTCAGTAGCAGCTACTTCTAGGAAACTTCATAAACTACAAGAACAAAGAAGAGGGAGATTCATGAAAGTTGAATAGTTAACTGAGACAGTGAGGGCAGTAACATGCTAACACATGAAAGGACATTGATGATCTGGGACAGTATATAGTGTGACATACTAGAAAGGAGAAGGCAGGCTGCAAAGCACCAGCTAGAATACTGTTAAATGGGCTATAATTTCTTTAGGGAAATATGGCATCTTGAAAAAAATAGGACTAGCAGGCAGACTGACAATCAGAGTGTGGTGAGATCACATCAAAACTTTTAGAAAAGAATGAGTAGCCAAAGAGTGATCACCCACCTGAATGAGATAGAGAGGAAGAAAACTGGCAACATATTTCACAGGATTAGAAGTGTGCTCTCTATTAATGCTATCTGTTAAAACAGTAAAAATAAAATTAAAAAAAATGAATAATAAATAAAAATAACAAAAGATACAATAAAATATTAAAAATAAAGAATGATTCTTTCTTTTCAGATTCCACTGTTTCCCTGTATATAGCAAATAAATATCCTGGAGCCAAGCAGGTATGATTTCTTGTGTTGC
Source organism: Upupa epops (assembly GCA_013397515.1). Lineage (NCBI taxonomy): Eukaryota > Metazoa > Chordata > Aves > Bucerotiformes > Upupidae > Upupa > Upupa epops. The sequence continues at coordinate 212,284 of VZRI01013796.1, read as the reverse complement.
CCAGTGTAGACTTGGCCCAGTGTTCCCAAAAAAACCTTGAGGCAAATATTCTTTCAGAACAAGAATACAGTTTCCTAAGGACAAGAGATACCACTTCAGAGAGGGATATCACCAAGTTGCACTGACTAATCGTCTGAAACTTGAAGCAGGCCTTTTCTTTTACAATGTCTATACAGACTGAAATTCTAGGAACTTTAGTAGTAAACTTCTTATTAGTTGACAGTCACTTAAACTACACACAGTATGCTAAGTGTTCTTATATTAACTATGTTTCAACAATTCTTGTAAAATGCTGATCTATTCTCATTAATGTTTTGTATTTCAAAGCTGGCTTGAAATTATTAAACATAATAGCAACTTCAATTTCATTTCCTGATAAACTGATGTGTAACACAAAGAAACCTGTGTAAAGCTACACAGCTTCCAAACACATTTGATAGCATATTTAATACATACCACAGCTACTTTTTAGAAGAGGCAATGTCTTTAAAACACATTCATTACACAAAATCAGGTGCTCTTTACACATGTTCATTAGAAATTAAGGAAGAATAATGGATGCTGAGGCATCATTACAAAAAATGGAAGAGGTAGGAGGGAAGGGAATTACACAGTTATTAACATTCGTAGCAAAATTACCTATCTTCCCAGTGCTCCTAACAAGAAGAGGATTGTGTTTAAATGGAAAGTGACAACATTCGTGAAACAAAAGAATCATAGAACCATTAGGGATCGGAAGGGACCTCAAAAGATCATCTAGTTCAATCCCCCTGCCACAGCAGGATCACCTAGACCAAGTCACACAGGAACAGATCCAGGCAGGTCTTGAATGTCACCAGAGAAGGAGACTACAGAACCTCCCTGGGCAGCCTGTTCCAATGCTCCGTTACCCTCACTATGAAGAAGTTTCTTCTAAAAGGCTGGAATGAATGATTGGAAGTCTACAAAAAAAGTAACTCCCATTTCTGCAATAATTTTATGTACTTCACTGAATTACATTTGCCTATTTGGAGCAGCATAGTTACCGGTGTATGTATTGTGCATCATGGCCATCAGTACAGTTAGGACCACCCGCTTAAATGCTAGTTTGTAAACCAAAGTTGTTCAGCTCGTTTTCAATTCATTGACAGGGGAAAAAAAAAAAAAAAAAAAGAGGAAGACATTTGTCTACAACTGAGATCTTTTTTCCTGGAGCCCCATGGGAGCAAGATAGTACATTGTTGCTTACAACATGGCTTTTTAGAGTTCACTAAGAGTGCTGTATATTATGACTGGCTAAGGCATTTAAACCAGCATACAGTGAATATAGTTGCAATTTTTGCAGTCACAGAGCAATGAATGTTCCATGTTATTTTGCTTGTTGCCTATATGTAGAGAGCAATTTATGTGGAGAACATTACTGTATCTGTCATGTTCCATCTAAAAGCACTGATGCAGAACTACTTGGAGACAGCAGCACTGTAGTATTGATGCTCATGGCAGAAGAGATTTAGACACCATGAAAAGCTAATGGTGTTAACTAAAGAATTCTTCGATTTACATCAGCAGAAAGGGAACACTTAAAGGAGGATTAGTTTAAGAATAAATGACAAAGATGCAACACATTGAAATTGTGCAAAGTGCATGTTGTACCAATTATGAAGAGCTTTTGATACAGTACTGATGAGCCAAATTATGGCTGTGCTGTATATTACTGTTCAACATAGACAACTGCCTTTACATGGGATGACTACTTATTTCAACAACTGCCATAAAATTGTCTTTGTGCTTTGAACAGACATACTGCAACTGCAGACAGGAACTGCGCTAGAAGAACTCAGGGTCCTTTTTTAGCCTGCACATTTCTCACTCACACTTAAAGTTTCTTTTCCCACGGTGGAATTATCTTAGTTTCTCCTTCAAGGTAAACAACAAGGGCAAAGGACAATTAATTTAGCCTCCTTTGTCTTCAACTAGAGAGAAATGAATGAAGTAAGGTATGAAAAGTTTGCAGTGAATCTGGTAAAGATGATGTGGAATCAGATCAGGAAATTATGTGTATTTTATACCAGAGGAAATGGTCTCAAGTGGTCTGTTATCAAAAATATTTTAAAAGCTGATAAAGAAAGGATGGAAGGAACTTTCTGTCCTGCACTGGAAAGAAATATAACTGCAGACCAGTTCAGAGTGAACTGCCAAGTTCACAAAATCATATGTGGGACAGGCTAGAGAGCTGGGCAGAGAGAAGTTTCATGAGGTACAACAAGGGTAAGTGTAGAGTCTTGCATCTGGGCAACAGCTCCAGGTACCAGGATAGGTTGGGGACTGACCTATTGGACAGCAGTGTAGGAGAAAGGGACCTGAGGGTTCTGGTGGACAGCAGGATGACTATGAGCCAGCAATGTGCTCTTGTGGCCAAGAGGGCCAACAGCATCCTGGTGGGGGATCAGAAGGGGGGTGGTTAGCAGATCAAGGGAGGTTCTTCTCCCCCTCAGCACTGGTGAGACTACATCTGGAGTATTGTGACCAGTTCTGGGCTCCTTGGTTCAAGAAGGATACAGAGCTGCTGGAGGGTGTCCAGCATAGAGCAACAAAGATGATGAAGGAAGTAGAACAACTCCCTTATGAGGAAAGGCTGAGGGAGCTGGGTCTCTTTAGCTTGGAGAAGAGGAGGCTGAGGGGTGACCTCATTAATGTCTATAAATATGTGAGCGGTGGGTGTCAGGAAGATGCAGTCAGGCTCTTCTCAAGGTCATCTAGTGATAGGACAAGGGGCAATAGGTGCAAGCTGGAACATAGGAGGTTCCACATAAATATCAGAAGAAACTTCCCAGCGAGGCTAACAGAGCATTGGATCAGGCTGCCCAGGGGGTTTGTGGAGTCTCCTTCATCTGGAGATGTTCCAGACCCACCTGGATCTGTTCCTGTGCAACTTGGTCTAGGTGATCCTGCTGTGGCAGAGGGATTGAACTAGATGATCTTTTGAGGTCCCTTCTGATCCCTAATGATTCTATGACCTGCATTCTGTCAACCCAGTCTCAAGAAGTAAAGAAGCCTTGAGTCTGTGTTGTATTGGACTTTCCTCAATTCGCAAATATGTACTACCTAAGAAAACAGGGTTAATTAAGGAGTCCTAGCCTAAATATTAATCCTTGCTTCTTAACAAAGTCAGCTTAAGATTGTATTCCTGTTCTGTTTTTCTTTTTAGGGATAATTAAATTTGACAGGCATTTATTATGATATATACATATATGTATATGTGTATGTATGTACACATGAACATATAGATAACGTTAGCCAAAATCCAGAGCATCAGAATAAACAGAAAATAAAGAGTATTAACTCTTGCCATGAAATAAGTTCTACATTTGAAACAGTGAATAGGTTTTCTAGTCCTAGGTATATCTACTCTTTGCCATTAAAACAAAGCTATTGTTTCAAATATCATTATGGGGTTATATACATGTCTTCCCAGTTTGCAAGTGAAAAACTTGGCTGCAGCAAATCTCAACTTGAGACTCAAACAAACAATCTACATGGTTTTTTTTTTCTTCAATTATAATAGTGTTCCTTCAGATTTTTCTGGGTTTTTTTCCTATATGTGAAATTTATTGTTAAGACAGTCAACAATGATCCCGATGCTATACTAGAACCATTTACAAATGTATTCAGTGTAATTCTCAGCCTACTGTTTCACATACTGTATAGTGAGGAACTGTAGGTCTATTTGAGATAGTTTATAAGTTGCAATTACTATCTTAACTATTTGCATGTAAAATTAACTGTCTACTGCTTCTGCCTAGTTTATGGTCTGCAGTTCCTATATTTCTTCCAGAGTTACCACTAAACCTCCTAAAAATTATTGATTTATCTCTAAAATTTTCTTTGATTCTCATTATATGATAGAATTGTAACATCTGTGGAGAGACACTACATTCACTTTTCAAGTCTGTATGAAACCTAACACAAAGGAACTATGATCATTGACTGAAGCATATAAAGAACAAGGCAACAGAAAGGAAATATAACTGTATCAAGAGGATTGTATGAAAAAGAAAAGATGGAGTAAAATGACATTCAAATGTGCTGTGCTGCAGTTGCTACAAGTAATTGGATGATTCTGTGCACAGTGCCTTTGAATAAAAGCAAACAGGAATTTTTTGTATCATCTGCCTGATTTTTGTGACAAATTATCTCCTTGCAAACATTTTTGAGTATTTATTTGGGATGCTTTATTTTGATTAATATTTTTCATTCCATTTGTGTGAAAATATCAATTAATATTTCATACTTTCTTCTGATTCTTTACTTCTTTGAACTTGTTTTTGGATATTTGCCCATTCTCTTATGTGTCTTATCAAATAATTGAATTCAGCAAATGTACCTTGTGAACTTCATCAGAAAACCACATTCGACCCAATTATATTTTCGGTAAAGTTGCTGTTTTCTGAACACTTCTTGCAGGTAGTTTTAACCACAGAACAGCACCAATGACTGCAGGCTGCTACTCCAGAGTACAATAACAAGAAAAAAAAGCCAACTAGAATCAGTATTAGGTCAATTTAAGAAAGGCACTCAGGAGGGCATAAAAGGCCCCACCAGGGGTTGCCTATGTAGCACTTTAAGTCCTACAGTTGAGAAGGGAGCATTTAAATCTATTTTCTTTTACCTATAAAGACTTCTAAGTGACAAAACCCCCTTTGCAACAGGTACAATCTTTACACATTAATTTCTAATGTACCAAGTCTTTCCAGAGGACATCAGGGCAAAATGTTTCCAGTTAATGGAGGCATACTGTGGTGATTTGTATCGTCTGTCACACACTTAGGACAAGTAGCCATGGGATAACATTTCCTAGAACCTACTGTAGTTAGGCAAAAATATTCAATTTAGTTCTTTTGAAATCCATCACAAAGATGCACAGCAGAATGTATAAATAGCCATGCTAATAGACAGGCTGGCATAGAAACATCTGTACAAAGAATCTGTACAGTTCCATTTAATAGTAATTTGTCAAGATAATTGTGTCGAATGCTGTATAACCACAGATGAAGTCAGTATTAATAAGACTTCAATCTTTGTTATCAGAATATTGGTAGAGTGCCCTTAGACCTGTATTACTTTTATTTCTCAGGCAGAAGAGAACATTTGTGTTTTGTTCTGCCCTATTTTTTTATTCTCCTTGAAATTAATATGATAAAACTATCAATTATGGTGCTCAGAATTATTCTAAAGGCAAATCATGCTATCCAGGATAGCATAAAGAAAACATACTGACAAATAATTTTTAAAAAATAACTAAAAAGCACATGGAACTAAAGGAAACTTTCTGGTTGCATTTATTCACCTTTGAAAGTCATTTTAGGAAATACTATGAGTACGCCTGGAACTTTTAACTAATAAAATCCTAGGAAGAATGGTTCATAGGTAAGAAGCAACAATTGTTCACATTTAATCTTACCAGGGAAGTACAACCCTGTTCCCTACTTCACAATATTATTTCCAGTGCTTTGAATCATTTGCTAGGAGCCAAACCTTACTTCAGCCGGACATGAGAGTGGTCAGTATGACATGGTTCATCTCCTCAAATCTACTGCACCTGTGATTTAATAGCAAGATACAAATGTTTTAATGTTTTATTGTAAATCATAAAATTGTAGAATGTTAGGCGTTAGAAGGGATGTCTAGAAATCATCTACTCTGACCCCCATGCCAAAACAGGATCACCTAGGGCAGGTCACATAGGACTGCATCCAGAGGGTTTTGAAAGGCTCTAGAGAAGGAGACTCCATCACAGCAAAGAAATTCCTCCTCATGTTGAGGTGGAACTTCAAATGTTCAAGTTTGTACCAAACATTCCTTGTTTTATTACTATGCTCTACAGAAAAGAGATAGGACCACTCCAGTTGACATCCACCACTCCTCTCTTCTGAAGACTAAACAGCCCCAGTTCTCTCAGTCTTTCTTCATATGGGAGATGCTCAAGTCAAGTCCCTTAATGGTCCATAAATGGGATCATAAACAAAGAAAACTGTAAGAAACCACTGCAAACATTTGTTTCCAGTTCACATGATTTTTTCAGTGTATATTTAAATTTTCAAGGCTTTTATAATATTTATAATAAAATATAAATTTTATTATAAATATTTTTTACAGCCTAAACCAGAAAGTAAGATGTATTGAATAAGGAAGTCTGATTTTTGAAGTAATAAAACCTACATCCTTCCCAAATTTAAAGTAAATCATTAATTTCTGCAGTGCCTGTATTGATGCTTAGACTTTGTGCTTGCTATGTGCATCTATTAGATCTGACATTTAAATTCTTATAGCATGAAAAGTGTTGGGAGATTTTTGTAAACATGGAAGAGCTATGCCCACTTCTATGGCACAGAATCACAGATTATTAAGGGTTGGAAGGCACCTCAATAGATCATCTGAATCCAACCCCCTAGGCTGGAGAAGAGTGCAGATGAATGTTTCTAGGAATTTTTTGGGGTTCTTTTTCTTTCTAGTATGTAACTTTCTAGAAGAAAGGAGAGATGTAGGACAATAACGGAAGATACTAAAAAACTGACACACTAGGTAACGTGAGTTTGGTCAGACAATATTGTTCCATCCTGACCACTAGAAATTTTTCAAACAGAGCTCACTTTGCTTGATAAGCACTGACGGGGCAAGCAGCAATGCACTTTCCAGCGGTCATCAAGGTCACAGAATTAAATGGGACATAGCATAAGAATTTCACTTGTATGAAAGGACACTGCCAGTGAAAGGAGGATAAAGACAAAGAAATAGCTTTCCAAGACTATCATGTAGATGGTATCTTGCATTTTTCTAGTCAAATCAGTTTTTCCATGCATGTGTTTAAAAGCTTCACTGAACTGTTTCTGCATCTGCAGATAAATCATGCTGACACATTTCTCATATTTTTCTGCTTTTGTTACATTTATTCAAATGTATCACTAGATATAGGTGATTAATGCATCTCTTAATAATCATTCATTCTGACAAACAACACAAAATCTCTCACAAACACTCATGACAAAACAGTGCTAATCACTGCCAACTTTTCAGTTTGTGCAATTTCTGCATTCTGCCGCAGGACTCTCAAAGTAGGAGTCACGAAAAAAAGAAATTTAAGTGGTGCTTTGGTAACTCAGATCAAAATTGATAACTTAAGTGTATAAACATTTCACTGACTTCAACAGAGAGATTCCCCTGGCTTTCTGGCACTGAAATATGACCCAGTGGATAAGTCTAACCTGCACGTTGATCACACATGCACAAAATGCTATCGTCTTCTTCACCTGGGCAAGACTGAAAAATATGCTTAGAATTACTGCAGAAGATGAAAGCCACAAATGTCTATTGAGCTATAACTGGGTAGTGTAAGACTGGCTCATGAAGAATTGCTGTCCCACTGAGACCCCTGCACTCTTGTAGCTTGACATCTGATGAGCCTATCACTCAGCACCACACCATAAACAGCTCCTCATCACACACTCAAAAACCGAATGGAAACTAAAGATAATCCTGGAACCAGAAGAACCTGAAGAGCCCAGCTCCAGAGCACCAACAGGAGGAACAATATGAATTGCCAGATTTTTTTAATAATAGTAAAATTGAAACTGCCTTGGGTACATCCAAGCACAGCTGCAATAGCTAACTTACTAATGTCTTTTCATTGGCAGCTACATCTAAACAAGCTGCCAAAGAAACTTTAACAGCTTCTCTTGTCATAAATGATTCAGCTGAAAGATATACAACCTTGTAAGCCAGGTGCTGAGATGTAAAAGGGACTATATCCTGCATGGGGTACTTTGGGGATTTTGGATTTTTTTGAGCAATACAGAGTAACCCATATAGTTGGTTGATGTAAACAACACCTAAGGGTTTTGAAAGCAGGTTTATTGAAATTAGGAAAGGTATTTTTTTCAAACATACTTACAAAACTTCTGTTAAGAAATTCCCCAAGAGATGACAAGTGTCAGATAAATTCACTGAATATTAATTACATTAATATTGAACAAGATGGGCTTTTAGACATGTATGGAAAATATTCCTTCCAATGTCCAAGAAGAGTTTTGAAAACACTATAAATTGTACTATTAACATTAAACACCTATCCTGCTCTCAGCCCACAGGTTCAAATAAAGGAGTCAAAGAAGTTTTCTGGGGTTTTTTCTCCAGTTAATTTCATCCAAATGACAATAAGATACAGAAAGGTACGAATGAAGTAACAGCATCACCACTATTGTAATATATTACTGCATGTAAGTTCTTAACCAGTGGCAAAACTAGAATAAGAACAACCTGTTGCCTTACTTGTTCTGACCTGTCATATTCAGTCTTGACACTGCTTTTTCTGTCTTTATTGAAACATATGACATAACCTTTCTAAGAGTATAGAATATATTAATTTCTTCACTTGGGTACTTCCAATTTGCACTAAGTGAAACTGATTACCTTGCTTTCTTTGATGCTTAAATGTGAGTACTGTAGCATTTATGAATGGCCATAGAATTTAAAACAAACCAACAGCCTGATCTGAAAGATTTACTGAGCAGAAATAGAAGCAATGACCAAACAGGGAACAACAGCCTTGTAGCAGGAGGTGAGCCAGTTAATTGAGTTGCAGCTTTAAGGAGTAGAATGTTCAGATCCATGCACTGAAGAAAGTGTTTAAACCTAGTTATGGTGATAACCATAGGCCAGACAGCACATCTATGGCTGCAATAGGTTTTCCCATTGTATGGTGTTACCTCTACAATCAGCCTTTGCTCCTAAAGGGAGAGAAAGGAATAGTGTATGAGAGTCCTGGTTGTTATTGCTTAAAAATATTATATGTGATTTGCAGGGCATGAAAATAGGACACTACTTTGCAGTGTCCAACAATTACCCTGTCAGACCCTCATCTGGATTAATACCAATGGTACTCGACTATTTTGAAATATTTATACTGCAAATCATTCATGCTTGTTGTAGATCCTCCCATATCAATTTGGACATTATTTATGCAACTTCCACATTCATCCTGGTGCATCAGAGAACTCAGCTTACTCCCTAATTCCTCCTCATTGATGGGTAAGTAATGCAAAGTTCATGGCAGAACTAAAGTAGCTGGGAATAAAATAGATTTGCTGCCATGTTTTTATTCTTCTCTAAAGGAACATGACCTTCACTGTCAATGAATTACAGAAATAGTAAATAAGTCACAATGTGACTTTTAAAAACAAGGCTCTAAAAGTTGTAAGGTGTGAGAAGAAGAAGGGTTCACATTCCTACTTAACTTTGCTTTCCTGTTCTTAGTATAAAGAAAACTAGAACTGAAATGATGGGTTTAATCATTATTTAGTAACATTTTACTCATCCATTTAGAATGTATATTGGTGACAAGAATATCTCTAAGTAAATAGAAGATCAGGTTGTTGCTTGATAACTAAACTAGAAGAAAAGCCGAGCTGCGGAATTTTTTCTTTTTCCTGTTTTTTCCTTGTATTTGGTCCGGAGTCTGTGCCCATGAATGGCAACTGTCTGTATTCTGGCCTGTCTAGGGCTTATAGCCAGAGGGCATTAGGGTCTGTCCATAGGCTTAGAAGCTGCATGGTGTGGCTGCATCCAACCTGTAGTACAATAGATCTATAGAGTACCAGGTCCCAAAGAGTTCTTTTCCCTCCCGAGGGGGCCAAACACCTGTAGAAACACTGTTCTGCTGGGTCTCTTTGTCAAAAACTGCCCTTGTTCAGAAAAAGATGCACAAGGAAGTGTTGGGAAATGCTGGAAGTTGTATAGACCAGAGAAAACTTTTATGGCTTTTACCCACTTCCTACAAATGTTTTTCTATTTTAAATCTTTTCAACATAAAGCAACTATACACAAGACAATAAAGATAACTTTGTCTTAGCTACATTTTTACCAAGGCCTTAAGATATTACATTAATAAAGTGCATGGTTTGATTTCCAATGGGCAAGAACACATATCACAGATATCTTAAATCAATGCGACACATGTAAGTTAATTCAGTTCCCTCTTTCAGCAGAATATCACTAGCTCTAGCTTGCTAGAAATAGCCTTTTCTCTATTTCTCTCCTTTGATCCCCAAAGAAAAATTCACAAAACAGGTTTTTAAACTCTTCTTGAAATATTAGCTCTACTGTTAACCCAATTGACTCTGAAAACTCATCTGGAAAATAAAAAGCATAGCATACAACTGGACAACTATATAGTAATATAGGCATGTTAGCTACTCCTTCCTTGTTGCTTAAGGGACCAAGAGTACATCTATCTTTTATGGAAATTTCTACCTAGCATTAGAAGTAACAAAAAATAAATACACTGAACATCATGTCATTCCCAAGGGAAACATTAATTAGTTACAAAAAAATATTATTATACAGGTATTTTGACTTTCTTTTTCTTGAGGGACTCATAAGCTAAATAATCTAATTGATTGATTATGGAAAACATTTAACTGATGATGTCAAGTTATTTATGCTTTGTGCAGCCAGATATTAATTTTCCAATAATTTTATCTTGGTGATTAGCTTTCTGCTATCTACAGAGAGGTAGAAATGATGGCACCTTTTAAAACTACACTTAGCACTCCAGTGAGTAGTGGAGAAAATGGTCTTTTGCTGAAGGTTGAACCAGGACCATAACTTTTCCAATGAGCTATAAAGCACCATTTTTCTTAGCTTACGTGAACACTTTAAACATTTTTCTACATAAAGAACAGTCTAAAGAGAACATCCAGTGATATTAGAGGAATACAAATATAAATTACTTTTGTCTTACTTACTAAAAATTTCAGTCAGAAAATTCCACTGATGTCAGCTAAAGCTTTTTTCAGTGACAACAGTCTTACAGATTTTGACTTATATATATTTTCCCATATATTTTTGTAATTTTTTCCCAAAGGAAACATTTTATTTGTTTATATAAAAACAATTCAATATTTGCTACCATGTGAAACTTTGATCTTTCAAAACTTCTCACCCACACATCAGCATCAAAATTTTCCAGTGTACCACAAGATACACAAGTCTAAACAGTAAGATATTTCAAATAGCTTTCAATGAAAAGCATCTGTCCATAAATTATATCTCTATAAATATAGTAATTAATGTGGTATTTTGATTCTTCCTATGTGCCATAAAATAATTGTAGGCATAGTATCAGGCACAACTGAAAAATACATACTGAGGGGAACATCATCTTTTAAGTAAATTGCAGCCTCTTCTCTACGTTATATCCTTGTATAGTGAAAAGTTCTGCAACATTACACGTTTAACTTGGATTTGCTCCAAACCAGAAAACAACTCCACCACGTTAAAATGTTTTGTAATGCAAAATAGACATCTCAAGCTTTTTATCCATTCCACTCATTAACTATGCTATTCATTATGGCTGAGATTCATTGTGAAACACAAAATAAAACTAATAGCCAATAACTCAAATCTCTACATTCCTCAATTGCTCAGTTTGGTTTTTTTTTGCAGAACCATTACCTTTTCTCTTCTGGTTTTGTTCCTATCTTAGTTTTATACATCTGCCCGGTTTCTGTTGGCATTTTATTTTTTTTTTATGTTTGGGATTTGCAATGAACTCCATTTTAGTCATTAAAGTCAAACTTTACTGATGATCCAATCATCAAGATTAAGATGCCATTGGTTCCTATTCAACACTGCATTCTAACCCGTAAGTAATTTCTTAAAAAAACACCCAGTTTTTGGGTTTTGTTCCTGGCCAACATTCTTGTTTTCTCCCTTTCCCTGCACTATTTGAAATAACTATTCTTCCCCTCTAAGAAGAGAACATTTTTATAATCATCCACTTTAACAGCTGACTGGCTTGTAGTGACCTGCACAAGTATATCATTCTTTATACAATGCTTCCTATCCTCACAAATTTCACACAAACTACCTGAAATTTTGTCCCAGGGTCACCATCACATTACATTTGAAATAAGTAAAACGAATATAAAATAGAAACAGAACAACTCTCTAGTTACAGAAGATTAATACATTGAAGCAGGATATTTACAGAAAAAAAAAAAAGACTGCAAAAAACAACTAAAGATGAACCTTTTTGCCTAAGTAAAAAATATATAATGTAATGGCTTGGAAAGGACATGCAAAGATCATCTAGTCCTACCCCTCTCCAACAAGCAGGGACATCTCTAACTAGAACAGATTGCTCAGAGCTGATGAGGTCTCCACCACCTCTATGCAACCAATTCCAGGGATCCACCACTCGCTTATTAAATGGGGTTAGCTTTCTAGGCTGCAACTGCACACTGGTGGCTCACGCCCAGCTTTTCAGCATCTAGGATCCCCAGGGCTTTTTCCACAGGGCTTGCTGGATGAGGACTGGGTTAGTGATGTGCTGAGCAAAGTCAATGTACATAAATCCACAGGCCCTGATGGGATGCACCCATGCATGCTAACGGAGCTGGAGGAAGTCATTGCTAGGCCAATCTCTGTCACCTTTACTAGACATTGGGGATCAGGAGAGGTGCCTAGGTACTGGAGGTTAGCAAATGCAACTCCAATCTTCAAAAAGGATAAGAAGGAGAACCCAGGTGACTATAGACTGGTCAGACTCAGGCTTTTTGTATTGTGTTTCATATGCTTACACAAAACCAAGTTAACAGCAAAGATTCACCAGTGTTACTAAACTGTGAAACTGACTCACAGTGATCACATAAGGCCACAAGAAAAAGATACTGAGTAGAACTACCTTGTTGTGTGGAGTAGTATCTGAAGTCCATATTTGCTACCTACATCATCCACAGAGATCTAACTTCCTGAATGCTGGTTTGCAGTATTCCTTTCTATTGGGCTACTGAAAGTATTTCAATCCTAATATAAAATTTACTCATAATAAAAATAAATCAGTTTTTGTAATTTTATTATGACATTTAATAATGAAATTTTTAAAGTTACTTAGAAAAATACTGAATGAACTATAAAATCCCTAATCCTTGAGCAATTACTTTCCTAAAGTTCAATATTATTACTTGAGATAATATTATGACATTATAATAAGGTCTTCTGTTTCGTAAGTCTACATACCTGAATTACTAGTCAGAAGAACTTGTGTTCAGCTGTGTTAAACACAGAATCCAAGTTATCCTACTTAGCAATAATACTCAGTTTAGTTTGTAAAACATTTTTTTCTGCCCTATGATTTAATATTCCATTCAGCTGTCAACCACACAGGGATTTTTTTTCCCCAGTCTACTGATACAAACCAAAAACTTGTGAATCACTGTTTCCCCACAGCAAATAACTTTAAACAATGACAATTCCATCTCTGCAATTCTCTTATGTATTAAATACTCTGAATCTGTGTACGTCTTCCTAAACTTTAAACAAGCAAACAAAAAGCGAGATTAATATGCTTTTCAAAATTTTAGGGCCATTGCGCCTTTACACTCACACTAGGAACCATACGTATTGTATCACCTTATTATGTCATTTTTTAATTCAAACAAAAAAAAAAGGCCCTCTCCGAGCTTCAAGAAAGGAAGTCTTTAGCATCATGTTCTGAACATACACTTCCAAGATTTTATTTATGCTCAGTGTTTTCACTCTTCATCACAAACTAGTTTGCTAATCAACAAAAAGAATCACATTCCTAGACTACCCTGGAAATGTAAACCCCATAAATGGCATCTCTGTGTAAAATTTCACGCTGGCTGCCACTGGCCACTACCACCAAATAAAACAACCCATTTTACAAAGCAATATCTATTAAAGAATTGTTACTAGGTTTCTTATAAAGACACTAGTTCTTTGCCTCCATTATACCTGCCAACATGTATGAAAAGTCAATTAAATTCATAGGAACCAGACTATGAACAAGTATGAAACTCTGTTGAGTAATTTTAATTACTTTGTGAAGCACAATTGCATGAAATCTGTACTCTACATGTCAGTTATCAAAATTAATGCAAATTCACTAAATATTGAAAAGAGAGATTGACTACAATGTGTGGGTCAGAGTTATGAGAAACTCATCCTGTACCTAACTACAGAGTACTGACATGACTTTTTATTCTCTATGATGTAAAAGATTCAGAGAATTAATATTGTTCATTGCAAGTTAAACTGCATTCATTCAAAAAACACAACTATTGACACATACTCAATTGCAGCAGTACTGCAACTTATAACACGAAACCCAGGACATGTTCCTGTATTAGGCATAAAGAAGAGGGAAGAAGAAATAAAACAAATCTGTAAGTAGTAATCATGCTGTGCTAGGTGCCCCTAAAGCTAACCCCACAGTTTTTATGGGTTTACAGTTAGATGAAAGAAAAATCTTTCTACTAAATTGATCACTGTACATTTGAAATTTGCTTTTCGGCACAGAGATTTAAAAATAGAGGTCAATGAAGATGTTCCTCCCATGACTGTTTATCAAAATCATCAGATTGAGCCCTTCTACTTTCTAAGACAGAGAGTTGTGAACATTCCTTATGTTCAGCAGCCTATCATAAAGAAATCAATGTCTCATACATACTTCATCTTCTGATTATCTTGTTCATCATGCTACTCTACAGATATATATGAAACCACAAATTGCCCTCTAGTTTGAAATTTTCAATAATGAGTTCTCCAGCCCTAGTTCAAAGTAAATCTGGTACTGGGATTAGGGAGGGGAGTGATTCTACTAGTTTAGACTAACCTCAAGTTTTCAATTTAATATTATGCAGTTTAAAACATGAGCATTACATTTATGGATATTATAACCTGCCAACCTGTGCAGAAGGTAGCTTTAGCACTGAAAAATCATGCTGTACTTTGTTAGTCTTTTAGATGCTTGGATCCATTGTGTGACAGCAGAGACTATTTGACATACAGCAGTGTATTCAGCATCTTCATCCATAGCAACTGAAAACTGATGCAAAAGGATTGCAGTACTCTGACAAAGAAGAATATGAACACCATGGGTTGTCTGGCTATTGCATAATCCTTTGCATTGGCCACAGAGAGGAATAATGCAAACTGAATTAAATCTTAGTTTTTATCTCATGTGAAATGGGGTTGCTTCACATCAGCTAATTCATTGCAAGATTATGTGAACAGACACACAGAAGTACCTTTTTCAGCATCACACTGGTGTAGTAAAAGGATTGTGAGCACTGGATCATGGTTCATGTTCAAAAGTGAGGTAAAAAAGAGTAGACAGAAGCAACTGCCTACTTACTCTTGAGGCACAATAGGAGACAGAGACATGCATTTCTTTTGTGATAAAATATCAATGAATCATGTCATTTTGCATGTAGAGTCAGATAAAATACTGTAACAACTTTCAGCACATATTCACTGAGACTTAAAGAAGAATTCTTTTCAGACAAGCTCACACTGCTTTTGTGTTCCCTTCCCTTAATCATTAGTGATTTTACCTAATTTAAATGGTACATCACAGAGAAATGTTAAGTCTTAAAGGTCTGTGTACCTGCCTGTCACTGTGCATGAAAGGAGACTTAAGGAAGTTAAAAAACTCTGCTAATAATCCAGTGTAGAAGTAAATTGAAAGACTCATGCAAAGATCTGACTTCCAGCAGTAAGACAGTTCATCTTATCATTTCATGAGAACAAAATGAGGGAATCTGGAACTCTGCACCAATTAATACTAGGAAGGGTAGACAAACCAAGAACTTCTAAGGCAAGAAGCACATGGGCAACAAGTGGTAGAGTTTAATATTAGTCTCCATTTTTGTTCTTAAAATCACTTGCTACTTCCTATTACTTCTGTTTGTTAAAGACATTTATGCAGAGTATGTTCTTCTCAATATAAGTGTTCAATTCTAATATTGGCTCCAATGTTATGAAACTAGCCATCCATGATTATTTCAGTTGACATTATTGAACACATGATCTGGATGAGGGGATTGAATGCACCTTCATCAAGTTTGCAGATGACACTAAACTGGGTAGGTATGTCTATCTGCTTGAGCGTAGGAAAGCTCTGCAGATGGACCTGGACAGACTGGATTGATGGGCTGAGGTCAGTTGTGTGAGGTTAAACAAGACTAAGTGCCAGGTCTTGCACTTGGGTCACAGCAGCCCCATGAAACGCTACAGCTTTGGAGAAGTTGCTGCAAAAGACCTGGGGTACTGGCTGAAAATGAGCCAGCAGTATGCCCAGGTGGTCAAGAAGACCTACAGCATCCTGGCCTGCATCAGTGTGGCCAGCAGGATTAGAGAAGTGATTGTCCCCTGTTCCATGCTCAGCACTAGTGAGGCCTCATCTCCAGTGCTGTGTTCAGTTTTGGGCGCCTCAATACAAGAACATTGAGGTGCTGGAGTGAGTCAAAAGAATAGCTAAAAAGTCAATGAAGGGCCTGGAGGACAGGTCTTATGAGGAGCAAGCAGCTGAGGGAACTGGGGCTATTTAGACTGAAGGAGGCTGAGGGGAGACCACACTGCTCTTCACAACTACCTGAGAGGAGAGAGGTGGGGGTCAGTCTCTTCTCCCAACTAGTGACATTTTCTCTGTCACTAGTGACAGAGGAAATGGTCTCAAATTGTGCAAGGGGAGGTTTAGCTTAAACAGTAGGAAAAACTTTTTCATTGAAAATGTCATCAGGTATGGGAACAGTTTATTCAGCTAGGTGGTGGAATTGCCATCCCTGGAGATGTTAAAAAAAACCCATATATATCTGGCACTAGGGAGCTTGTTTTAGTGTACATGATGGCATTTCATTGACGGTTGGACTTGATGATCTTGGAGATCTTTTCCAACCTTAATGATTCTGTGATTCTATGATTTTGACAGTGACCTGGCATCCATTAATAAAGAACACACTTCAGAGAGAAAACAAGCTAACATTGAATGAAAATTTGCAGAACTGTTTTTGCAACCATGTCATCAATATTCCACTCTCAAAGTATTAAACAACATATAAATATATAATTTAAGTAAATTGAAATGAAATTCTATTCTAACAACAACTGCTTCTTTACAATCAAGCATGAGAAAGGACAGAAAACATGAGAAAATCCAACTTGCTTTCCAATACTGCCACAGTCTGGAATTCTAATGACTTACTTGCTCAGCTACAAACAGGGAATGATTCTGTCATGACTTTAAATGGTACAACTTCAGTGGAACTGAAAGAGTTCATCAGTTTTACACTGTCACACAAATTATGATACTGAACCTGCAAGATGTATGTGTTATTTAGCTAATACATGAAGTTAAGCACAGTATATAAATCTCTGCTGACACAAAAGTCAACATCCTGTATTCCTTGGCATTCCCAATGCTCCAAGGGATGCAGAATCAGTTCTTCTCATCAACAACTGTCACTTGTAAGCAATAGAGAGCACACACTGTTCAGAAGAAAGCACCAGATTCTGTTTTTCTAGATTATCTTGTTGATAAAATCACCTGTTAAAGTAGCAAATTATGATAATGCCAAAGAAAGAACCTGTTCTGATTACAGAGACAGTTTGTATGGTTAAGAGCATCTCTAGTTTTATAGGAAAGTTACCTGTTATTGGCATAACAGACTGCTGTTAATTTGCTAAAGAGTGGGAGCAGCTGAGCACTCCATTAATGTAGCTATATAACTTCCAAAATCCAAGCTCTCCTTGGTGTTTCCGGCACTGCAGACTCTAGCATCAATCCATATCATGAACACAATGTAAAAGCTCTCTATCAGCACCCAGTTCCATAAAATACTAGGGCAAGAGTCTAGTGCTTTATAGAAATACCATATGTCATAAGTCAAGCTCTTATTTATGCACTTCGCAAACACAGTAGGACACCCAGACTGAGTTTGGAAGATAATTAATTTACATCTTTTCACACATCACCATCAACTTGAGAGTTTCACTTGCCCCAGCAAATAATTTTTTTTTCTTATATTGTACTATTCTGAGAAGAACTTCTATTAAATAAAGACTACTGAGGAACTGGTACAATTAAATATTTTCTGATTATTTTTTGCACTTACACACGGTAGATAAACCTAGGAGGTAATCCAGACCATAAAAGACAATTTTCTCTATAAATATGTGAGGGGTGAGTGTCAGGAGGATGGAGTCAGGCTATTCTCAAGGTCACCTAGTGATAGGACAAGGGGCAATGGGTGCCAGCTGGAGGAGTTTCTATATGAATATCAGAAGAAACTTCTTCACAATGAGGGTACTGGAGCATTGGAACAGGCTGCCCAGGGAGGTTACGGAGTCTCCTTCTCTGGAGACGTTCCAGACCCGCCTGGATCTGTTCCTGTGCAGTTTGGTCTAGGTGATCCTGCTGTGGCAGGGGGATTGGACTAGATGATCTTTCGAGGTCCCTTCTGATCCCTAATGATTCTATGAGTCTATGTTTCTTAAATACATTATTTACTTTGAGCTCAGTTTTCTCCTATTAAGTCAGTTACTATTATCAGACTTATTATTAACTATTAAGTGGCAGCAGGAAACACTCCTTCACATATAAATTATACCGATGAGGTTAGCTAACACAGAACTACACACAGAGAAAGTTGCAAGACACTAACTAATACAGCAGTAACATCATCATATATTGATTTAGGCTAAAGTCATTTTAAAAAACGCAATGAAACTGGAAAAAAGTACAATACACATTCTAAAAACATGTGCTTTGCAGTTTAATTTTCTAAATGTAAGCCCAAATGCTTTGTCTTCGGGCTTAATTTTAGCTCCGTTCTACTGTAGGTAAGTCTTCTGCAAATTCTAGCCTGAGGGTATACTTTTTTTTCCTTTGTGTTTAATGCTGTTTGAAGCTGTCTGAGTGGAACTTGTGAAATTCCCAGCATCACAAGAGAGGTTTGTGTTTTCCATTTAACCCCTAAGTTCTAAATTCTGCTCACAAATTGTCTGAACAATATGCTACATACAGCATTTTCCACATGCTGATATGGCTTCTGGGCTCCATTCAAATGAAAGAAGAACACATTTATTTAAATATTGGTTTCACTTGGATATCAATATTTTTGACAATAAAAGCTGTCCCTGGATATCATGGGAAACGAAAAGGATCTAGATAATGCTTTCACTACTTTTTTCAGTAAGGGAGTCATGTAA
Source organism: Upupa epops (assembly GCA_013397515.1). NCBI lineage: Eukaryota > Metazoa > Chordata > Aves > Bucerotiformes > Upupidae > Upupa > Upupa epops. Next base: position 193,237 of record VZRI01013796.1, on the reverse strand, counting down.
GAAAACAGACCAATATAGATTGTGCCAACAATCGTTAAGAGGAAAAGATTTAAATTACATGGGTAGATATTTGGCAGAGAGTACCAGTGGTTTCTTTTTATAGACAAAGAAAAGCCTTATATAAACAGAGGAGGAACTGGATGTACTAGCTTTAAGGCTTTATTCAGAGAACTTACACCTGAAGTTAATATATTTTTAGGGCTGATAAAACAAATGTAATTTGGAGTGCTCAGTGTGCTAAATCTACTTGGCATGCTCTACAGCTTCCTCTTTGCTGCTGTAAGATTCGCTGCCTATAGCTTTTGGCAGTCCCAACAGAGTGAGCTCTTTCCACTAACAAAATACAAAATGCAAAATTAATAAAAGGACCCTTTGAAACTGACAAAAGTGCCTCAGGCAAACTATCTGCCCAGCAGCTGCTTAAAATTTAATCAGTTATTTTTTTCCAGTCCTGTATATCTTTTGTATGGAGCTCCCTAGACTGAGTGTGGTCAAAGTTGTTAAAAAGAAATAATAGAGAAGTCTCTCCCTTTCAGTAAATTAGCAGCAGAGCTAATTTATTTCAGGGTTTAATTGACAAACTAATTGTTGTGGTCTCTTCAAAAGCATCTTAAAGAACTGCTGACAGATTTTATTTCAATATGAGAAAAATAAAACCTAAAATCTGAATTGGATTACGGTGAAACTGAGTGCTATTGCTTTAAGCAGTAAATACTTTTTGTGAAGGTGGATTTTAGTAGCCATGCGGGTTTAAGCCTTAATGCTGCCTGTTACAGTTGAAGGAACATGTTTATTGAGTAGTCAGATGCAAAATACAGCATTACTCTTCAATTATTTTGCTGTTTAAAGACTGTTCCCACGCATTCAGGTGAAAGGGAGGCATTTTCTCTTACCACAGAATACTTTAGTATCAGTCTCATGTTTGGAACGTTGGGTTAGACCTTCAAAAGTAACTGCATGCAAAAAGCATTTTGCATAGTTTAGGTAAACTTTAATTCTAGGAATATATTTCCATGCACTAGACTGAGCTGCAAAAATTGTGGTGGGTGGTATTTTTAAAGAACCTCCAATAAACTTTAACACTTTATTAGCATATGTTGTGTCATAGCACTAGGAACTGTGGGCTTAGAAAAGGTTTCCGTTGCATTTTTATTCATTATGGTCACACTATCAGTGTGGAGGTTTCCACAGACCACTTAGAAAGGGAGATGGGAAGGCTGTTCTAGGAAGCAAATAAGTGAGCATGAGAAGCATGGCTCCAAGCAGCTGTATAATGTAAGTATTTTAAAATATTATTTTTACTTTTGTCATTATGCTAAATGACAGCTTTAAAAATAGGTCCCAAAGAATTAAATGATACCAAAAAATGAGTCTCTGAGCTTATGCTTCTATTTCTATTGCTTTTAAGAGCATTTTAATTTTTTTTTCTTATTTAAATGGAACCCTAATGGAGGAGGATTTTGTTCATTTTTCTGCAATATCCACTCAATATTTCTGCATTTCACTGCTAATTTGTACAAGACTTACGCTTATTACAGTTATGACACTTTGAGGGACTATTATGAAAGTCTATTATTCTGAGACTTTGAGGGATGGTTATGAGACTTTATAGGACTTTGGGGAGTTTTTTAGGTGATTTAATAATCTCAGTATCCTCACCATATATCATACTAGTCCTTGTCTTTATCTAAAAAAGAATCATCATTTTATTACTGAAAAAAATTAAAATTCTTCTTAATTATTTAATTATTCTTATAAATTATCTTTCTGATAAGTGTATATTTGTGTTTCCTTTTATGACAGGAAGAAAAATTGAGCTGTAGGCTCTTTCAGGTTACTGAGTTGATGTCCTGATAGTCACAATACACAGAAAACACGTATTTTTTTCTTTTGACTGTCTTTTTCCAGAGACTTAAGTATTAGCAAAAAGATAAACTTTAAAGCAAAACTTTTTTTTAATGAAATGCAGGATTTTTTAGTTCAGTGGCACCATTAGCACATATAGCAAACTGTAAGACATGAACTACAGCTTTCTTATTTGTTTGCTAGTCTACCCCAGATATGAATTTCCTGATAATTACTTTGGTATACAACAAGCTGGCAAAGCATACATGGACTTTGGTTACCAGTTAATAGCATCACAGTGGTGTCAAGTCATAGTTACCAGGAGAGTAAGGAATTTAATTGTGACCTGTAAGTCCAGAGTAATATGGATTCCATGAAATATAATGTCCAGCAACTTCTTTTCACCTGTATGACAATATTCTTCCATGCCACAGTATGTAGATACAAAATACAGTCCAATGATCATCTGCTTCCAGGACCAGTCACCTGGTGTCATAGGCATTATTTGCATTCTACAATTGCCTATTTCCCCACTCCCTCCCCCCCAAAAAAATGTATAAGAACTTTCAAGTCTTTCAATCCAGCTGAACAACTTGGTACTGAATAAATTTATTGTACAGGAGCTACCTTATTAAAGGGACCTCACTAGTATATGTTTACCCTAATGCTCATGCAGAAGTAATTAACTAGTTGGTTCAGTACTGTTGTACTATGTAAGATAGTGCCTCAGGCCCTGCAACAAGCCCAGAAAGCCCAAGGCAGGCTCTAGCAACACCTATCCATAAACAGATTGAGTTGCAGGTGGAAATGCTTTCAAGCTATTTACCTTGAGCAGGTCATACGTCTTTCCTTAAGTAACTTGGGATAATATGGCCAATAAAACCTCCCAGCACAATCTGCTTAAAGGCAAGGATTTTACCAAATTATTTTCTTCATAACCTTAATGTTTACTTTTTATTGATATGGTTCCCTACTATTTTCAATAAAGCCAAATGTCATTAATTGCAAATTGCAACTTTCCATTCTTTAAATCCAGCCATGTAAAAATATTAATATTAAAGAAAATTCCAAGAAGAGTTAAATAAATCTGCATTTAACTAAGAGGAAGAAATCAAAACTGCAAACTCTACATTTTAGTTGAATATTCATTGGGAGAAATAAATTCCTTTTATCACAATTGAATTTTGTTTATCCATCTTTCCTGCTGTGCTCTGTATTTGTTTAGACTATGACATTACTCACTCTTCCATTACTATTCTATTATTAATAAAATAAAATTGTTTTGCATTACTAACAAGCACCCATCTCTGTAATATGTAGCCCATAAACATTCTTAAATCTTAATGATATCTAACTGAGGATAAGCTGGGCCTTTTGCACTCCTGCAGACACCTCGTTTTTGCTCATCTCATTAAACTGTGCTAGCAGCTCTGATACAGACATCTACCTCCACCTAGATTCACGGTCACGGCACAGCTATTTTATGTACTCCACAGTCTGAGAATTTACTGTTCAGAGCAAATGCTTGTGTTTCCGTAGCTCAGTCAGGTATATTCCCTTGGCTTTCTGAGGTTCACTGATTATCCATATTACAAATAATCAGGATCTTGCAGTAACCACTGTGACAGCAGTGCAAGTGTATCCACTTTCACATGTATCTTTACAAATGACTGAAAAGAGGCATGAAACATTCACAGACAGCAATGGCAAGACTGATTCAGACAGAACTGCACACAGACAGTACTATTCAATACATACACATTGTGCATAATGTTGGGACTGTAGTTTCTACATATTTCTGATATCTTATGAACTCTGGAATTCACAGAATCACAGAATTACAGAGGCTGGAAAAGCTCTCTAAGATCATCAAGCCCATCCTATGACCTAACATCATCTCAATAAGCTAGGCCACAGCACAAAGTGCCACGTTTGGTCTTGTCTTTCCTTAAAGACTTCCAAGGCCTGGGACTCCACCACCTCTCTGGGCAGTCTATTCCAGTATCATCCTTTCTGTGAGGATGTGCTTCCTAATATACAACCTAACGCTCCCNCTCCTCATCAGACTTTCCCTCTAGTCCCTTCACCAGCCTTGTTGCTCCTCTAGACCTGCTCCAGCACCTCAATATCTTTCTTGAAGCAAGGGACCCACAATTGCCTGCAATACTCAAAGTAAGACTTCACCAGCGCCCAGTACAGGGGAAGAATTACGTCCCCAGTCCTGCTGTCCACGCTATTCTTGATACAAGCCAGGATGCCATTGGCCTTTCTTGCCACCTGGGCACACTGCTGCCTCATATTTAGCCAGCTGTCAACCAGTACTCCCACATCCCCCTCTATCAGGCTGCTCTCCAGCCCCTCCTCCCTCAGTCTGTAGCTGCAGGGGGTTATTGTGGGCAAAATGTAGGACCCTGCAAAGCTCAACAATTCCAGGAGAAGTGTAGAACAATCATTGAAAAGCAATGCATAACAAAGAAGAGTCATATTTAAAGTAAAGGGTCACATCTAAGGTAAATATGAGATGTATAACACAAGGTTAATTTAGGGTAAATACAACCCCAAAATAGTTACTTTACCATTCTTTGACAACTAATGAAAGCTATAAGAGGGCCCATTGGCATAGAGAAAGGAAAGCTGGATAAATTATTTTTAAGAGATAACAAAAGGCATATCCTCCTGATAGACCAGCATTTGGAATACTAATCCAGTATGCAAACTATCTGGTTCAAATACCTTTTCAGGTTCTGAGTATTTGTCTGGATACCCATTAGAAGTTAAAGAAATAAGTTCATATCCATCTCTATAATTACGTGAAGTATAGCAAATTTTATGCAGCAGCAAATAGCAGAATTCACAGCTAGAAAATCCTTTCTCAGAGTGCAAACTCTTGCATTGGAACTGCTCTTGAGATAAAAGGGAAGAACCATCATGTTCCTCTTAGATTTGCACTGTGGAAGCCCAAGGTCAGTACAAGTCTTGAATAAATCCTTACCTTAATTGGACCCCTCAGGAAAGACAGGTAGAGGATTGCTTTACTGTGAACTGTAATAGGATCTATGAAAAGATCTATAAGAGATGTTGGCAGTCTTTATGTGTTCTTTATGGCCCACAGAGACTTATCTAACTATTGCAGTTCAGCATTCTATGCTTTTACCAAAGAACGCCTTGGTTTTGCTAGGATAGAATCAGGCAGCCACAGTCTACAGACTGCTAACCGTTTTGAGTCATCCAGGAGCTGGCTGGGAGGGGCAAGAGCTAGCTGATTGGAGCTGGCTGCTGGTGTATCCCAGACCATAAAAATCATGCTTAGTATAAAGGGGGAAGTTTGCTGTGGACAGGGACTCCTCATGATCCTACTTTTCCTCCTCATTCTAAGAAACTGCCTTCCCCTTTATTGTGATTGACATAAAATCACTCGGTTGAGTATAGCTTTATGTACTTTATATTGGCATTAATACTAGTTTTGCTGCTTCATTAAATCTGTTTTCATTTTAATTCTCAAGTATCATCTTTTTCGCAGCCCCCTTCTTAGCTGGAGTTAGGTTATTGGGTCACAGAACAACTGCTATAGTCTAGCCCTGGATACAGGCTAAACATAGACACCTGACAAATTGCTGTCCCTATTGCATTTTTAGACTGTTGAGAGTTTTGCTGCTGGCACTTAGGACATGCCTAGGGGTCCTGTATCTTACATAAAAAACACCTTTACAGATCCAGCTATCTGCTCAGAAATATCAAGATTTAGGTAAGTTTTAGCATCACCCAAAAATAGACATGCCAGGAAGAGGAAATACCTATGTTTGTAGTTCCAAGAGTTTACACTCTGATTTCAACATTACAGTACCCAGTGCATTCTTCATGTGAACAATTTTGTGCTTACCATAGAGAGCGTATTACTTGATTACTTGATAAGAGCAGGGCTGCTAAAATGAGCTGCAGTAAAAAGCAACAGAACAAACTTCCATCTCTCTGAGTAACAAGAACTTAAACTTTTATTTCTAACTTACCAGATGAAGATGGTATCAGATATCCTGCTTAGAAGTATCCAAACAAATCCATACTCTAAAGAAGTCATTACCTTTCTTTTTCTGAAAGAAAGTTTGCAGATGACAAGAAGCTGGATGTGTGAGTTGATCTGCTGGAGCGTTATCTGAATCCCTCTTTAGGATCTAGATCACAGCTGGATTGATGGGCCAAGGTTAATATTATGAGGCTCAACAAGGCCAAATGTCAGGGCCTGCCACTGGGTCATAACAGCCCTGTGAAGGGCTACAGACTTGTGGATGTGTGACTGGAAAGCTGCATATGAGAAGAGAATCTGGAGTTAACAATTGACTGTTACCTGGACATGAGCCAGCAGTGTGCTCCGGTGGCAAACAAAGCCAACGGCATCCTCATGGGATTCAGAAATAGTGTAGCCAGCAGAGGAACAGGGAAGTGATTGTCTCCCTGTACTGGGCACTGGTGAGGGTGCACCTTGAATATTGTGTTCAGTTCTGGGCACTCACTACAAAAAGGGCATTGAACAGCTGGAGTATGACTAGAGAAGGGAATGAGGCTCATGAAGGGTCTGAGGCACAAGTCCTATCAGGAGCAGTTGAGTTCTAATAGTCTGGAGAAAAGGAGGCTGAGAGGAGACCTTGTTGTTCTCTACAACTACCTGAAAACAGGTTGGAGGAAGAAGGGACTTAGCCTCTTCCTAGTGGCAAGTGATTGGATCAGAGGAAATGGCTGCAAGCTGTGCCAGGGGAGGTTTAGGCTGGATGTTAGGAAGAATTTCTTCACTGAAAGGATTATCAGACCTTGGAACAGGTTGCCCAAGGCAGTGGTGGAGTCACCATCCATGGAGAGATTTAAAAGGCAGATAGACATAGTGCTGAGGGACAGGGTTTAGGGATGACCTGGCAGTGCTAGGTCAAAGGTTGGACTTGATAATCATAAAGATCTCTTCCAACAGGAGATGTTCTGTGATTCTTTTATGAAATACTAATTCAGGTAGGCAGAAAGTCTTTTTCTGCTGGTAGTAACCTCTCTCTCTCTTCTGGGGTCCAAAAGTATCTATTTAGTAAATCTCTTAGTAAAATTTTTATCTGAGCCCCTTTAGATAATTTCCCTGCTTTCCAGCATGAACGAGGAAAAGAAACCCAATCCAGAATTATACACAGATCCCATAGGGAGGACAGAGAAGGGACTTTGTGCTATGTACGATAATCTAAGCAGGATTCCTACTTCTGTTAATTATCAAAGCTGTCACTTGCTTTTAAAAAGCCTATGGGAAACCTTCCAAACTAACCCATCCTCAGTAATTATTTGGCATTCATTGTTCATCTCCATTAAGCTATTAAGAAATAGCAATATATAAGACTCAAGTAAATAGTAGTAAAAATATAGCCAAATTGCACTAAGTACTTATATATCAAGAGTAGAGTAACTCAGCTGCAGATCAAGACAGTAAAAAAAGAGCTCAGTTTCACTCACTATCACTTCCCATTTTACTCTCTGTTCAAGGTCATCAGGCCTGGGAGGTAAAAGATATAGTGTTCATCTAGGAGATGAATAGAAAAATTTTATTAAAATGCTTAAAAGTGCAATGATAGCCTTGATGACTGAATTATCTGGTACTGTACAAGAAAGGTTTAAAACCTAGTGGTAAACCTTCTCTCAGATCACTAGGTTTAATAATAAGATAATTAAGATAAAGAGTGTCAGGTTACCAACTACAACTAATTTGATCTATGATTAATTTGAGGAAGGTGAAGATTTGAGAGACACAGATGAAATACACTAAATGAGTGTCTGATTAAGAAGAAAATATGTAATAAAGTACCTTCAGAAGAATAAGAATGTAACTAGAGACAGCATATAAGCAAAGTTGGAGGGTCAATATTGGAGGGTCAATTACAAGTTAGATCAAAACCACAAGTTCAAATCTGAACTTTTCAGATCTATGGAAAAGTGCAAGGAGCACAGGCTCAGGCCCAGTCTACAATTCTGTTCTAAATACCTTAGATATTGCTGATGGAATAACCTGAAATCAGATGGATGTTTTCATATGCAGTTCTACTAAACCAGCTAGGCATGAGGGTCAAATTTGTGAACAAACTTCCTAGGAGAGCAGAGATACTTTATGTTACTCAGTTACAGAATCAAACACCCTGGCTGGTATTTTACTCGGGTTTCATATTGTATGTATAAATAGCTGAGACACATGTATTAATATATCAGCTAAAATTAGTAATACAGTAATTTACATGCAGGGAGCATTAAAATAAAAATCAAAGAATATAAAATAGCCTCAATCTTTATACTGCAGCAGCTTTACTCAAGCTCGTCTCAGTAGGCACTGTGATATTGCCCAAGTTCCATACAGTACACGTAGCAAACTAGTGGAGCTTTCATTTTGCCAGAAACCATAGACATTTGTTTTTATTAGCATATCTGCGGTATACTAACTTTGTGCCTGTAGTGCAAAAAAGACAGGTATTTAAGTTACCATCTAAAAGTATAATATGGACAATTTGCATATCCTTCCTGGTTCTCTCTTTTGTAAAAGGATACAGCAAAAGTGATCGTATCAATTTCTATACATTTCCCACATCTGTTTTCTGATACTAATGGGTCTATAAAATATATTCAGAGAAAAAATAAAGCAGGGAGAGCTGAGTGGTCAGGATTCTTGTGTTCTACATATAGCTTATATCTAACTAATGCTTCTGAAAGAAGGTTACACTTCTGTAAATTTATGGACAAAAATACATTCTTCCATTTTTCCTACAAACTGCACCAATTTCACATATCTGGACCCATGTCCTGCCTCCTAAATTAATTTGGCCTGTTATCAGCTGTTGACTAAGCCATAACACTGAAGTACAGGTGTATGTCAGTAGATAGCACGGCAACCTTACCAGATTCTGGCCCAATCCATTGTGTTTCCTGGTAAACTGAAGTTAAGAACAGCAACCTGGATCCAGCCAGTTGTCAGGATGAATCATTTCCCTTTCAAGAATAAGTTCCAAAATCAATGACTAGGCATTGGTGATCTCTCAAACACAGACCAGATGGAAAGAGTTAAGAAGCAGAAAACCAGGAACAGGAAACTCCAAAGCAGTCATAGCAGTTTCACAGTCAAAAACTTCAGCTTAGAATTCCAAGCCGCTTATCACAGATTGGCGTAGTAAATGCCCAACCCCTGAGGGTAAGTAATTCACCCAAGTTCAAACAACAATACAGAAAGACTGTAAGATCTTTACCTGTAAGCATGTTCAGCTGTGGTTTTGAATAAGTATAATACACATGGCAGGTGGGATCTAAGAAATTAAGAATTTTAGATGGTACAGATGGCGTTTTAGAAAATACTCAATATCTGCAACATCAATTCTGTGATCCCTTGAGGAAAAAAACAAATGTGTGAAATTCTTCAAATGCATTATATCATTACCAAGCCATTGTACTGATTGTCAGTATAACATCAACAACTTTCCCGTCTGAAAAAAGATTGTAGATGTTCTCCCTAGGATCCCAGATCTTTTTCACATACTGACTTTAGTACATCTTATAACTGAAGTATTCTGAAAGGGAAAAGGATTTGTACCAGCTGTGCTTTCAGCATTCTGAAAAAGATTGCGACATAATGACATGTAGAGAGGGGAATGCAAAGGTGCCCACATAGTTTCTGTCTGAATCAACAAACTGCATGTGGCAGGATTCAGAAATCAGTGATCGGTTAAAAGATTCTACTGTAGAGGTGTTGAAATAGTTTTAATTTTAACTGTTTTTATGTAAAAGTGCTGAGTGGGGCAAAATTATTTTAATGGTGTAGTATTTCCTATGGGAAAAGTTTTGAAGTTTTGAATTTGAGATGGGTATACTCCATAATGAAAATCTAGATAAATATTTTAGATTTTTGAAACCATATTTCAAAATGAACCTGTCTGCTGCAGAACTAATGTAAATTACAGAAGATGGTTTTCTTCTGAAGTTTTGTTCTGTTTTTGCAGATATCACAGGAGTCGATGGACCTCTGAAAAATTTTCATGGCTAGACATTTATTTTGGCTTACCTTCTTCATGTTGCTCTCCAACATTACAAAGTAACTGTCATAAAACCTCACTTCTCTGACTACAGAGCTTAAGACAGTCACAAAAACTTTACCCTAGGAAAGCATTATCATGTCACAGATTAGGTTTTAGAGCAGCAAACATCACAAAATCTTTCCTGTGGATCGATATTCTCCTTACTGTCTATAAAATAACAAACAAAGCAGACTAAAGGTGATCTCAATTTGAATTAGATATCCTACCTACTATATTATTTGTGTTTTGTTTCTTCTGCTGAGATCCTTTACCACCAAAAAAACAAACTAATGGGCACAATCCAAACACACATCAGAAGTTTTAAATTCACCATGTGAGAGACTTTTCAAGTAAGGAGTATTGCTGTAGTACACAAAGATTTTTCTAATGTCTTTATGCATTCTTCCTTTGGTTAGATTACAACAGTCTGGTTTTAAGACTGCTGTGACATGAGAGCAGTTGATATTATCACAGCTAGCAAGAAGACAAGAAGGATCTTCCTTCCCTTAAAATTAGTGGTGTATAAGAACGGTTAACAGAAATGATGTACCCTTTTTTAATGACCATCACAGCACCACCGCACCTTAGTTGAAGACAGCTGCCTGTCTGAATGAGGTGAACGCATGCTCCACTCAGACTCAAGGGCATCCCCAAGAGTTAACCACCCTCACATATCCACCATTTTAAACCTCATTTTGTGTTCTGATTTAGACTATGCATCAGCATTAATGACTGACTTTCTGAAACAGGTTTGGAGGCATAATCTGTATCAGATTCCATTTTGGAAAGCGTGCGCCTATGTGGCTGTACATATCTGGTATGTTTTGACTAATAGATAAAAAAATAATCTGAAAATCACAGAGCTCAAGAAAATCTTGTCTCCTTGACTTACATCTTTTATGACTTCAAAATGAATAGCTAGTGGTTACAGAAAGGTTGGCCCCATATCACCCAAATATTAGAAATATTTAATGAATCCTATCAAAAGCAATGAGTTTGTTAAATGCACAATCAGGAGATCAGTAAAATGCAGCTTGTGGTAATACCCTCTCTGGCAGGACTGGAGATACAATGGAAGTGTGCTGCCTACAATCTAAGCTGATGTTACTAAGTGCAAGGCAGGATGTTCACACAGCTTTTTAAAAATCAGGCATCTGTTTTGCAGACATACTGAGGTACAGTAAGAATAGCTTTCAAGTGTGGCAGAGAAGGATACGTTAATGGCAAGGATTAGAATATAGCAGAAGTTTAATCACATAACTTGTGCAGATTTTTGAAGAGGTGAGTTCTGACAAATAGTACCTGAAGACTTTACTCTGGATCTGTGCCCATAAACTGTGTGACTGGTTGATTATTTAGAAAGGCAGAAAAGAAATAAGAGTGTACATGGAACTGAACTTGGACTAAATAAGAAACACCACATTGGATATGGAAAGCTTTCCAAATAAAACAGCAACTATAACCTTCAGCGTTACGGTTGTGATATTTTAAAGGGGGTTTTTGTACTAAAAATAAAACCTTGTCTCATCTGTTCAAAACAAGTATATGTTTTATATTGTATATACACTTTTACAATATTTAAAATATAATTATATTTATATTAAATAAGGCATTTTACAAAATGTAAGCATTATTTTTAATAGATCTCAGTGATTTGTAAATGTCAGCTTCACTATGGGTACTTTCCTATGGGATCTCTTGTTTTTCCTCTAGTCTTTGAATCTTTTAAAACCTCTCTCATTATTTTTGTTGTCTGAAGTTGGGCAATAATGTTTCTGTGATTAATTAAGCAAAAAGACATGGAAATGGGGGTGTGGTAACCATCAGATAATAAAGCCCTCTGGGTCTTGCAATGCATGAGGTGCAGCCAGGACCCTTTATCCCCAGAGGTCTGATTATCTCCAGGAAAACTACACCTCCTTGTACTTGCTGTATGGCTATTATGAAATATCTTTACATTTTATAGATAAAGTAAATTACTCTAATCACTGAAAATTGCCAGTGTTGTGAGGTTTCAGCTGTGAGGTTCACAGAGCTTAATCTGCCCATTTCAAGTCTGAAATAACCAATAATTGTTCTAATAAAAGCAGCAGTAAATCATTATTTAAATGCTGGGATCATCCCCTCAGAGTGGCAAAGGCACCTTCTGTATGTTTGATGACATGGGGTGCTCATTTAACCATAAACCTGGAAGTGCAAGACACAAGAAAACTGCTTTACCAGTTTTACTCAGTGTAATCAATGTTTTGTTAGAACATCAAATTATTTTCTGTGATTCCACAAAGACCTAGGTCAGCAAACAATAACATCTGTCAAACATCTTAAAATCCCTTCAGAAAAATTCCAAATGTCTTAAATTTGTCACACTTCTAATCAAGCATTTTTCAGAAAATACTCAGTGGGTTTTATTCACAGGCAAGAAACGTTTCCCATTCCTAAATCACTGGAACATGCAAGAAACATGCTTACTAATGGCAAATACACTGAGGATGTCAGTGACAACTCTATCCTGCTCTCCACATGCTCTGGAATTGTGAATGCAGGGCTCTGACAGAAGCCACAGTCAATCAAAACACATATCAGTCTTACAACTGCCAGCCCAGGGACACGATATTCTCATGTTTCCCTTCCACACATGAGTACAGAAGTCTGAATTCCAGAATTACATCAAGGCTGATGCAAGAGCTTGTGACTGACAAAAATATCACCTTCTGGAGTGTTCCCTTCCAGAAAGGTATTTCCAGAAACAGGAATTTGTTACAGTGATAAATTATCTTATCCTTACTTGTCATATTGCAGGAAAACATTTTAAATACATTAACTATTGGGAAAGATTTGCAAGCAGTTACACAGGACTGTGGAGTTTGAGAAGCCTAGTTCCCCACAACTTTTAGTGAACTAATGTATTCTGAGTAAGACACTACAGGATACTGACAAAACAAAAAATTGTTTCAAATCGTGTATTTAGAGATAATCTAAGTTTGAATTCAGTGAAAAGTTTAATAAAATCATTCCAAGGACTTTTTGCAGTGCAGAATTCACATAAGATGAAAGTTAAAAGGGTAGTCTTCCAGTAAAAAACCCTATTTATACTTACTGGACTGATGCATTACAGTGTCAGCCAGCATGTTGAAATGCAGAAAGTTTACCTAGTAACAGAAAACCAATATCCTTAGTAGAGGTGGAAAAAAGAGAACCAAGAGGCAGAGGAACATGGTTTCCAATACCATTTATTCTATTTAAACCTAAATGTTTAAAAGTTGTCACATTTCTTATGACAGGAAAAAATTTCATTTCAAAAGGTAATACTGTGCTATCAGTAATTCTCAGGAGAAATCTGAGATTATTGTGCTGAAAGCAATTAACCATGAGTAATAAAAACTTCTAGCAGCCTCAAATGACAACCTGATAGAAAAGCAGATACTTGCAAGTACTATTTCCCCTTGATAGTGATATTTTACTTCTGTTCAGTATCTTTTACTTCTGTTTAGTATCTTCTGTTTTGGCTTTCAACAGAAGCTTTAAGCTTCCAGCAGTAAATTTTTTAAAAAGTATACTAACAAGAAGAATTAATCAGAAGTGATTTCACAGAAGAAATAGGAACAGTAGTGCAAGCTGGTATGATAGGGAAGACCAGTGTCATCTGCTTCTGGAAGAATTCCAAACTGAAAGATTAAATGTAGTTACAAGTTACAGCATAGGACATAAAGGTGGAATGCTCTGCAGAAAGGTGGTGTAACATAAACTAACTGCTATAAACAATGTGAGAGTATCAGTCCTAACAACGATTATGAGAGTTTAAAAGAAGACCGGTTTGTTCCTTATGTATAAATAATGTGAAGAAAATCATACTGATGAAGAAAATCATATGAAAAAGTGAAAGGGAAGGGTCCTGTATACTGATCACTACTTTGATAGAGTTGAAGAATCAATTGATTTTGAGATTCAAGGGTATATGTTAAAATCTCAGTAGTGGCAGAGGAGTTGTATGCTCTAGTGAACAGCCAAGTATTAAATATGGGGAGGAGTAGGAAGGGAAGGTAGTGTTCACAAGAAAATACAGTCCTGTGCATCAATATCAGAACAACTGGAAATTATCAGAAAGGCAGAGAAACACTGAAATTTGCTTACTAATGATTTTTGTACAATTGATATGCTGGCCCTGGTCCAAGGGAACTAGAGCATCAGCTCACTACCTTCTTTCCACAAAGAAGGGAACATTCTTTGAGGCTACAGATGGAAGGGAAACTTGTAGTTGGAAAATCATCAGACTACAGTGCATAAAATAAAAGAAATGAGACTGATTCTCAGTGGTTGGAAGTCGTCAGAATCCCACTGAAACAGGAATAATTTTTCAATGTTTCCTTGAAACCTTTGTATGAATGTGTTACCTTACTCAAGATACTAAATGAAATGTGACGATTTTCTTAAATTTTTATTGAAATAGTAAGCATGAAGGTTTTTCTACCTGTATCAAAACAGTGAAAGTACTACATTCAATTTTTATATATTTAAATGTCAGAATTATAAGTAGTAAAGCAAAAGAATACCAAAATATTTGATCCTGCGAATGCTGAGAACGGTGCCTGAGCTTTGCTTTTCTGTACTTTGCTTGCAGGGTGTGTGCCTATGTGCCTGAAACAAACCTGAAACATAATTAAAAATACCATATACTCAAAACTGAGATTTGGCTGTTAATGTCAGTGGAATCACCATTTCAAACAACAAAACAATGTAAACTGAAATTTTCTAGACAGCTCAAGTGCCATCGGAAAGAATTAAGAATAATTTTACTAATTTAAGAGAAGATTACCTTGGTCATCTTCAATACACAACATAGACAAGAACTATTATACAGGAACTATTGTACTAAATCTGCCACAAACTTTAACAAGATTAAACTCAAGTAAACTTTAAGTTTAGACACCAAACTAGAAGAACCCCAGTGCCCCTCATATGACATTCTGCATATGTCTAACTGGACAGGAACCTTAATGGGCGGAATACAAAAGATAGGTTCTTAGGAGCTGTCATCACAATAATGAATGGGGATCAAACAAGCTTTGTATATCTCTTACAAGAAGTGCACAGTTCTCTCAAATGTTAACAATACCAGAACTATACTTTATGTGGCACACTAAAACTCTCAAGCTAATTCTCTTGTAAAAAGGCAATTAAAATAAATTTTAACAAAAATTTGGAAAACGTACTAAAAAAGATGAATTGGAAACTAGCATGGAGGAATTCTTAGCAAATATTTTAAAAGCTTTTTTCATACTTTTTTGCTATGATTGAACACAGCATAATCAAAACTGCTCATAAGTATGTGGGTAAGTATGTTCTGTTACTCAGGACCAGAGCTTAAAGTTCACATACAGTTCAGAAAAGCTTCCCAACAGTTCCCGACACATGGTATAACAAGAAAAAAACTAAGCTCAGACAGAGCCCTGCTCATCTAGGAGTGGAAATACTGCAACTCTTGGTCCCAGGATCTTGGGTTCCAGCATCACATTTTGTCACAGTAAGCATCAGTAAGCATCAGTAAGCACAGTAAGCATCCCAGGACAGCTCACAAGAGTAGCTCTTTCATTATGGTCAGTGAGTAGAATAGAAATGTGTGGATTTCATAACTGCATTAAGCATTCAAGTAGATACTGATTATCAGGTAAACTAACCTAATACAGAAACCAAGCTCATGTAACATTCATGCAGAAATATTTTAAGTAGTTGCAGCAAATATGATCTAAGCTTTTAATTGTAAAATATGTTGAAGCTTCTTCTGAAGCACTTTGGGTAATAAGCAAATACAAAAGTCAACTTGGGGGTTACCTAAAAGGGTGAACAGCCTTTGAGATACCTAACTTAAGGCATCTTATTCTTCAAAATCTATTATATTTAGAAATGAAAAGGAGAGCTTTGAAGGAGTGAAAATCCTGAGGCTTCAAGAATATCTTATTTAGGCTGGAAAATATGTTACATAAAATGGAAGAGGGCATTATGAACACATTCTGACAAGGAAGACAGAATAATGTCTCAACATGCTTTTTGTTCAAACTTTATAGGAAATTAGATTAATAAATGCATGAGTTGCTTTTTTCTAAGGTTATGCACTCACCCACCCCCTCACTTATTTTCCTTTGGAAAATTTTCTACTTTTACATACAAATTAGATTTTTCACTTTTATTTGACACAGCTATAGCAGATATGAAGCCCTTAGATAACGTCGCTTTTAATGAGCAGTGCGGAGCACTTCTATTACTATTGGTATTCTTTGTTTACTGCAAACCTTTACAATCTAAAAAGAATCACAACTAAATTATATCATTATTTTTACAGCATCATTAGTCACATCAAAAATGTTTTATAAAGTAATATGATAAATTATAAGCATTATTTCTGAGATCTCTGAAGAAAACTGTTACATGTTTGTAAATAATCCTTTTATTTGCTCTGGTGCAGGAGAAGGGCATGAACTGGTCTGAAGAAAATTTCCATAATTCTCCCATCTTTTCTTTGTGGCAAGAGGATCAAGCTTATAAGATCCCAAATTTATAAGTAGCAGAAAAGATACAGACGATTTCTGCAAATAGAGTACAAGTGCGTGTGTTACAGTGGGGAGGCATCTTGAGCACATCATCATCCTTAGCAAAACTAATGTCATCACTTTGGATATATAAATACAGAAGGAGAAACTAAATGAGAAAGAAGTGCATGACTCCTTTAAAATCACAACATTTGTTAACAAAACAAGAGCAGAGTTTCCCATAACTTTTTGTTGCTAAGTTCTCACAATCCTTACATCAGACTATTACAGGGATGAAAATAACCTCAGCAGATCACTTTGTCTAATGCCATTACCTGAGGCAGTCATATGTACTTAAATAAATATTTACCAAGGAAAGCTAGCAGTTCTTACAATCTCCAGCCTCATTACTTCCTTTAGGGTAATTCTTACAAACCTGTTTATTTATCTCTAAACTGAGATTGTAGCTTTTTTTTTTTCCCTAAATGAAGACATCATCTGCTGAAAACCAAGCTGAACAAGAAGGTCATTAGGGACAGTCAGTATGGCTTCACCAAGGGGAAGTCATGCTTGACCAACCTGATAGCCTTATATGAGGGCATAACCAGCTGGACAGATGATGGCAGAGCAGTGGATGTGGTCTAACTTGACTTCAGTAAGGCATTTGACACAGTCTCACATAGCATCCTCATGGCCAAACTGAGGCAGTGTGGACTGGATGATTGGGTAGTGAACTGGCTGCAGGATAGAAGCCAGAGAGTAGTGATCAGTGGGACAGGGGACAGAGTCTAGCTGGAGGCCTGTATCCAGTGGGGTCCTCCAAGGATCAGGGCTGGGACCAGTCCTCTTCAATCAATTCATTACTGACTTTGATGAAGGATTAAGCTGTGCTGTTCAGCAGTGTAGGAGAAATGG
>VZRI01013796.1:144386-175720 GCA_013397515.1 Upupa epops | reverse complement strand
AGAGAGGTTCTTCTCCCCCTCTACTCAGCACTAGTGAGACCGCATCTGGAGCATTCTGTCCAGTTCTGGGCCCCTCAGTTCAAGAAGGACACAGAGCTGCTGGAGGGTGTCCACCATAGAGCAATGAAGATGATGAAGCCGAACACCTCCCTTATGAGGAAAGGCTGAGGGAGCTGGGTCTCTTCAGCTTGGAGACGAGGAGGCTGAGTGGTGACTTCCTTAATGTCTACAAATACATGAGAGGTGGGTGTGAGGAGGATGGAGCCAGGCTCTTCTCAATGTCATCTGGTGATAGGACAAGGAGCAATGCATGCAACCTGGAACTTAGGAGGTTCTATATAAATATCAGAAGGAACTTCTTCCCAGTGAGGGTAACAGCATTGGAACAGGCTGCCCAGGGGAGTTCTGGAGTCTCCTTCTCTGGAGACGTTCAAGACCCGCTGTGATATGTTCCCTGTAAAATTTGGTCTAGGTGATCCTGCTGTAGCAGGGAGATTGGACTAGATGGTCTTTCAAGGTCCCTTCCAATCCCATGATTTACGTTTTAACTTCACCTGACAAATATAGAGATGAATTCAGCATGTTCCTGAAAATTGTTTGGACACTGAAAAGGCTACTGTGAATACTTGCTTCTTTTCAACAGCAGAAAACAAATCAAATTATTTCAGGTGCTTTCTTAAGCTTTAAATTCTGCTTTGTAAAAGACTTGAAGCAGGTAATTTTATAAAAATTAATATATTCTTTGTGGCAATGGATGGGCACGGACTCTACAACTTGATCCAGCGAAGACAATTCATTAAGCAAAGTGAGTTTTTCCACATAAATCAGAGGGCTGTCTGTACATTCTAGTCTTTAATCATTGGACACAAAATCATAACATATTTGTTTGTCTAAATTCTAATTGGCTACGATACTTTTTTGCTACCTTTCTTCAAGGACAGAGCCTGGTCTTCTCAAGATCAAGCCCAAGCATGTTCTATTCAAGCCCGAACATGTTATCTCCCATAATCCTTAATGAAGCTATATGTATTTTTGTTGAATCACTTAACATTTTGTCATTAATGGAACTTTTCCATTATTTTCAGTAGGAATATTGTTAATGTAAAAAGAGAAAACAGTGCAAAATCAATGTACTAATTACAAATACAAACACAGCATAAAATTACGGCCAAATCCTTATTTGCAAGACTCACCCATTCCTTAACTTGCAAAACAAGTTGCATGTGGGAGATAAGCATGGTTTAACTGTAACATAACCCCCCAATCATGTGCACTAAGATTTTAAGAGGTCATTATCTGTCTTATTAATTTAAGAGAATAAACATGATTCAGTTTTTCTTTGGTTGTAATTAATAACTTCATGGCTAAAGCTCTCACAAATTAAGAGAATCAGCAATAAGAATTGTTTTCTGTAGATTATAAAAGTTAATACTCTAATAAATTATTTATATAATTATCTAAATGCCATATCCAAATGCTGTTTTTTGGTGGCTACTCTTAATTTTGCATATGCTTTTAAAGTCAAAGTCATTAAAAAGTAATCTCAGTAAATTGATGTCAGGACCATATTTCATTTCATCAATCAAATTCTTGAAATGCTTTAAGATAACTTCTTGCACATCACTACTATACCTGGAAAGTGGTTGTTGCTCTCTCACTTGAACTACACTCAGAAGCATGAAAAAAAAAATAGGGAAAGATCTTTCACTTAAAAGAATGCTACAATAGTGATCCAATTTTTTGAACTCCCTTCCTAAGGCTGAGTTCAGGATGAATCTCCTCATTAGCTGGACAGAGGCACAACAGCCCACAGTGGGCTGGTGGCACGGCCAGGTTTTCAGGGTGGTTCTTTGAGAGGTACCAAGGTCACCTTTTTTTGCATACATATAAACATATCTAATTCATTTCTGATTTCAGATTAGTCTGAAAATTCAATGCTTTAATTTACTGTGAATTTCATAATGTAATAATATCAGAGGAGTTAATGTACAGCTTTATTAATTGAAAGTAGAGCTCCAGGGGTTGATGGAGCTCTTTGGTTCTTTTCCTCATTTTTCTGTGAAGAATGAAGCCTGAATTTTATATTTTCAGCTCTTGTAGGATTAAGAAAAAACATTTTTTTTCCATCTTGATAAAGGAAAAAAAAGACAATTTTTTTTAGCTGGCTTACTCTTCTTTTATTTTCTTCTTTTCTTTTTTGTAACTCAGATCATCCAGTCAGTCTAAATGCTCTTACAGTGTCACAGTTTTCAGGCTGACATTTATGTTCATTTCAATACTTCCTTCTGGCTAAGAAAATCAGAAAATCACAAGTGTATCTGAGTAGTTTGGTTTTGTGGAGAGACATTTAAAACCAGAAAATTAAAGCCCAAACCTGAAGCACGTTTCAGTTTTCCATCAAAAATTTAAAGAATCCTGGCAATTTTTTCTAGATATTTCCATTGTGTATTGAAATCAATTGAGATACTAAGGGCCATTTTCCTTACCTAGTGTGCTATCAACTGGTAGTTGAATAGAGATAATTAACAGTTATTTTTTTATTTTGCCCAACACATTAATACATAAAAAGACACAAGACTAAGAAGCCCTATACTCCCTTTCACATATTACAAAGGGACATGATCTGAGGTTCACAGAGATACAAGGGTACACCTCTACAGCAGGAGCACCTGAATACACTTCATTGCTATACTCAGGAAGTATTTTGTATAGCTGTCCTTCACACTTGCACAGGTAAATAAGTATAAACATAGGTTTTGCTGAAAAAAAGACAACCCTGCAGTAAACAGCAAAATACTTAACATAGAACATCTCAGTCCTAATTGCACTGCAACAACTTCTCAATGACTATGATCGTCCTACCCTACTCCTGTAGCAGCTAATCTAACTGTGAAGTATGAGCAACACAAAAAAGGCGCTTCGCATCCAAAACTACCTCAATACATCATTCTCTCTTTACACATGCTTCCCAGTAATTTCTGCAGGGGAATAAAATCCAACAGCAGAACTGGAAGCAGAACTTCTTTTCTAAAAACTACCTCCTATTAAACACAGGCAAAGGTAGATAAAAGATACCAGCCTTTAAAATCCTGGACTAATTTCTGCTAAAGGTTTAAAATCTGTAATAAAACAACAACTACAATTTAGACGACTGACAATCCAGTCTAAAAATCAAAAGAAAACTAACTGAGGCCTCTAGCAGCAATGAAGGTAACCTGCAAATGTATACTCTTCTACACAAACATACATGCAGTAAATCTCTCCATGTTTATGCATTTCTTCCTTGTAGACGTGGATCATGAAATCCAGCTGCCTACCATATAAGCAGAACAGAAAGAGGCCTAAGAAAGAGGTAAGCAACATTCTGGCCATTGCATAAAATCAATACACTTTGGTACTCCTGGTGTGATACAATTCTGTAGTTATAAAACACTAACAGTTTTCTAGAGGTTTACTTGGCCTTGTCTAAATCACAGGAGAATCTGTGATCAGAAAATGGGACTTTCTGTTTTTTAATTTGTTTTGTTTCTTCTTTTTATTATAAGTCACATTCTGAGGCAAACATTGCAACATCTTGAGAAAGCTTAGCAGATTTTAATCTTCCTGCAAGCAGGAAAGCATTAAACTTTACCTAGATACCTAGAGATATATGGTACCAAAGACAGACAGTTCCTCAGGAAATCCACCTGATTGAGGTAGAAAAATAATCCTCTAAAAATTAGGTTTGTTGTCTGGTAAAACTATATTTTACATTCAATTTTCTTTTGTCACGTTCCAGGAAAGCAATTATTTTTGCATGTACAGACACAATGCTGTTTCTGAAGGGCATGGTTTCATATTTTTGTCCATACCTTTTGATTTATTGCTTCAGTGTCAAAAATAAGATGTCTGTGCCAGCATTTTTAGACAAAAAGGGTATTTGCTCCACAGAATACAAATGTAAGTTCAAAGAAAAACTTTGCTTGCATTTCTGCTTTGAGAAAACAGATTTTAGGATCTTCAAAACCTGTTTATATTTTAAGATAGTTTACGAGCAGTATCTGTCCAGTTAAGCCACTTACCTTGTTAGCTCCTGAAGGGTGGCAACACCATCATGAAGAACAACCATCATGGTCTGCATATTAGTTACAAGTGAATCTAAGCACAAAAATAAAATAAACAGATTCTGTAAATCACCTAACATATGAAAACATAAATGAAACTGATGGAAACTTTAAGTACTAGATTCTACTATCAGAACACCAAACTTTCTGTTCTGCCTGGAATATATTGTAGAAGTGACCTTGGCAGGTACCTATGAAATACCACAAGTACGTTTTTAAAGCTCTTAAGCTTCTTTTTTCTATCACCAATGGTTAATATTTTTTACTGAGACAGAATTGAAGTCTATCTTTGCTGTTGCAACAGTAAACTGATAACAAGCAAGCACAGTTCCTCTTATCAGTTTTGTTTGCTCAAGATGTTTATGCTCTTTGATTGTAAACAGAATGTAAATTAAACTTTTTCATATTCTATGCTTAGTTTTTGAAGCCAGAAAGAACTGGTCTATGAGCATGGATGAAACTTTTTTTTTTCTCTTCCTATGGTACCAGCTTTTATTCAAATAGGAATCACAAAGAAATTTTAATTAAATTCTTTTATTTTCAGCTGAAATTCATTATTACTGTCTATAACATATTTTATGAACTACAAAAATGCATTAATAAAATAAGATGATTTATTACAGACTGGCAAGTGCTCTTTAACTTCACAAAGGCTAATAACAGCTGTGAATATCAAGCAGAACTCATTTACTCATTGAAAATGTCCCATAATTTACAGAGTTTACAGTAAAAATTGCTATGGGAGCAGTGTACAAGGACGGGGGGAAAACCACTCAGACTCTGATCAAATATGAAAAATGTTTTCTCTTTCTGCAATAACTTTGAATTCTATCTACATCATCACTTTTAAAGAACGCTTTGTTTGAACTATATTAGACACATGAAGGGATTTAATCAGTGGACACAATAGGCTACAAGTTTTTACAAGGTTCTTAGTTTTAATGTATAAATAATAGGTCCATGCATCACACACCCTTGCAATGTTGTCTGTTCATAAAACACACAGGACTTGTGTTATTAACCCTGTGATTTGAGAACAATAACTGTTAATATAACTCAGTTAACTGTATTGCTTTTAATTGAAGATAATCTTGATTACAGCCATAGGGCACTATTAACACTCTGAAGACATGACTAAGACTTTAGCATTTGAATGTTGTAGAGAAAATAGAACTAATTAGCACTAATATAATTCCAAGATTAAAGAAAATTCATTTTTAAAATTTTTAATTTAAGATAAACTATTTTACTCAGAACAAAGAAAGAAGAAGTACTTTTTCCAATTGAAAGGCATTTTTTACTTTTGCATTATTTCATTAATATGGGAATATGGGAATCATGACCCCATTAAAGATCAAATAATAAGCATTTAATTATTGACAGCAAATAAATTTTTAATAAAGATACAAGGATTTTGCTGTATAAAAGAAAGAAAACAAAGTACCTCTGACCCAGAAATTCATAAAGGATCTCACACCACTATATAATCTGTAACCTAATTTTAAAAGGGTAGGTTCACAAAGGGACACATAATTTTTCTTTCTTCTGTAGTGCAGAATGAAGTCCTGTAAGTATAACGTCTGTGAAAACGCTCCCCAGAAGTACCCCAGTTCTATCTTAATCATGCACTTAAACTAAATAATACATTGAATATGTCATAACCAGGAGGACAGTCATGATAAAAAGTGATTTAACCCTTTTTTACTCTACAAAATAATACTTTCTTTTCTTTACCTTGGGACTACTTGTCATTTATAATTTCTGACCAAGGGATACATAATGGATTTACAATGAAACCCTGATGCTTTTCCAAGGTACATGAAGATGCAGAAAATAAGCACCCATTACACTAGCAGAAAAGATGTTTTCACAGGAACTTGGAGCCCTATTCTGGAAAATAAACAGACTGCTGATTTCTGGCTAATCATGATTTTTTCAATGTTAAAAACAAGAGAAACTTTTTCTGAAGATTTTGAAGATGTATCATATGGATAAGGATTCAAACAAGTTTTTCCAGCTTGGTATTCATATTTAGAAGAGACCCAAATTGAACAGGCCAAACCAAATTTACCTGGGTGAGGAAAATACAACCTAAATTGTTTTTAAATGGTACTTTAGATGGCTTGGCCCACAACTCACTGCCAAATACTCAGATAACTCAAAACTAGTTTCTTTAAATTATAAGAAAATGGAAAAACCAGCCCATTTGTGAGGGCAAGCACAGGAACAACAGGGTAGCAACACCAGTGCTAGAGCTTCTCAGCAGCATTAGAATTAAAATAAACCAGGGATTCAAAATAGAGCAGCGTAAAACTGAGGTACCACATGTGACTTCAGGCTACTTAAAATGAAATAGTCAAAGGTAATGTATTTAGAGGAAAGGTAAAATCCCACCAGATGTACATATGGGGTACAAGAAATGTTTTTACTACCAAAACATTGTAAGAAGTTGACATAAATTGCCTGGCCTGTACAAATGAGAAATGTGGCAACCTGAAGACTTCCAGAACACGTCCAAGAAAGAGAAAGAAGTGGTATGAATTAATATATATATATAAGAGCTGTATAATATATAGCTCTAAGAGCCTCAAAGAGCAGAGACGTTTCACATTAAGCATGGTAAAACATGCAGGTACTGGGAATAATGGAACAGAAAAAGCTTCTGTGATAGTCCTACAAACAAAGGTACCAACTTGAAGAATTCCATTTTTAGAAATAACCAATGCATATTTTTTAGTACTAATAGAACATTTTTTTCCCCTGAAGGATGTGCATAATCAAANGCCCCTTGTCCTATCACCAGATGACCTTGAGAATAGCCTGACTCCATCCTCCTGACACTCATCCCTCACATATTTGTAGACTTTAATGAGGTCAGTCCTCAACCTCGCCTTCTCCAAGTTAAAGAGACCCAGCTCCCTTAGCCTTTCCTCAGAAGGGAGGTACTCTACTTCCTTCATCATCTTCATTGCTCTATGCTGGACACCCTCCAGCAGCTCTGTGTCCTTCTTGAACTGAGGGGCCCAGAACTGGACACAATGACTTAAAGCCATATCTAGTGCTAATTGGTGGAGGACTTTGGTCTTCAGTAGATCAGTTACACCTTTAAGATTACGGACTAGAGAAGCAGATAAACAATATGCCTAAGGATATACATCCATTTAATATAATACTTTTGGAACCCACGCAGGATTAGTTATACCCATTTGAGCATCCAGTATAGTGTTAAAGCTTCACCTGACCTAAGGGAGATGTGATCTAAAACTGGACACAGGCTCCCAAGAATGCACTATGCAGTGTATTTGTCTTAATAGGAAAGAAAGGTCTATGTATAAAATATGACTATAAGGTTAACATTAATAAAATAACTAAGTACATACATGTCATTACTATGTAGCATATCCACGATGACTTGCGAAAGAGAAAAAAGCAATAGTATTTTCTTACAGGTGGAGTAAAATTTAGGGAAGCCGAAAAACAAATCCTTTTCCAAGATACATTAGATTTCTCTTCACAGTTCTATGTAGACACTTCCCTTCTAGTCATATTTTTCGAATTACATTAGCTTCTCAACACCATTAACTGAATTTGAAATTAATTTTAAACACATATAAGACCCTGTTCTGCTTAGCTATGAAAGTTTTGCAGTGATATAGGAGCCCATCTAGAAAATGTATTTGGCAACTTTATTGCCACAGATTTATGTTACATTCAGTCTTTTTACAGCTTCATACGTAACTATTCAGTTCATGCTCATCTGAATTTCCCAACGTGATGGAAGGGACAGAAAGCGTCAAAACCAAGTTATATTGTGTGCAAGAGAGGTAGTGTCTCATTTATCCCCTTAACCAGCCTCCAACACAGCATAGTTATTAACCAGCCTCCTCTGAAGCACAGTTATTGAATAATCTGAGTCAAAATGAAGTTTTTGCTGATGCCTAGATTAAGTGAAAATGGTAACTTTGGAGGTGATGTAACCAGCACCTTTTGAATATTTTTTTAAGTTAACAGATTGTCCCAATTTGGTGCAAATTTTGGGGTTAGACAGACCTGTCTAGGAATTCCCTTCCCCCTGATCTATGTGATAAAAAATGTTGAACACCTGGAATGCAAGTGAAAAATAAATCTTGCTAAATTCTGTAATTCAGGGCCACCTTTTATCAAGGAATTCTGACAGACAACCAGGTAAAAGTATTACTTTTTATTGTTTTTTAGTTGGGCTCCATTCTGTTGTATATTTTCTTTTTTCAGTGTTAAGAGGAAGGTTGAATAGTGTTTCCAATTTGCCACATCTGTACCATTTGCTACTTCTGATGCCTTTATCATGCTCCTTCTTTATTTTACTCTGAAATAAAAGGGCTTAGTATTTCCAATCTCTTTTCATATAATTCTTTTTCCATAGCCCAAATTATTCTTATTTCCCTTTCAACACTGTTTATTTCTTCCATAGACTTTCGAAGCTACTGTGAAAGTAGAGCTGAGTGTTTATTCTAGGAAAAAAATAACACATTTTTCTTGAAGGTATTAGACTAGGGGTTTTTATTCATTGCCAGCCTATTCTTTACACAAGCTAATATATTCTGCTCCCTGGTGAACAGCATCCTTCAACAAGTCCACTGCCTTCTGATAGTACCCTTCAAGGAACCATGTAAACCAACATTTTATTGTACTCTAACCTTTCTCTCTTAAAACGTTGTAATAATCACAGAGTAAGAGGTTAACTAGAGCAAGAATAAAGCCTGACCAATGCCCTCGGCAAACAATCCATTTTAATTTGCTTTCATGGACTAGAATTTGAAGTCAAGATACCAGATTTTCATCATAGTCCTGTGATGAATAACTTCAGGTTTTTATCATTTTCAAGGATTCT
Organism: Upupa epops; assembly: GCA_013397515.1. Taxonomy (NCBI): domain Eukaryota; kingdom Metazoa; phylum Chordata; class Aves; order Bucerotiformes; family Upupidae; genus Upupa; species Upupa epops. The sequence continues at coordinate 166,747 of VZRI01013796.1, read as the reverse complement.
GTGTCAGCTATGAGCAGTCTGCTGATGTCTAGTTGGTTTGGGGCAGGGAAGAAGACTATCAAAAAGAGTTTTATTTAGAAAACAAAAGAGTGATTCTTTAAGAATGTTACTCTAATAACATGCTGCACTCCTTACTTCAGCCTGATGGTTTAATTATTAGTAACTCAGTGCAGTTCATTAGGGACCTATTGTGCTGCTGTTGGCAAAACAGAAATGTCATTGCATGTTAAATAATTAAAAGCAGTAAAACAAACATTATCTTTTGAGTCCTGGATTTATAAATTGCTGTTAAGCATGCATCTCTTTAATCAATAACTACTTATCTATTTTTGGTTTTGTGATTAATGACTATAAACTCTATCCTACCATTCTGATTACAATTTGATGCTTTCCCAATTCTTCCTATGATAACTATAGATATTTTATTTAATTTTCTTTTTACAACTGAGTGTAAAAAGGAGCAAGAGCTTGTGCATCCAACAGGTTTTCCTGCAGTACTAGTTCTATGTTTCACCAAGATAATTGGAGAATTTTTCTGTATTCTGAAGTGTCAAGTATTTCCAGGGGAATGAATTCCGCACTTTCCTACTCAGGAAGAAAATCTGCCCATGCCATGCATTGGTTCTAAAGCACAAGAACCAGTTGGGACCCAGTCCTGAGCAAAAGACAAAATTTTAAATAGACTAAGAGAAGCTTATTCAAAGCATTACATTGCTTACAGGAAATAAAGTAATGGCCTTGCTAGATAAAATCCCCAAATTTTTGAGAGGATTAACTTCTACTCATTTGTGGGGGGAACCTTAGTGCTAAAGTAGCTGTATATTTGGCCCTTAATTCCTAAAGTCCAAATTCTTACACCATGTATCATCTATTTCATCACTTGTCATTACCACTATTGGTCCCTGGTACAGCAAAGTCTAAACAAAGGTATGGTCTGATGCAGAAAATTTTGCTACAGGCAGATTTCTTTTAGACTGAAATAATCACAGGAGGGATTATTTTGTAACTGATTATTATCATTCTGATTTTCCATCTTTTTGGTTCCTTTAAATTATGGCAGTCTTGTCAAGAAGTTTTGTCAGCCTCAGTCAGCTGCAGACAGAGCACATAATGAAAACTAAAAGGCAGAGTACATCTAACTTTTAAAAATTGTTACTGCTGACATGAAAGAAATGCCAAGTGGAGAATAATGCCTCGGCTGCTGACTTTGTCACAACTTGGAAGAAACTTTCAGAACCATTAAGAGATACACTTCCACATTACAATTACAAAACAGATTTGTGCACATGCGGGTTGGATTTTGAAAGGAAGCAAACCATTAAATTATCAAGTAGTCATTTCTACTGCCATACTAGCAACACTCACATTTTAAAGCCAGACCTAAAGCACCACCTACCCTTCTCCTTCATAGCTGACTTTTTGCTAATTTACCAAAGAAGGCAGAGTGCTGCCACCCAACAGCTAATGCCAGTGCAGAATAATTATTGAAATTCTTGTAAACAGAACACTTAAATTAGCCTGAGGAGAATCTGCTTTGCCTGTTGGATCTTTGTACAAAAAGTCTTTATAATTCTGTTCTCTTTCAGCAGAGGACAGGTTAACAGTTACATGAAAAGGCAGGTGTGATCACAGGAACATGGCAACATAAATATGGGAAGACAAAAGCGTATTTTGGAGACTAATACAAGTGCCTGACCTGACTTGAACAGCTCTCTCCAGAAGAGGTTAGTGGCAGAGAATAATAAAGAGAAAACCCAGCAGCGTATAAAATCTGTAAGTGAAAAGTGCAGTCTCCCTGCACTGGTTACTTTAGCGACACAGTGATATAAAAGACTAGAGCATCGAAGATTCTTTCTTTCAGTAATCCATGGGAAGCTAGTCTTTCACAACTACTTCAACAATTTGTGTTTCTTTGTTTTCTAATGTTGGATTTCTTACATGCATGACCTCTGAATTTCTGTTTCACCAGAATCAAAGTTCTTTCCCTTTACCCTAAAGCATGGTTGCATGTGACAAAAGCAGGTAAGACAGCTACAACCACAATACTACCAGCCTTAGCTGACTACCTGTTAACAGCTCCTGTCATTGCACAGTATCTCAGACTAATCAGTTTTGCATAGCCAGCACTTGCTAAGTCACAACAAAATCATTTTGAATGTGTAAGTATCGCAGCAAGTACACAGAAGAAGACAAGTGTTTCATATTAAAAAGGAAAATCTCAAGCTAAACCCTAAAAACCAAATGCCAACAGGTACATTTATTTTCTTCAAGAGAAAAACAATAAAATCCAGCCTAACTGTGCACTAAAAAGCCTATAAAACCTGACATAGTCCTGGTGAAATGGATTTCAGCACCAGCAATTGCACAATTCATACAAGGCATGTTACGAAAGTCCCTAACTGTGGCAAAGTAAACCAGTCATTTCTTATGCCTGGTCTTCAACAGGGAACTGAAACTGACAGCTCTTTCTTCCCTTTTATGCAACAGTTCAGTGGATGATAAATACATCTTCAATCACAGCATCACAGTAATGATGAGGCTGGAAAAGACCTATCACATTGTCTTCATGGCAAAACTCCCTTTTTGGTTGGTGGGTTGGTTCTATGTAATACACGGTCACACAGCTTAGACAGTTGAGGCCTCCACAAACACTACCAGAAAGGAAACCACTAATTTCAAAAAACAAATGGTAAACAGGAAGGAAGGGAAAGAGAACGCAATAAAGATGAACGGTGGCTTACACAGATGCGAGATGGTCAAAGAGAAGGGAAAATTCAGGTTGAAATTGTGTATTGGCTCCCAAAACCTCAACAAGCATCAGTTAAAACTTCAGTAGAAAGCAGATGATGGAAAAAAATTAATCCATGTTATATAGGCACTTCATAGTTTCTTCAACATCTTGGTTATACATGTTCTTCAAGGCTGGTGCGAGCTGTCATGTTCAAAGCCTGAATGAACTATTTTTAGAAGACCAACAGGACTGCAATCTGTGGAGTAAACATTATTTGGGGGCCAAGATGTGAGCCAAAGCAATTCATTCACTGTTCACTTCACACTACAGTGCCAACAGAATGTTTTACTTGTAATTTTCGGTTTGCTTTCGTGTTTTTTTAAGCAATCTTCGCTTTCACAGGCTGCAGGGGATCAGTTCATTTCCTTTCTGTCCCCTCCACTCCCCAGACTTGGTCACATTGCATCCCTAGGCGCACATTATGCCCCACAAATTTCTCTTTGCTTATTATGCTGGATCCTTGAGCAAATTCACTCTTTGCTTTCAGATATTTGCATTTTCAACATGTTTGGTTTGGTGCTGAAATAAGAAAAGAGCAAAAGAGAGAAATGGGGATAAACTTATCGTCATGAATAAAAACAACTACAGATTCAAATGTATTTTCAGACAAAAGCAATTTCAAAAACAAGTTAAGGGAGATTAGTATTTGGGGGATTGTATCCCTATATGTGTGTGTGTGTGTGTGTGAAAGTGTGCATATTTATACATACACATATATAAATACAGTAAGCGTACTTTGCAATACAAATATAATTGATATTCATTTCCAATGAATGTCAGTCTTCAGTGCTAGAAACTGCCAAAGAGAAAACATTATTGTTTGGCAGCAAGACAGTACTGTTGAAAGAGTGGTAGGGGCTTTTTTTTAAGAGAGTTTGACTTTGTTATAGTGCTGAAGAGATGTAATATTGATTAGGAAACAGAAAGAAAGAGATTCGTTGCAAATAATCACCCAGACTGCTAAGCAACCATCACAGTTTGTCAATTACAGTTTTCCAACTCCTGTTTCCTGGTTTTTCAACTTCTTTTGTCAGTTCAAAAGTGTTGCCATGCTTACAAAACATCCAGTTAAGTAAAGCTTGTGGGAGAAAAAAGGGATATTAGCTTTGCAAACAGTCTTGATACAGGAGGAATGAAAAACTGCTGACCTTAATCTCTGGAGCACAGTGTCTCTCTGTGTATTGTTTGACCACAGAATATAGTAGACTTCAAGAACTACACAGCAAACTTCTACAGCACAAATAGCAAACACCAGAAGGAAGTGGAACACAATATGAGGTGATATTGCACACAAACTCCAAGCACGGTGTAAGTACATGGATTCAAACTGAATTAATTTGGATTTGCAGTACAGGGTAATAAGGAACCAACTGACTTGAACAGCATTTATTGAAAAGGAAATTAAAAAATAATTAAATCAATAATTATACTCTTGGGGCTTTTTTCTACAGACAACGGCTCTGCCTTACAAGCCATTTTTACACAGGCTTGGACAGAAAAGAAACAAAGCTGCAAGTCAAACAATATTCCATCCGCTTGCTCACGTTCCATAGAGACAGCATAGGCAGGCAGTTGCACAGAGAGGCTGACTGCTAAAAACTGACATGCAGCCCTTGATTTATTATTTTTCTGCCTAAGCTATAGACTTGGAAAAGGCAGACTTGCTGGTGATGCCCACAAAGGAAGGCTAAAGGCACGTGGGGCAGCAGAGATAATTTGAGACTGTGCATGAATATACTGAAGATAGAAAACACAAAGAAATTTGTAATTTTTTACTAAATCAAAATGTATTTGCATGGATTCAGAAAACAAACTCCATCCATGAATTAGACTTCCTTAGCCATGGTATTTTACAATTGCTGTTATTATTTTTATAACTGTGATAAACTTCTTATGCAGCTATTACTAGAATTGCTGTCTTTCAAACTGGATCCTTGGTAACTCCTGCTAAAAAGGAGTTTGAGATACTTCTCTTAGTCAAGAATTTACAGCTTCTAACATTTTCAATGAATACTGCTTATGAGATTGTCTCTTTCTCTTTATTCGGTGATATCATTACATAGGCACAATGGAGTCTCCACAGCTATGTTTCCCAAATATACAGAGATGTAAATGTTTCTAGTGGTATGTGGTATTCAGAACATGGGTCTGGACAAGAAAGAATTTTCATTTACTTAAGGAGTTATTCTGAAGTTAACATACAGCTGCAGCATCTTAAGTATCTTACAGGAACCACCAACAGTGTTCAGAGCTCTACCCACCCCCACCTCCCCAATTTCATCTGGGCTTAAGTAAAATCATACTTAAGATATAGATAAAAATAAATCAAAGACTTAAGAGCAAAGCCCAGCTCACTGAGTATCTATTCATGAGTGGGTAATCTGAACTAGTAAGATATTTAAACAGTAAACAGCATTGCAAGTGGATACACATGCACAGAAAAGTCTACAAGGTTATGCCAGACATAAACCCATTTAAAAATACTTCAACATTTAGGTTTTATTCTATGCCAGAAATTCTGATACTAGTCTGTAATTTCAAATGACACTTTTCTACTCTATTTTAAACAACTAGGCATAAATATTCAACCATTTGAGAGGCAAAGTAAAATATGCAACTCCAATTAACACTAATGGGAACTCTATGTTTATTCAGCCACAAATGCTGCTAAAAAATGTACTTCTTGCCCCATAGCTTTAAAGTAGGAAAAAAACACACATTCTGAAATGTAAAGGGAAAAAGGTTCGCATTTCAGATATTTTCACACAGTGCAGAAATAGAATATTATAGTGCAGTTGTTATAGGCAGCATAAACTGCTCCATAAAGGCAAATCAGGCCTGCAGTAAAAGATCTGAACACCAAATAATCATTGATGTATCAAGTCTCTCACACTGATATATAAAACGAATCAAGGCATTTGCATAGATTGAATACAGTGGATCCACATCTAAATCTTGAAACTTGCATCCAGCAATTATTTCAAAAAGTTTCCAACTGCTCTGTATCATCTAAAGCAACAGTATCATTCTAATAGAGAGAATCCAAAAACATCTGTGTTTGTTAATATGGCCTTAAGTGTTAAATTTGCTGTTGCTGTCTTGAGCTATATCAAGACACTTTAAATAAAAGCTGTGACTTGCTAAATCCTGTATCTAGCTAATTAAAACCATGAGCTTGAAGTATGTCGCTTAATACATTCCCTTTACTCACTGCTCGCTGTTGATGCCATTACTAAAGAATTGCACTATACAGGACACATATTCAGGGCTGCAAATGCAACAGAAAATGGAAATGTGAATGAGAATTTCTAGATTACAAAACCATGAAGGGTACTACTGTGGTTGAAGGAAGGAGCGGCTTCATAAAAATGCATAAAATTCCTGTGTTTGTAAAGAAATACTTTTAATGGACAATGACCTCAAATATAAATCAGACATACACAGGTAACTGTCTGAAGTAGATGAATTGTAAGACATTATCTTCAGTGTTGCAAATAAACCAAGCAATTAGAATTAAGAGAAAAACAACCTCAATTCCAGGAAGACTTCAAAGCATGTAAGTAAGGCACACAGCAGCTTCCTAATATGGCAGATATTTTCTTTTAATTAGGGTTTCAGATAACTCAGAAACAGTGCTATGGCTGTGTGCATACACATCCGCACTTTGCTATTTTAGTTATTGACTGCTTTTAGCAAGAACTGTCCTTTTACAGTTAGGACAATGTTTTCCTGAAGGGTGATACTTTCAAAAAGAGTTAATAAATATTAGTGCAACCAGTGCAAAATATCATCAGTAGAAGGGATCCTGAGTAGAAAGCTCATAGGAGATATTTCCAAGCATAGAATAAGTCTACATCTGGAGCCAGATTTTTCCTTCTGATCCTCCTCTCTGTCCATCAGTCAGCTTTCTTACGCAGCTGTAGCAATTCACAGCTGCAAAAGTATCATCTATCAGTTATTGAAGAATGGTTAATGACTGCACATCAGAATAAAGCCTTTAAGTCAAAAGAGATAACAAACATTCTAGCTGCTGTCAAAGTACACAGCTTTTTGACAGTAACCACATATAACATAGAGATATACTGTGCAGAAGTGAAAGAAATATATTGGGTTGCACCCACATGAGCCAGGAACATCTTAATCTATCAATTTTTCACCTTCCCAGAGGCAGTGAATTCTTGGCTCATCTGAAGTATCTGAGACAATTATCAGTCACAATCCATGTCCCTTAAGCTTTTTCTTTAGCAAGAAGCAGCTTGTACAACCAAGCAGCACTCTACTTCTATAAGCAAACATTAGTAATAAGGTAATATTTGTTCACATCTCAGCAAAAACATGCTAGTGTGACAAACATAGTTATAACACGGATAGTAGAATGAGCCTTGGCTTTCCTTGAATTACTTTTATGACCTCTAGCAACATCCTCAACCCTCCTCTTTCTATGCTGCATCAGTAATTTATAATGGGAAACTTTTAATCCCAAGGATAGCCTACCTTAAAAATACAAACCTAACTGTGCAAGGTCTAGCCACAGGCTTAGCTATAAAATAAGTGAGTAGCAAATAGCATTTATTGGCAGTAATATAGCAAGAAATTAGAACAACATTCTTCAATCTGTGACATTAATGTCAAAAGAATATTTCTGGATCCTAAAGACCACACTGGGAAGTTCACCACACCACTGAATGAATACAGAAACTGTAGAGACATAGACTTCATCATCATTCATCCTTAACAAACCCCACACCATATGGGGTTAGCCAAAGAGCAGTACACTGACACAAAGATTACTGTGTCCCCTTTGCCAGGACATACACACAGTGTGTCTGAACAAGTGTAAGAAGAAGTGACAAAATTGAAGAAGTTCCCACTCTGGGTTTCATCTAAGAAACCTTGTTAGGGACTTTATTAGGGAGTATTGTTTTCTGCAGTCTCAGCAAGCACCAAGAATAAGCACTCAGAAACTGAGATGTTTAAGAAAAGGAAGGAAAAAAAAAAAACAAAGGATAAAAGTCACACTTTTTTACTTGCTGAATTTAATGGAATTACTTCAGTTGTGCAATCAAGACTAAGATGAACTGATGAACTGTAGTTGAGTCTAACTGTTTCTCAGCCAGAAATCACCATACATTTGTGTGATATGCAGAGGTTTTAACACAAAACCTGCCCTTTTAAATTTCCAATACAGTACCATGTCTATTATATTCTGCAACTTCATTAGCACAAATTAAGTCAGCCAGTATTTCAGCAAAGAATGAAAGCCAACTGTACTTTTTACTGTGACCTCTTAAGGAACTCAGTACTGTACTAATGACAACCTTGCATGGCTGTAGTAAGCAGCATCTAAAGTAACTCTTTGCAGACAAACCAGACAATATTATATGTTTTATTGAGGCAATTCCTGAGATAGTAAACCATTCAAGAGTGAAGGGATGATTAGTACAACTTTTATGTCTACTGTGTTTCTTAGGCCAAACTCAGCATCACACACTAACACCAGTGGAATTACATGTCCTTGTGGAAGGATTACGTCAGAGTTTGTGTAACCACGCTAAGTTAAACATTGCTGAAGTCAGGTTGTTCACAAGGGAAAGAACACAGCCCTTTACTAAGGCATAGATCTTCCATAGTTTATTTATCATTAACAGAAACTGCTTTATAGCACTGCACAGAGGTTGCCATAAAACAAGATTTTAAGGCTCTCTCAGCCATATTTCAGCCATAAATGTCCTATAGACGTAGGAAGGAAAACTACCAAGGTTCAATATTATCATCTTTATTGCAGATGACCTCACTATTGTGTTCTCTATAAAGAAAAAATATTAAACCATTAACATAGTCTGATTCCTAAATTAATACAGGTTTACTACTCATATCTAGATCTAAATGGCCTTACTTGCAGTGCAATTATTTTTTCTAGGAAAATTTTGTTGACAGCCCCATTAAAGGTGATCATACCAGAATAAATGTTACCTCTTCTACTAAAAATGTGACTTCTGTGGCAGAGTGTGCCATATATTAGTGCATATCCATCAGCAATTCTGTTTTCAGTGAAGTTTTACAATGAGTAACATATTAAAAAGCAAGTTACAAATTAACGAAAATTAATTTGTTTCACTACATGTTAAAACTGACACAGTTGTACTGTTTAAAACAGATGTTTCTGATCCCTTCCTGCACTACTTCTCACCAGTTTTATTTACTAGTATGGCTCTCTAACACAAAGATATTATTACATGCAGTAACATTTCAGCTCATAAAGATTATTTCAAAAATCCAAAGGAGACAGTAGAAAAAAAACCCATTACTTATTCTTTCATTATTTTTTAAAATAAGATGCATATGTCTGATGTCAAAATGTGTTTCTGCTTAACTCAAAGCTCTGTACAAGCTAAACCTAAAAAAGAGCAAAGCAATTTCTAATGCTTTGTGTCAGAGCACGGCAATAGCAAGTGTTCACTTTTGAGCCTGTGCTGCTAAGATATTCTGCAGGAACTTCACAGAATTTGTCCAACTTACTGAAATATTCTCAGATAAACACCCCAGTATTTGTGGAGATGGTCACTTCTGCCTGAACACAGTAGATTTAATTAATTAAACTGGCTTTCTTACGTTAGAAATAATTCTGTCTGCAAAAGCCGTATTTCAGCACAAAGTAGTATTGGCCTGAAAATGGTTTTGCATCGTACACTGCTTTAGAAAGAATTTTCTCATATTTGCACTGAAAAGCACATTTTACCCTCTGTAAGTGCTTATTGCAGCAGATTAGAGGAAAATAAATGTTGTAATTTAAAAAACAAAAAAGCAAACCATTTGAAAATGTCTTGCCCTTTTATTTTTTTTTTAGTTTTCTGGGGATTCCTCTGAAAGAAACACAGCACATTTCTCATTGTTTTAATTACAAAATAACACTCGAGAGGGCACCTGACTACCATCTCTGTATGGTTGCGCCAAAACAGGACTGTGAATCTGGTTCAACAATAATATCTCTGTTAACCTTGTCAATACATGTCAAGAAATTTGCCTAAAAACTGTCTCTAGGTCTCAGTGCTGTAATAGGCTTTGGATTATTTTTTCCTTTTCTTTTGGCTGTTACTGGTTCTCAAACAAATAAAGGAGAAATCAATTACAGAAAGTTATGTTCCTAGGGTTTTACGCATGAAAGAGGACCTAGAGAGATACACAGACAACAGCAACAGCATATTCTTATTATTCACCCTGATACAGCTTTTTTACATTGTACTCATCATAGTTCAATACTACCTGACATCACTGTTGCTAGTTTTCATCTAACACTGGCTTGTGATGTTAAATAAGAAGCTGTGTATATGAACGTGCTTCTAAGCACTACAGTGCACCAAAGAATGAGCTGTTTTCAGCTAACATTGAGCCACTAATGATTTTAATGAGAGTGCCTTCTGGATTCATATTTTTTTCATAAAATACATCACACTAAAACAAAATCAATGAGAAACATTAATTAGGGCCTTTTTAAACGCCTTCTGTGGTGTTGTTTTGCTTTTGAGAAGCACCAGATGAAGAATGCTGTGTTTTATTTAAGCTAAGTTGTTTGACATTTAGATGAGAGAAAAAAGAGAAAAATACTAACAAACACAGGAACAATTTTTGACAGCTCTTTGTCATGCAAGAGAGAAAAAAGGGGACCGACTGCGAGATACTACTTTGAAGCCCTGGAAATTTGTAATGAAAAATTTAAGATACAAGAGAGGAAGAAAGATGAGCTATTCATTTGGTTCTGCATATATTAACACTTGTAATTCAAACTAAAGGTTTGCTATGTGTTTTCATAATTTTGACTCTAATAAATATCTTGGAGAATTGCTTTGATATTCTAAGATCATGCATGTAGCTTGCATCCATTAAGAAAAATGGGGAACAATCATCATGAGCCCTCTTGGCGCTAATGAGAAGGTCATTGCTCTTTAATTATCACAGACATGAAACTGAAATATTTCAAAGGGTTTGTGGAATACCGTGGCTACGGGCAAAGCTGTGTATCTGTTTATAAGTCAGTCTGTCACAAAGCAAATCAACTAGGACACACATCTTCCATTCTGTAGTCTCTGTGCTTTAGTGTGTATTTATTTTTCAAGTTTATATCCCCGTTTCCTGCACATTGGATTAATCTGGGAAATGTAGACCAGCCATTAGCACGGTCTGAGTAGGAGGGAGGAGGGCAGGGAGAGGAGGAGAAAAAGGGGTAGAGATGCAAGAATAGTAAAATGTTTCTCATCGTGAGGTATTGTGAAATAAGTACTAGTGTGCAGTGTGACCTTATTTCTCACAGTAGGAGTGTTATGAAGAAATTGAAACAATGAGATGTTGCAGGAAAATATTAGCAAATTAAAAAATTGTGTTTGGTATTTGTTTGTGATGTCACTCATATTTCCACCCTCTCAAAGAAAGCAACTACAAGGGGAACAGATAGCACTAAGCAACAGATACACCGGAAGCAAAGCAGATGGTGAAATCAAAAGCAAAAGTGACTTTTTTCCTTTTAGTTCTGAATTCCCCCAATTTCCTGTTGCTCTGGAACACAACTAAAATAAATTATTGCCCTTGCATGTAGTGTGTTTTACATTGAGCATATTATTTGGGCCCAATAGCAAAATGTAGAACTGCTTCAGAAGCAACCAGACTATGTTTACTTCAGTAATAGGTAAGCACCTTTACTTTCATGTATCTTTTGTGCGTGTGAGTGTGGGGAGTGGCAAGAAATTTCCTCTCTGAAGAAGAGAAGAAAAAGTAAGATCCAACTTCTTCAGACTATTTCAATTTTGTTTTGTTCAGCTTGGACTACTATTGCTGAACGGCTAACTTTTTGCTCAATTTTTACCCTTCTGAGGAGTCACATTCCCAAAGTCAGGGAAGGAGCATTAAAAAGAGACAGACGCAGCATTCAAAACATAATGAAAAGTTATAAGAAATACAAAAAATCAGCTTCCAAACCTGTAATTTACTATTTCTGATAATCAAGATGTTTTCTGTTTGCTGGCTTTGGAAGACTGGCACTGGCAAGTCAATACAAACCCAGATAAATAAGATCTTTAAATTTTCATTGCTAAAATCTGGTTTTAACATTTCAACAGCAAAATAGACAAATCTTACCTTCTGCAACAACCCTCATCTTGAAAGCCATCTCAGGTGGAATCACTTTATGGGAGGAAGTAGTAATTTTTCATATAATTTCTCACAACGATTCTATCTAATTCTTCTCAGAGTTTGACCTGTCTGTGGAAATAAGAATTCCTTTTTCTCTCCTACCAGACATCAGGACAGAAAAACTTCTGGGGACTTTCCATGAAATTCCAAGAGCAAAAAAACCTTATGTTTTTTCCAGTCTTTTTTAATACTACACATGTAAAAAAAGCAGAGAGAAACTTAAGTCCAAAAGGACCACAAGTAAAGCCATTATAGAGTGGTATATGTATGAACCCTGCCTGTAAAACTGATAATGCTAATAAAAAACCTTGGACACTAGTAGATGCCCTGAAACCAGGTAAAGTGGACTGATCCCCAAAGAAGTGATGTTGATTAAAAAAATAACATTAAAAAAATTGCTCTATTAAAAACATAGACATTTTCATAGGGGTTTTCCCCTTGAGATCTTCATACATAACATCATACAAGATCAGACCAATTTTTTTTCAAAAAGTCTTGTCTAATAATTGCCAAGCTGACTAAAGTGTCTGACTTAACATGGTCAAAGCAAAGGCATAGCTTACATCTGAACTGAGATACCCATCTGAACAGAAAGAACGAGAAATGTCTGAACTTTCTCCTTCTCACTTGCCCAATAATCTGTGGCATGAACCCAATGTGGAACACAGTGTATCCCCCATAACAAGTTCCAATGTGGTCTAGGTTACCCTCTGACCCTATCAAAAGGTGCTACCTCTTCAGTGCAACAGAAAAACTAAGTGAAGCAGACACCGTGCAGACTATGCAACTTCTAAATGAACTATGATGGTGAGCTAAATGATGAAGAAAACAGCTGAATAAGACTCAGCGATACAGTGGCAAAACTGTACAGAAAAGATGCAGTCTGCTTAAGTGTATCTGAAAATCCAAGTCATGAGATCTAATCCACCCTAGGGGAACATTTCTACATGTAGAAGGCAGAGGTTGTTCTATGATTACTGACTCTTAGAAGTAACGAGTGTCTGAAGTAAACACACTAGCTAAAAAAATTAAGCTCTTACTCCACAAGATCATGAAAAAAACCTACACATATTTATTTAGAAATAGAAATACTGTGAAAGTTCATGCACATAAGACTGCTGGAGCTATAAGGCAATGGAAAACCTGAGCATGAGGCAATGAATTCCTAGACCAACAGGGGCCTAAGAGGCCAAATCCTGCATCTATTAATTTCATGCTATTGGTTTCAACAGGGCCATATCCAATAATGATAAGTGATACTCCCGGTGCAGTTGCTTTTATGTTGTGTTAATACAGTGTGAAGCCAGTTGTTTAAAACTGCTTTGCAGTAATTAAGTAATAACAGTTACTGTTACATGTGTTTATTAGTAAAAAAATAGAAAAGAACTGTTGCTGTTCTGTTCTTTATTTGTGGCCTTAGGGACTCCAGCTTTTGTACTCCCCAAAGTGCCCTCTCATTACCACACTAAACTTGCTAATAAAATACCACAGGTGACAAAGAAGTGCATTTTGTTTCAGTGGGGATGGGAGTTCAGCTGGACATCACCGGAATGGCAGCTGCTGACTTGGAATAGGAGTAAGCACGGAGGACTTTTTGTGCCAGTCTCCTCTCCCCTTCACACTGCAGCATCACCATCACACCAGAGGCACATAGTGGATACTGCAGTTTTCTTCCTACTTTGTTTCTATTCAGGAACAGTAGAGGACTGAAACCAGCAGTAGGTGTTCAAATGAAATATGAAAAACGTTTAACACAAAAAAGGTAAAGCTTTTTTTTAAGGTAACGCTCGCAAAAGTATTACAGAACTGATCACAAAACCAAATCCAAATCTATTTCTTCCCTGTATTTGTTCAGAAAGACAAAACAAGGCTGGTTTTCTATCACCACATACCTTATATACTCCTTGACAGGAGTGACTTAACAGGAGACTGGCAGTTGCAAAAGCTTTATATTTGTCATTATAACATTCACTAGAGAGGGAAAATGTGAAGAAACTGCATGGGCCATGGAATGAACAGAATGATGGCTGTTCAAAGCTATGTTATGAAGACTATCATAAATAAAACCCCAATAACTTAAAATCACCATGAACAGTTACACAGATTGCCATGAAACATTCAGGGATCTAAAGGAGTGACTCCATTTTTCAACTGAGAAGGGAAGCTCACTTCTTTTATTTGCTGATTTCTTACTATGCAATAAAAAGCGAACATCTATTCCACACAGGTAGCCTACAACTAAGATAACATGATTATTATAGTCAACCTACATTAAAAGAATACTCCTTACATTTCTATTCATATTTGGATTCCCATCTTTCAGTTTCCATATAAATGCATTCCTTTCTTTCCAGCTGTGACATATATTGCCATAAGAAGAACATCAGTAAGTTCTGAACAAAAGTCTGACAAAGACAAGGTATGCCTAAAGGTAACCTTTTCAGCAAGCTGAGTAACATGTAATAGTTACAGAATAGTAGGATGATTTCTCTGGTCAAGTCTAGGTTTCAGCAAATCACTGTCCTGTAATACCACAGCTCCAGTATGATAAAGAAAATCTTTTCATAAATTTTAGTTCAACTGCTGCCAGTAACTAAATCCTGTGTGTGTGTCAGACTTAAAAATTCAGAAGCAATAGTCTTGAATATTCTTGTTAAACTTTTTTCTGTCTCCTTGACTTCTTATTTAAAGCATATTTTTAATTATGCATCATTGACCACATATAAATTCATTTATGTATATTAATTTTTGCTCCACTTAGCAGAGTGGTCACTTAATTAAATGTCTTCAGTTGTTTTAATGAAAAGAAAAAAATAAAAAAGCTTTAACAGAATGTCATAACATTATACATTTAAACATACTATTTGTTGCCTTTATTTCGGTCCATTTGTAACGCTGATACTAGGACATTTGTGGAACAGATATTAAAAAGTAATATACTTTTCTAAAGGCCCTAGACTGTTTAGCAGATTTTTAAATTGAAATCAAAATTATAGAGATTTTTCATTCTGATAATTTTACCAATTCACTAATTCTTTAATCTTTACAGGTCATTGAACAGCTTCCCATTAATGAGATGTAGTTAAGAACAAATTTTACAGTTTTTCTTTTTTCTCTCTGTTTTTGAAAAATGTGGCATATCATTTGCAAATTAGAAAGAACTTGTTCCATTTATGGTACATTTATTTAAAATAATCGAATGCATGAGAGTCAGCTGAACACTGTGTGCAATGACGCCTTAAAACAAATTACCATTTATTTAAAGGAAGAAATAGACTTTTAAAAAGCACACAGACTGCATTTCATTATTAATAATGTTCTCCATGCAAAACTGATTTCTTTCAGTAAGATACAGAAATAAGAGAAAACTCAAAGTAAAACCAGGAAGAAATCCTGTCTTGGGGATGTGCATATTTTGCATATTAGAAACTCAGAAAACACATACAAAAGCAGATGGCACCTGAGGTGCATGTATGAGGAAATTCAGTGGTGACTTCTCCACAGCTGCTAGGAAGTCTCAAACTATTGCTACTATGCAATAGTTTGAGACAGTAGTTACTGTACTTAAAAAGACTTCAAATTACTCAACATAGGCATGTAAAAACTTCGGTTTCTTCCAGTAGGCACAATGTATTCAAGAAACACTTCCAACATCAGATGCCGGCAAAGAATCAATATTTCAAAATTATTGTAGACTGTAATTTCATGCTGTGGAAAGAATGAAAGGTAATTACTTTGGCTCAAGTATGTTAGATTACTATTATTCCCTCTTAAATTGAATAGACTGGTTATCTTTCTAAACAGCAAGTTAACCACCTAGGGTTTATCAGGGCAGGTTAGGCATGCAGACACATGAGCATAGCACCCATGACATTCAGCACCTGTCCCTGGCTCAGAGGTTCATTGCTATTCAGTGAAGAAAAATTAACTTGCTGAAGATTACAGTTGCATATCTTATCTGAATATTTTGACTGCTACTGAACAATTCTTTAGGCATGTTGTAAAAGCCTGCAAACTGTGCATTTGACTCCCTCTGGAAGCTGAATGAAAAGTGTCTCATACTGTTTATAAACAGCTATTTCATTACAGAACAGCAGCAGTTTTGGGAGAAGCTTGCAAGGTTTTGTTTTTCTTCTTTTAGAACAATAAATAAAAGCTGATGTTGCATGAGTCTGTTATGATTTCAGCATCCTTGTTCCCCTGTGCTTTTACTCCCTCTCTCTTTTTTTATATAGCTAGAATCTGACTTGTAGCTTCATACCTCAGTATAAAGGGGTGCCACACATTTCTTGGTAAATTTTAATGTAGGCACAGATGGAAGAAATCAAATTTTAAGTTAGTTTTTTGAAAGACTCAGAAAATACTTCAGGTTCAAAGACATATGACTTGTTCGGCAATAATGACTATGCACCTGATAATTCCAGAAAACTTATTCATATTGAGGGATGATGTACACAAAGCCTAAAATGACTGTCACTAATTAGACTGCTGTTAACACAGAGCAATAGCAGTGATTGAGTGAAGACTCATATCTGGCCACTGATCTGACGACAATGCCAAATTCCTCATTAGCAATCTCCAAGAAGTTCTTTGTAAAAATCTGAACTATTTCTCTCTTTCTCACTGAAAAAGTTATATTTGCATGATTCCTAAAATTCTGAAACATAACTTTCTCTCTAGCTGCCAGCTGTTGTCATTGACAAGATTGGAGGGTGGAGCTTTTTTTGCTTCCAACAAGCTTCCTTACAACATTTCTTAGGAAAGATAAAGGAAGTTACACATCTTGGGGCCTATTTCTTCTTCTGCAGTCAGCACCTTGGATGACCTTGTTTTTCTGAATTTTGAATCTTGTGGCCTTAGGGAGTGACACAGTCTTTGCGTATGTTCTACTTATTCATTTTAATACTGCCTTCCCACAGTGAAGGGCCACTGAAATGCTGTAGCTTCTGTGATCCTTCATTTCCTTACTTGTTCTTCACTGCCTTACTACCAAATGAGGAGAGAATAACATGCACAGCCTCACCAGGCCAGGCTCTTAACAGAGCACTTTTATAATGACAATGACAAGTTGTGCTTGCAGCAGATCTTGAGATTCAGAGTCCTTCTCTTCACTGCTCATGTTTACTGTAATTTTTCTAAACACTAGAAGGCAAAGAAATAAGAGAGCTCTGGACAAAGAGACACAAGTTAAGACAGAATACATAAGGGGTTAAAAATGAGAAGAATGAGTTTCTTCTAGAAGGCAGCTTTGGAAAGTTCCACTTGCTCCCCACTGCTAGTACCTAGACATTGTAAGGAAGAGAGAAGATATAAGTGCCTAATTTACTTCTGTTAGCTCCAACATAGGGAGAAGTCATCACAATAGGCTATTTCTAAGATATTTCTTCCCTTTCTTTTAAACACACTCTCATGCAGTATTGGATTCACACCCTTTTCATCTTGCAGTCACTAATGGAAAATGCTTAATGGAATCACTGTATTTCCAGAGGGAATTATCACTATAAAACCAAAAGAAATTCTTGTTTTTTCCAGGAATCTATTTTCAGAGGAATTGCAACTGAGATGTTATAAAAGGTTCTAGCCAGCCAATGTGAGTGAAACAAAAGTACATCAACTTGACTTTAAATGACTTGTGTAGAAGTACTCTTAAAACATGGTTTGGCTTGTGATGCTAAAGTTACAAAGTTGTAAGCTGTACAGACTTGGCTTAAATCATTGTATGCCCAATATCTAAGTCATAGATGTTTTTATATTAGCGGCTTTTGTCATTTTAGTCTGCTTAAAGTGTAACACTCATGTGCTGTTACAAAAATTTCACATTCAAATCGAATTCTAATATGGATGGATGGCCAATGTCTATCTACATCTTTCTCATTAAGTCAAAAACCACAGCCTGCACATCCAAGCATGAAGCTTTATATAGAAATTGAGAGAATACTACAAAAATCAAAAAGGTTCTAACTTCAACCATAACCAAGTTCTTTGTACAATTAAGACTATACAGAAAAACTGTTTCTTGCAGTTAATGATCCCTGTTTCACAGGACTATTTTCCTACTGAGATTGTTTATATTGAAACATCTAGACCAGCTTTCTGAACCACTAGTTCATTGTACGGAGCTGCAGTTCACTGTCTTTCAAAACCATAGAGTGGTTTCCCTGAATACTTTCTTTGCTGAAAACAACAATGTCCAGCTGTTTGGCAATGCTAGCCTTGGTATTTCTCACTTCATTCTGGAATGAATTTGGACTAGTCTTAACCCAGGCATATTATCACAAGCCCAGTGGTGGTCACCACACAGTCTAGGCACTAGAGTCTACTTCCTCAATCTTCACATGGCTTGCAAGCCCCAGGCTGGTCCCTTCCAGTGAGCCTTCTGCTGAAGTCTTCTTCAACACAGAAGCAGAAGAACTGTGCATTCTCCAGATGTGATCTAATGCCCATACCAGCATTTGCTGCACTATAATAACAGTGGAATTTGGTAGCATTGTCAGAAAAAATACATACAGTAACCATGGGTGGTCTGAGGAAACAACTTGGCACACACTGACATACTGCTTCCAGGCCAAGCTGGGGGGTTTTGCCTGCACTAAAGGTACTGCATTGCAAAAAAGGCAAAGCCCAGGCAAATCAGAGCAAGTAGGCCACAAAAAGGAAGAGTTCTTACAAAATGCTTTTCTTCTGTCAACACATCCTCGCTTCCAGCCTGGCTTTTCAATAGCAGCAAACCCCATTTTTCTTGGGTTCCAGAAATATTCCTGTGTCTGTTCACAGCCCTGCAGCTCACCACAACCCGATACCAGAGTGCAGCATGGGCTCATGCTCGGCAGCCAGCCAGACCACACAGACCAGCAGGTTCTGCCCTCACTGGCTTATCCCCTGGGGCACCTGTTGCTGATGAAACATTCCTCCCAAACAAATATGGCACAACCACAATCAAACAAGAACATCCTGACAGTATACAACACAGCCACAAAATGGACAACTGTCACTTCAGGCCAGGTAGAAAAACCTATAGCTTTAGTTACCATGATATAACAACGTGTAAAGTTACTGAAAATCTGTATCATCGCAATAACATCAACAATTTCTTCATGCATCTTCTGAGCTTCTTCAAACTAACTCTGAATCACACAATCTTTTTTGTTGCAAGAGACCTTTAAGATCAAGTCCAACCAACAAGAAAGCACTGCCAAATCACCATTAAACCACGTCCCTCAGCACCACATCTACATGTTCTTGAATTACCTCCATGGATATTGAATCCACCACTTCCCTGGGCAGCCTGTTCCAAAGTCTAACAAACCCTTCAGTCAAGAAACTTTTCCTAATATCCAACCTAAATCATTCCTGCCACAACTTGTAGCCACATCCTCTAGTCTTACCATGGGAACTCATGGGAGAAGAAACTGATCCTATTCTTACTCCAATCTCTTTAGGGTAGGGGCAGAGAGTCATAACTGTATGAATCCAAATTGATTGCTGTACTCAAAGGCATTCACTATAACAAACATTTCTCTTCAATTTGACAGTTTTTAACAAAGTGCTGCTGTCCTAAACAGCATCACATGGTTCTGTGTTTTTTTCCCCAGACACCTGGGTGGATGTCTCATTATAATGGGTTTATAAAAGATACTGGACCATCTCAGGTGACAGTAGCTAAAAGCCTAAGCCAGGAAAGTTTCTGCATTTATAGCCATGAAGAGAAAGCACTTAAATTCTGAATGCTTTCATTGAGGTAGCCCTGACACTTTGCTCCTGAAGTTCTGCCAAAAAGTACTACAGATTGCATAAAGATTCTGCAGTTTGGAATGCTCCCCCTTTGCCTGCCCATCAGTGAATTAATTCATGTTATTGCATTAATGTTATGCTGTGTCACAAATATCTTCATAGTGTTCACTTTTGTGTACTCATTATGCAGGAGAAGGCGGCAGCTGTTGAAGCAGGAACAATTGGAAGCTAAGGCTCAATATTTTAATTTACCCAGTTTTGCTTGCAAGAGGACAAGTCAGGAGCAATGCACAAAGCTACAGGTAAGCAGAGAGATGAGAAAAAAAAGATTTTTACAAGTCTCACGTGACAAAAATTGAAGGGAAAGGTGCAATTTCGCACAGGAAAGGAAGGAAAAGAAAGAATACAGCATGTATTTTCAGGAGACCATAGGGACTGGTCATTGGAGAAGACTAATGGAGATAGATAATTTAGTCAATGAGTAGAATCCAAGTAAGAACTAGAATTCACTTACAGGCATCTGAGATCTAGATATTGCAATGACCATCACATCTATTAAACACTCAATTACACCACAGAAAAGGATTTTAAAAGAAAAAGATTTTCCTGAAAAATGATAGCTTATAAAATAATTCAAACTGTTCAAAACAAATAATCCATAGCAGTAGTTAATACAGCAGGGGCCTTTTATACTGAATCTCTTGCATTAATATGTAAAATTCTGCATTAATTTTCAGATCAGACCTGCATTTTAAAACTTACTGTAACAGTCCCCATTTGTTGAGATTGCTATTAGCAGGCAATTGTACTGTAACATGAGAGTGGGTCTATAGTAGAAGTACAGAACTGTTTAAATTGGAAGAACCATCTGGAGGTCATTTCTTCTGAACAGCCCACCAAATGCAGGGCCAGAGAAAAGGTTTGAGATGACTTCAAAAGCTACATAAGGTTTCTCAGGGCCGTGTTGTGCTTTCATTAACTCCACAGATGGGCTTGTGTACCACCATTGGAGGATATTTCAGTGTGAAATTTCCTTAAAATCAAAACAAGATTTCATCTGTCATAAGCCATGTCCACTGCCCCTATTTCTTTTGCTGGGCATATCTAAGGAAGAGTCTGCCACCACCTTTCTTCAACCTCATTATGCAGTTGAAAGCAGCAGTATGAATCATCTTCAGACTGAACAAACTCTCAAGAACCTTTTGTACATCATATAGTTCAACCTCCTCAATGATCTCAGTAGACCTCTAAATATGTCACTCAACTAATACCTGTGGACAAGCTCCAAGCTGGAGAAAGCACTTAAGATGCCATCTTTCTTTCACCAAAGACGGATCATAGAATCATTAGGGATTGGAAGGGATCTCGAAAGATCATCTAGTCCAATCNATCCTCCTGACACCCACCCCTCAGATATTTATAGACATTAATGAGGTTCACCCTCAGCCTTCTCTTCTCCAAGCTAAAGAGACCCAGCTCCCTCAGCCTTTCCTCATAAGGGAGTTGTTCTACTTCCTTCATCATCTTTGTTGCTCTACACTGGACACCCTCTAGCAGCTCTGTGTACTTCTTGAGTCGAGGAGCCCAGAACTGGACACAATACTCCAGATGTGGTCTCACCAGTGCTGAGTAGAGGGGGAGAAGAACCTCCCTTGATCTGCTAACCACCCCCCTTCTGATCCCTCCCAGGATGCTGTTGGTCCTCTTGGCCACAAGAGCACATTGCTGGCTCATAGTCATCCTGCTGTCCACCAGAACCCTCAGGTCCCTTTCTCCTACACTGCTGTCCAATAGGTCAGTCCCCAACCTATCCTGGTACCTGGAGCTGTTGCCCAGATGCAAGACTCTACACTTACCCTTGTTGTACGACTTTAGCAAATGCTTGAATAACCAAATACTTGCCTGTACTGACCCTTCTTTTATTCCACACAGATATTACTTATTTCAGTGTTCTGGGACAACTGAAAATCTAGTTTCCAGTTTTTTGCAATTGAAAGTTCATATGCTGCTTTCTAAGACCCACACTAGTGCCTTTTTTTTAAATGTAAGGAAAAACTTATGAGATCTTCTATGTCCCTTTTGTGACATCTATGTGCTTCTGCTTCACTTCTCCATCCAACTTAACAGGTACATCTCTCCCGTTTTAGCAGTCAGTAGCTTTACCAAACACAAAAACTAAGAGTAATAAATGATACTTGAACTAAGTTTAAGATGTGAATAAAAAAACCTTATTCGTCAAAGCTTAAAAGAGACTCTTTCACTTTTGTCAGAACAAAGAGGTGGGACATAGACATCTTTTAAATTGGAGGTTGCAGACATGAACTTCATTTCTCGAGAGGCTAAATCAGACATATTAACTCAAATGGAACAAGTAGATGCCTACTCTGTCCCAACACACCTACTATCATGAGAGCTGTGAATTTTACGTGTTCAATGTTCTATGTAAAGGAATGAACAGTAAAAGCTTTCAAAATGAAGTCAGCTGTAAATGCATACTGCTTTTTGAACTTAAGATGCAAGCTCCCAGAAAAATTGGCCTTTTAAAAAGTTAAAAGAACAACATTCAAAAAGTAAAAGCAAAGCACATATAGAACTATTATATTTTTACAGCAAATTGAAAGATTACTAGTATCATTAGTATTCTTATTAATAAATT
>VZRI01013796.1:0-144368 GCA_013397515.1 Upupa epops | reverse complement strand
TAATAATTTAAATATTTATTAAATATTTATTATTATTTTATTAGCATTGAAAGATTATTAGCATCATTAGTACTTTTGTACTTCTACTGGTACTAATATGATATTTAGGGATGACATGCAGATCATTCCTGTTGCAAGTTTTGTGTACTTCTAAAGCAAAACATTGGTCCCACTTCTAACACTGTTACCTTGAATTTCAGTATATTGGCTGTCTTTCCCAGAATGACATATTTTGAAGGCAATATCAATTTCAAAAGTAATAAAAAAATAAAACTGCATTTTCAATTCAGATTTTTGCAAAACATCCTCGGTTCCTTAATCTCATGTAGATTAAGCTAGCCCTTCCAAGCTATGCCTGGAAATCATGGAAGAACCTACTGTGACTATTGTTTCATTTTTTTTTTCTCCTCCTAGTCAGGACCCTTTAAAGGGTTGAAGGCAGTCATGGCCAGATCTAATCATGAAGAATTCTGGCCTTTTCCTAAGCTGGCAGTCAGCTTGTCAAAGCTGAACCTATTTCAGCTGTACAAGAACCCAGTAAGTCAAGCTGGTGACAACAGCACTTACTGTCCCTAGAAGGGACACCAGGATATTAGGGTGCAGGGTCTTCCTCACTGCAGCAAGAGCATTTGTTCTTCCCACCCTAGCAGGAGGAGTCCGACACTGCAGTACACTTGCTTTCCTTTCCAATCGCCCTTCTGACAGCAGGACTCACCCCAAATTATTGGGGATCTCTGTAAGGGCGTACTTGTACAGCAGGACTCTATGTCTGCTTCTGCCTTAGTGTATAAAATGTATGAATTACTGTACTTTGTTCACTGAGGATAAATAATACAGGGTTTTTTTCTGAAGGAAAATAAACCCCAGGTCAAGTTCTCCCTTCTCAGTTATACTGGCAAACCAGAGTATATGGAAATATGCCAGAGTCAAAGTGGACTGTAATGAAGTCAATGGCATTTTATCAGATACCATAGCTAGGGGCAGAATATGATCCAATGTGTACACTTCGAACAGAATTCTTATAGAAAGCACTTCACAGAAATAAAGCAAACACAGTTTATTTTTCTTGATAATATTCAATCCATGCAGTACAACTCACAAGTGGCCAATAATGATTGTTACTGGAAACTTTGAAAAATCATTGCAAAAGCAAACATTTTTGCAAGTTTATGAAGGCTTCTGAAGCATGGCTGATATGCTCAGGTCCAAAAGGGCTGTAAAGTATCAGGATATTACACAGAGTAATGCCGATGGTTCTTACTCTATTTACATTGAATGCAGTTCAGTTTCCTTTTTTTTCATGTGGAAAAGGTTAATCCTACACTGAATAATGTTTGATTCCACTCCAGTGAATTCCTTATAGAAACACAAAGATTGCTTGGATTAATAACAATAATAAAAATAGTTTCCACTGTATTATACAAACAAATATATGTATTTATATTGGAAATATGATATAGAAATGGAAAAATGGAAAAAAGAATTCTGATCTGCGCAAACTGGTTTGGAGAAAGTAAAAGTAGCCCTGAATGCTCAACCCAAACTATTTGTAGCCCCTATATTTGTTTATAGCAGAACTGCTTTTTTTTGGTCATTTCTGTTTTAAGTTACTGGAGATGACTGGATACACTTAACCATTCTAGTAGAGTTGCATCAAGATGCTAATCAAAATATGATGCATCTCAGGCTGGCCTTTCACCAATATTTGGACCAAGTTTGCTAAATTCATGAAGCTAGATTCAGTAAAGCTGAATCAAGCCTAGAATGAACTTGGATTTATGGCATTGCATTTCAAATGGAAATATCATCTTCCCAAAGTTCAGCAATTAAGCAACAGTCTCAGTATTATAAATCAGTCGGATGCTCTCCTACAGAAGACACTGTATGTTCTGTCTATCCTACTTTGAAAAGAACACAGAGAAAGAAGAAGGTGGCTGACAGGATTAAAAACCAGGGAACAGACGTGACTGTAGGCATAGAAATGTAGGCACAGAAATGCAACCAGAGAAGGGAAGTTTGAAACACTTGCAGAGAACACACAAGGAGAAAAGGGAGGGAACATGCTAGAGCTGTCGTATCAAACTGTATAAGGGAATTCAGATTGCCCCCTATCACTGTAAGAATAAGGGAAATATCAGTATTACTGCAAAAACACTCTTTTTGAACAATAAAGAAGTTGTTAAATTACAACTTATAAATAATCTGTAAAATTCATTGTTATAATCACAAGGCTTAGAGGGATAAGGAAAATCAAATGATTGTATCCATAAACTGAAGAGCATGATGCAACACAAAAACTTTCTGTTTAAAGAGGCTAACACTATTCAAGACAAAACTCCTCTCTTTAGCATGTTGCCATTTGCAGCAAATACTACTACTGCTATTAAATTTACCTGTTATTACTCAAACATTTGCATTTTCCCCTATTAATGCTACTACATTTCCGATTTTTGTTTTTAAAGAAGTTATCTGAGTCTTTATTGCCTAAGGATTGCTTTGATCAATTGTCTACAAAGACTGTGTGTTCTTCACTGTACAGATGTCTAAGAAATATCCCTTTACTCATGATTGCTAGACAGAAATCCTTGCTTTTGAGACATCAATAACCTCCTTAAAAATAAAGATATTATGGCCAGATGATTCACAGCATTCTAGCAATAACTGATTTGATCTAAACCATTCCATGATTGTTTTGCAGGCTTTTTATATCTGTAGGCACAACAGGAGGGAAAGTTAGCTTACAGCTACCAGGATGTCTCTGGAAAAAAAGAGAGGAGTTTGCAGGAGTTCAGCCCTGGCATTTACAAACATTACAAAAACAGTTCACATTTGTGAAAACAGATAAATATATCTGGGACTTGACTGAGACCACTTACTACAGAATCGGGCTTTGACTTGAAAGCTTCCTCTTTACCCCAGAGGAAGAAGCCTCCCATGGAGAGAGCAGTTTCTGGTCAGCTCAGACAAACCACTTTAGCTATTATGTGGTATATGAGCTAAGTCAGCTGGACAACCAAGATTTGCAGAAGTGTAGCTGTGTCTTAGACTGAAACATACTCAACAAGAGAGTTCTATAGCAGTGATGTGCATGTTCCTGGTAACCTGCTGAACCTTGTGCATCTTTTGGGAGAAGGTGGAAGGTTTGCAGGATATTGAAAGGGCAGGAAATAAAAAAAAATTAAAGCATTATAGCTACTTCTGTGATCAACTTTGACTGACAAAGCTATTGTCACAAGAGAAAAAACAAAGCTGGAAAGTTACTTCCCTTTCAAATATTAAATTTACATAGACCTTGACATTTCTAGGTGAGAGACCAAAGTCTAGCTTCCAGGTAAGAGCATATACGATGTGCATGTCACACACGAAATATATAACAACTAAGACACATTAGTTAAGAGAGGCCCATTAGTCATCTGCATGTTTACCCCACAGTTCCTGCTGTTTCAACACAGCTCCTCTGGCATAATGAAGTACCTACAGAACACCACTGTGATCTCACTATAAAACACTCACTGGTACCACAAAAATTCCAACATGAGATCCCAATTCAGAGTACTGCTTTAGTTGAATTGTTTGAAAAGACATATGGCATCCCAAGTGTAACAGATAGTTGAATCTCAAGGGGAAAGCATTGTTCATTCATCTGGACCAAGTGACATTCTTTATGCAAGAATAATTCCTGATTAAAGGGTGAGTTTTAATGGAAACTAATTAGGCAACCTCTTTAGCCTGGGCATAATGATCAAATGAGCTGTCACACACTACCTGATACAATGATCTCACTTGGTACAAGATTTTATTCCTTAGCAATTACACTCCCACGTTGCACTGCATGTGTTTATTGCCTGGAGCACACATGTCAAATTAAAGAGCAGCTTATGCACCTGATATTTAATTATTGCCTAGCACTACAGACAACCGGGAAATGTCAAAGCGAGCAGTTCTGCATTGGAGTAACTAAAACTGGTATCTTCTTTGGCAAAGAAAAAAAAATAGAGATAAAATATGTATGGACGATTCAGTTGTCTTACAATTCAGCTACAAAAAAATGGCCTCCCAAACCTTAAATAATTTAATATCACGCTCAATGCAGAGAGTTCTGTCAAAGCAAAGCAGTATGTGAAACAGGTTTACCAGCTCACATGATTATTTGTGTTAGATGCATGCTTACATGTTTAAAGTATTTACAATAAAATGGTGGGTTTTGAGCTGTTTTATACCGACTTCAAATACCAAAGGAACCATTTATTTATTCAGGTATGAACTAATTCACAGGTGTTAAAAGAAACATTCATTTCTACAAATTCTGTTATCCTGCAGTTAACTTAAAATCATCCTTACCTTACTGGAAATTTTCCTGAATTCCTTCATAGTCAAATCACCTCCTTAAATCCTAGTTGTAATAAGGCTGAAATGAAAAGCCAGAAATACTAAAGAGATGTAAGTAAAGTGTTTCCAGCAAATTGAGACATGCTAATCAAAAAAGAAAAGTTTTATGGCTGCAGTGGAGGTGATGACAGTCAGGTGAGGAAAAATTCATACTGCCTCAAGTTTTAAGTGCAATTTTTAATAAAGAAAAAATGTGCACAATACAGAGGAGTTTCTCTTAGTCACTGATCTGTAATGGAACACCCAAATAGAGATCCAACAGTATCCTGTAGCTAGGAATGTTGTGTGTGTATCTTGGACCATTCTACTCCAAATGAAGGCATCTAATTACCCGTAATCTTAATTGCACAGTCTAATACTAAAAAGGCTTAATAAGAGTGCTTTTGTATTTACAAAACTGCACAGCTTGTGAAAGAACCCTCAAAACATTTGGCAGGAATCCCAGCCGAGGTATGACTGACTGGAACCTCTAATGACTACAACATGTAAACAAGTGTTTTGTTTCGACTGATAATCATTAACTTCCAGTGTCAAGACTTATCCCACAAGGTTTTGTTCGCTGCTTCACCAGCCTGCTTTACAAAGGCATCTGGTGCTGAGGGAAAGCAAGAAGGGGGGGAATGGAGGGGTGTGCAGTGGGGGGAGGAGGTGGAAAGTGCAGAGTGCTATACAGTGTTGTCACTCTTAAACTAAAGTGGCAGTAGGCAAATGAAAGGGTCATGAGGTAAATGCTTCTAACAAGTAGCAAGCTGCTGTGATAATTCCCACTATTCTTTGATGGTCCCTCTTACTGTGTGACTTAGTGACATAACGTGCTAGACCTCCTGGTTGTTTTATTTTTTAATGAAGAAAGGTAATTTGAAATGGAGCCTTTCTGAATTATTGTTTCATGCCTTGGTAACTTTCAAAATTAAACGTGCGTGAAAGGAAAAAGAAAAAAATGGAAATTTGTTTCCCTAACTACTACAGTACTAGAACAATCTACGTCTAAGTGCTGCATTACAGTAAAACAGGGGAGCAGTAGATTACGCGCTCCTGCAAGAAAAAAAATATCTGGTATCCTAATAGAAGGGAAGCATATCAGAAATTGCACAGACTGCACTGGTTAGCTCAACTTTGAAGGGGTGCTCAGCAACAGCCGTTTAAAAAGTGTATTTCAAACAGCTAGATCCTCAGCTAGAATCATTCTGATAAAATGCAGACCATAGAGAAGCCTAACTGGATTTCTTATCATTCATTCTTTTTGTTATGAACTAAAGTAGCTATTGTTCAAATAATTTCATGTAGGTACACTGGAAAAGGTATAAAAATTATGTTCATTATATAAAGTGTTAGGTAAAACCTCCCAGCCTATAGACAAAAAAGACTGAATAGCCCAGATTTACGGTCTTTTATAGCCTGAGAAGTGCCACTATTTGGCTAATTTCTCTAGGCAGTGTATATAGCCAGTGTTTTGAGTGGTTAGTAAAATAGCAGCAATAGCTTATAGATTGCAGTTCTAATGATTCTGTGGCTACCTGTAGGTAAATGTAATTTGTAAACTCCATTTAACTATCGATACCATGGAGACTAGTTTCAAAGGTTTACACTTATTTCATGCTCTGCTAGGATCTTGCCTGCGTAACAAGCGTTTCCTGATCAGTGTTAGCAGTGTGCTGGAAAGTGTACTGCACATAGCTCCCACGATTGCATGAAGGAATTTATGCGTGCAACTCTCCAGCAGCTTTGATATATAACCCTGCAGAATCAGGTAGGAGCTGTGAATCAACCTGGTTAAATTTATTTGAAAAACACTTGGCAAAGCAAGTTTGCAATTGTTTAATTTTCATTATAACTGCTGCCTCACAAGATAATGAGCCCTCATAACAGTGTTTTATATAAAAGCACATTACGCCTTTACACAGCACACACAAATGGCCAGTGATTATTAACAATGTTAAAATGTCAGTAGAACCAAGGCAGCATAACGGCACGCATTTAGATGCCATAAAAGCTGCAAATGACTGTTGCATTGTTTTAAAGGAAGCATCTTAAAAAGGCACTTGCAAATAGAGGAGTGGAAATATGAGGAACAGAAATTTATTATGGTCTGTCAATCAAATCATACTTTGTGGAAAGCATTATCCACAAGAATCAGCTAAGCTCATCACTGCTGCTATTAGTACTCTCAGGTTTAGGATTAGAGACAACATGCTCCAATAAATAATTTTTGCTTTTACTTTTGAATTTTTTTTTCCTTTGCCATTCCA
Source organism: Upupa epops (assembly GCA_013397515.1). Classification (NCBI taxonomy): domain Eukaryota; kingdom Metazoa; phylum Chordata; class Aves; order Bucerotiformes; family Upupidae; genus Upupa; species Upupa epops. The sequence continues at coordinate 137,730 of VZRI01013796.1, read as the reverse complement.
GGATTTCAGGGTGGTGGAATGCTTTAGGAAAATATTCGCAAAGTAAAACTTTGGAGAGTCCAAATGTGCACATTTGCCACCAATATATATTCTGAAAAAAGGTGGAACATTTAAATGAAAGTCTAGCAAAGAGTAAAGGTCTAGACAGGGTAATCACTATCTAAATTATTACAAATAATTTAGAGGCTTTTAGCCTTAAAATGTCATTCAAGGCATAATCTTTAATATGGTCGTGTATCTCTCTCATTCACTGTGAGAAAAAAAATAAAATTTTAAGGACTTCAAATCAAAGTGTTCATGTTGTTAGGCTGTTATTTACACCAATCCTTCCAAGTTATTCGTTTGAATTTGAAAATATTGAACACATTCATTAGGCTATTTTAAGGTTAATTTTATTTTTAAATTCAAAGAAAGATTGCTGAAGAGATGTTGGGTTTTTTTGTCGATGGGAGGGGGGGTTGTTGTTTTGTAAGATACCACTAGCTAGCAAAGGAAACACCATCACTGAAAATTTGTCAGAATTATTGTCTTGCCCATGTAACTGACAAGCTATTCAAAACCATACAAGTTAAAGAAATATATTTTAATTTTAGTTTATTCAGTTGTGAGGCCACATGCTGCATTTCATTAACAAAGGTGTTCAACAGCAAATGAGTTGTGAATGTTCATTCCCACCACCCACCAAGATGTGCTTTTAGAAACCTAACCCTTCAACTCCTTTATTAAAAGCTAATATAAACAAAAACGTGAAATCAAGCATTTTAGACTGGTCTAATCCACAGAATCCATTGTTATGAGGAATATTTTTATTATTACCAACTATTATAATTTTATGTTACACAGACAGTAGCCTATTCAAATGACAGATTCAATAAACATTTGTATCTCCCTCTCATTAACCACAATCCTTTTTTTCCCCTCTTAGTTACTATAAGTCTAGCAATGCTAAAAAATTAGTTACATGGCTCAAAGAAAAGAATTCATATATCTGTACCAGTATCATAATTCAGTTTTGAACCAGGTAGACAGGAAATATTTAAAACACTACTTTAAAAGATTATTTCATTGCTCTTATTGGACTCTCAATTAGTCCTAACTTAACTCTCAGTTAGGACAGTAAATTAGTTTTCCTTAAACATGCATTAAATAAATATTGTTTTTCCAAAGTTGGAGGTCCATCATTTGACTCCAGTCAATTTTAACACTTAGCAGGTTTGCAATAAATATACAAGCAAGCAACAAAAGCCTGAGCTTAGCAGAGACATGAGAGGGCAATTAATTAAGCCACATTAGTACAACGTGATCAAAACCAAGGTGTCAGTGTTCTTAGGGCAAAACCACGTCTCAGGTGAAACTTTGCACACACGTGTGTATGCGCTTAGAGCCACACAAAGCAGCATAGACCAGACAGACCCTTCCTTCATGTTCAGCATAAAAAAAAGCATCAAAGAAACTATTTGCACTGGCTGCTTCGCTTATTTGCACTATAAATTATTTGAGATCAAATTTTAAAGCCTCGTTTGGTTTTTGGTATGTACAAAAAAGAAACCATTGTCTCGGGGTTTCTAAACTGATTGCCTGGCACCACCTGATGGCAACCAGCAGAAATGCAGCTGGCAGTTCCAGTGGCACGGGTGAAATTCCAACATACTGAAGGAAAGAAGCAACGGCTATTTTCTCAGAAACAACAAACAGGTTTTTCTTCGGAAACTGCTTGGCTGTTAATAACGATGTTTTAAATTGGTTCAATACGTGTGATTCTTACAAAAAGTGGAGCATTGCCCAAAATCCATAGCAAAACAAGTTAGTTACTGAAAGCTGTATTCGGGGGTTTTTTGGTAAAAACACCATTAATCAGATTGATTGTTCTATTTTCTTGTTCTATCAAAGCTCATAAACAGATAAGAATCATTGTTAAGCCTTCTGTGCCAGAAAAGCTTCCCTACAGTGCACAATTACTGAGTGAAGGGTAAAAGTTAGTAAATGCCAGAAATTAGGGAACAAGAAACCCGTAGATTCAAAGTAAAGAAGAAAAAAAAATCTACAGCTACTTTTTAGCCATTTCAAATATTATTGAAGCCTTACTTGGCCCATGGATAGTTAAAACAACCCAAAACAAACATATACTCCTCAAACAAATGTAGTATAATACAATTTCCAGTGGCTCCTCTATTCCTCAAAGATAGTAAGAAAAAAATACACGCTGCAAGGTCAGAAAAGCTGGCCATTCCCAGCAAAGAGGCAAACTTACCACTTCATCCCCAGACTATTCATTAATTCAGAGCCTTCGTGCAACTCCAAATTAGATTTCCAGCATACAGAATTATGATAGAAACATACAGGCACTATAAAGAAAGTTTATTTTTCTCAGAGAGTTTCTAAAAAGCAATTCAGTTTTGCAAAGTATTTTATTCACTGCTCTGCTCTCAAGCTGTTTGACACTGTAGTGCATGGTTTGCTCTTCATTGCATTCCTCGTGGAGTGTGGTAATTGTTTACTCATGGAAAATAAAATCATAAATATTATTAATAGTATTTAGGCTTGTCCTTTTTTTGTTCAAACCTGCAGAAACTTGAAAAAGGGTAGCGTGGTAAGGCCTATTCTTTAATTGCGTACTGCAGGCTTTGCATGGAACTGAATGCACTGAAAATTTAAAGACCTTCTGGATCTCAAGTGGCACAAACATATAACACCTGCAGAATTCCACAGACATGAATTTTCTTCACAGGAGAAATTAAGTCTCAAATGCCATCAGGGAATAAAAATGCTGTGGCTGCTTTATTTATTTTCAGATAAGCCTGATCTTTGCAATGTAAAACAAAGTGAATGGAATAATATGTAAGGTTTATTCACTCTTGTGTTAACTAGCTTAAAGCTGCTATGCCTTGCCTGGATACTTCCATTTCTACTTACTTCTCTGGAGAGTGATCTAAGTATCTATAGCTTGTAATGCTGTGTGTCCCTGTTCCTACAGGCAGACAAGTGAAACGAGGACCCGAATACATCCATGTTGCAGATATTCCTGCAATAATTATAAATTGCTTAAATTATCACAAAACCTTTGGCTTCAGGCTCAACAGTACCAGTCTTATGGAGGCAAAACAGCCTATGTTTAGAGAGACTGTTCTCAACACTTGAATGCTGGGGAAGAAAATATTTACACGACAGGTTTTTTTTCTGCACTTCAACACTGACAACTAAATCACAGATTTTGGACCACAACTCTGTATAAGAATGATGATTCTGCAGCAGATTTCACAACCTGAAACCCCCAAACACCGGCAGTCACAAGAGCAGCACTTCTATAGAAATGAAAGCTTACACAGGAGAGATTCAAAATCTTTCAACAAATTATGGCACACACAATGCTCCAGAGGTGAACAGATATTACTATATGATCTTTATAGACAGGATGGAGGTACAGAGGGATTTAAAAAATTTTCCCAGCATCAGATGACAAGTCTGAAGCATCTAGTGTCTCACTGAAACATTCTTCCTCCCTTTTCTTTAGTCTCTAGGCAATAACCATGCTAATATCAGAGGTTCATGGAATTCACTGAGAGAACAGAAAAGGCTCAGGATAGGTTCTTACAACAGTGGATTTTAGCTCAGAAGGCATTATTTGTCAGAAATTCCACAGCTTCAAAAGGAAAAGAAAACTAACAGCAACAGCAAAGCTTGCAGCACTAAATATAATGATACAATTTATGTTATTTTCACAAGGATAAGCTGTTTTCTAAGGACAAGACAAAATAATCAACCCTATAGAAGCAGCTTGAGTAGTCTAAATATGTCCCAGTTAAAATTGTTAATGAGGCTGCAGAGTGAATGCAAATCTACAAGTCCCAGAGCTGGTGTAGCACCATGTAATTTCTAAGTAACAGTGCCTGTGAAGTCCCCTAGCAGCACCACAATCCCTGCTCAAGAACTGAGTACCCTTGTAACACATTAGTGGTCTACACTGCAGCATTTTCTCAGCTGCTTTAATCGGAGGAGTGCCTTTTCACTTTGTGAGGAATCTAACCCTACTGTGGGGGATTTGAACTGCAGGCCTTTGGATCCAAAACCAGCAACTTGACAAACGCAAGCAAGGCAAATACCCAGTACCTTTCAGCTCAAGTTTTAAGAGGCCTACAAAAACAATGTCTCTCCCTTGCAGGGATACTAGCTATAAAGGGTAAACCATTCAGCCAAGTTTAACAGAAATGAAGTGGGAAGGAAAAAATCCACACAGGGAGAAGGGATGCTAAATTATAGAACAACAGTAGCAGGCATGTTGTGTTCATTCCAGGTCTGAGTTCAGAAGGAATTAAAATCTGGCAGAGCATGAGTGCTTACCGCCACCATTAGGCCAACTACTCCCATCTTTAATGTTTCAGTAACTTCCCAGATTATTTTTCCCCACTTAGATCCAGAGTGCTAAGATGAGAGGAAGATGCAGCAGAACTATTCTGCCTTACAGGCCGAAGTTTCTCAGCATATCTTCTCCCCCTTCAAGAAGCAGGAAAATGGGATGCATAAGTGAAGCAAAGAGAACAAATATTTCTTATGAAAATTAGAGGCACAAGGTCACTTGTTTTCCTGAGTAGGACAGCTTCTCCTGCTGCTGGAAGACACGGAACAATTGTACCCTCCTTTCACTGGAAATAACTGCCCTCCTCCTCCAGCTTTGCCCAGTTCCAGGTGAGATCAGCAGCTCTGAACTCCAACACACCAGGCTGACGGGAAAGCCCAAAGGCTTTCCTGGAGCTTTTGGCTCAAAACGTCTCACTTTTTGGGGTGATGCCAAAGAACAGCTCTTTCTGTGCTTTTTGGCTCAGCAGTCCTAACAGACTGAACTAAAGCATAGGTCTCTAAAGGACAATTACTCATTTATGCACAATGAGCATACAACCTTCTCACAACCAGGACAAATACAGCACTTCAAGGTCAGGCCCTGCTTCTGGATAAACACAAAGTGAATAACACAGAGTGCATATCATTTAGACATCTTTGAGCAAATCAACAAAAAGCACGTGCTTACACAGCGAAGAAAACCTTACCCACACTTGACATATCCCAGCTAAGAGTGCTTAGTTGTACTCTGTCTCTGCATCTGTTACATCAAAAGGGAGAGATCTTTACTGCTGTAAGCAGCTCTCCAAGGGATGCCTCGGTCACAGAACCAAGTTCATTCACCAACAACAGACAGCAGGAGGATGGTTCCTCAGAACCTCTCTAGAGAAGTTACAGGATAAATAGGAAGCACTTGGATCTGAAATTTATGTAGTAATATAAAATATTAACTCCATCCAACATATGCAGCCTCTGCCAAAGCTCGATTGGTGTTAGGTAACTTTGGCAGCGTTGCTTACCAAGACTTCAATGGAAACCTGGGTGAGTGGGAATTAAGTGTAAAAAGCTTATACAGACTTGCATCTATCCTTAAGTGCTGGTGCAGCAGCAGTCAATCAGGAAGCAGCTATTCTAAAGGCAAGGTGATGTATTTAAAAAGGAATTTTACAGATTTATGAAAAAGAAATACTGATAGAGAAGATATCATGGAACTTCACCTGACTAACTGTAATCTAAATGCAACACCAAAAGTAGTAAAAAAAACCAGCAAGCATGGGAAACTAAAGGGAAAATACGTAGCATATGGGGTTCTGTCATTTCAGCTAATTTCTGTGTTCGCTATTCATTAAATCTTTTGTCTACATCTATGGATAAAAGGCTTTAATCTCTACACTTCAATTCCAAATCTCTATGAATGACAATTTAAGGCATTTTATTCGCTTGGTATTTTTTAAAATGTGGTAATTAAAATAATCTGTTTTACACTTATTAAAAATAAATTATTGCATATTTTAATGTTTTTGCTCCCTGCAACTTTTTCTTAATTAGTTATTTAAACTGCGTTGAAAATCCCAAGCCAATACTTTTCAATATTCATTTTTCTATTTCAATTTTTCAAACAAGAAGAAAAGTTCCCCTCTTTAAGCTGAAAATTCAATTAAAAAGGCAGACTAAATACTCATTGGTGCTATATTACATTGTTCACAGAGAGCTTTTTTTTTCCTTCAATATTTATTAATTACAACAATCTTGCATGTACCCATTATCTGACATCTGTTAGCATCTTTCATCTGAAAGGATCTTGAAGAGCTCTAACAAATGGACACTATTGTAACTAAGATTAGGGACTGATTTGCCACTCAGACCTGAAGCTCTCTGGAACAGAAATTTTTTTATCTGTTTAAAAGTCCATTGCAATGCCATGAAAGGCAACAGAATGCCTTAGTAAACATTAGCAGAATTTAGCCCAACACAGTCCCATTCTTTTTCTCCCATTGCATCCCAATGTAAAATTCATGAAGTTGATTTATTAACTGACAAGGCTGATGGGCAAAGCGTAGGGTACTGTCAAACTCTAATGTATTAGGCTTTCTGTCCCTAAATAAAGCATCAGTAAACTGCATGCTCACAAATTAGAAGTGGTTACACACAATTTACATAATTCAGTATCACATACTTTCAATTCTGGTGCTGCTTTTCTCTCTGAAGAGCATCGTCACAAAGCCTGCTACTGGACTACTTCAATATTAGCAAAGGATTACCAAAGACTGACTGCCATCAGTCTTGGCCAATAGCAGCAGGTTTTACCTGTATGCCATGGCCAGAGCAGAGACAGTTAGTCCAGCAAAGTGCTATCAATCAAATTTGTAGGGACTGATACAGAGACACAACTCAACCTGTATTGTTGCCTGTTAGACCATAAACACAAGTGTACAAACTTCATATGGGCTGAACAATTCAAGTTAATACATTGCAAAACATCCCTGAAGTACTCTGGCATATTTTCATTGGGCGGGTTTTTAAGGATCTTCTACAATTTGTATATATAAGCGCAGTATAAATGCTTTATTAGCATATACATGCAATTGTATGTGATTTACATATAATTACAGACTTTGTTGACAAAGTTCCAGTTGAAGAAGGGTACTCTCAATTCAGCTGTAACTAACCATTCTGCACTGTTGAATGGCAAGAATGAACTGAATAACCTTATGAAAAGAATAGAATTCGTTCATTAGTCCCTCAACACCTTAACAAAATCATTTAAAATTTTTTGCTCTTTGAATTTCCATGTTTTTTCACCACAGCTTTGAGTAAACTAACTTTTTCCCAAGTTAGGTACATGGCATATCAGGTTGGGCTGAAGTGGAGTTAATTTGCATATAGGCATGAATGTTCATCATAGCAGACTTTTTTATAGCTGTCAAAAAAATAAATTCATATTTTCCATAATTTGTGCTTTTCTACCTCACATATCATTAGAGCAACCACTGATCCTATTGCACTGGTGAATAATGAAGGTATTTCTGGTTTGGCCAGTCTGTTTCCAGGCTTTCAGTTAGATGCCCAGTCCAAGTTTTGGGTTTTCTTTTTTCTTTATCTATTCCACTGTTTTTGCCAGTGTAGACTGGTGTATTATTAGCATTGAAAGTAAGAAGGTGAATCACAAGAGGCGCAGGAGTAATTTTGTTCAAAGTACAGGACCTTGCACTTCATCTTATTGAATCTCATACCACTGGCCTCAGCCCATCAACCCAGCCTGCCCAAGTTCCTCTGCAGCATCTTCCTCCCCTCCAGGAGATCAATACTTCTCCCCAACTTGGTGCCATCCATGATTNCGAATGACCATGTCTTCTAAGTGCCAGAAGACATCAACAAGAAAATTAGATCTACACAGCTATAAGAGAACTCTTCTAACCTCCTAGACTAACTGCTATCACCTACCATATCTTGATGAAGTGCTTTGAAGACACAGAATATATATGAATCNCTAACAGTAGACGCATTCCCCTCATCCAGATCATCAGTAAAGATGGTGAATAGGACTGGGCCCAGTACTTACCCCTGGGAGACAGCACTGGTTACCGGCTGCCAACTGAATGCAGTACCATTCAGCACCACTCTCTGGTCCTGGTCATCCAGACAGTTTTTAACCCAGTGAAAGGTGCACTTGTCCGAGCCATGGGGTGCCAGCTTTTGCAGAAGAACACACTGTATTGTACAGTAGGTAATGTATGATGCTGTCTCTTTGGTGGTTTAATCTCTCTCATGTTTGACTACCATAGTATTTTTCCATGTAGAACCCAATTTAATTTGGAAGAAGATACCACAACTAAAGATGAAACCTTTATGCGATTGGTGAAAAATGATATTGCACTAATTTACAAATTCCAAGTTCTCCAGTTCCAGTGTTTCCTTTCCAATTCTGATATGGAGTCACCAAAAAAATTTAAAAATTTTGTACAGAGGAAATCTTTAAAGAGCTGAAATAGGCTGCTGTCAGACAATATTTTGTCAGTTGGTCAGGGTAAATATTAAGAGCAGACTCATAAGAAAATTAATTTTTCTGTGTAGTTTTCATCCTCATAGAGCCAGAATTTGAAGGAGGAAGCAGTTTTCCAAAGCCTATTTCAGAAAACAAACAGATGATCCAGCACATAAGTATACATGTGTATAGAGCAATGCAAACTGACATTCTACATTTCTGTCACTCCTGGGCTGGAATTGGAGAGTTCCAGGAAGCAATACAAGTAGGCAGTAATACAAGCCAAACAGCAGCGAATGACCATGTCTTCTAAGTGCCAGAAGACATCAACAAGAAAATTAGATCTACACAGCTATAAGAGAACTCTTCTAACCTCCTAGACTAACTGCTATCACCTACCATATCTTGATGAAGTGCTTTGAAGACACAGAATATATATGAATCACAATTACCAGGACTAAAGGGTAAAATGGTATGGCAAAGGAACCTTTGCGTCCAACCTGGAATGGAACATTTCCAGATTATCTGCCATTTAAAAATTGAGACAAAAAGAAAATAAGTTATTTTGATATTGCCCAATAACCAAGATGTTTTCCCAGTCTTCAGCCTTCTTCATCCCTACAGAATTTTTCTGTAGTCGAAGACATGTACATGACAGAGCAATTATAACTACAAAAAAATATTCTTAAGCCAAAACATGATGCCGAAAGCAGATTTTTTACTTTACACAACCAACACAGTCTTCCTGCTTTTAACTCCATCCAGCACGACCACCACAAATTCTTCAAATGTCCATCTTGGACTCAGTACTCTAAAAAACAGCATAACCTAAAGAGTTGGTTTTCACAAGGATTAGAAATGGACCAAACATTTCAGCCTAATGCAGATTAATACAGCAGAAGATTAATAAAATCTGGATTTTAAAAAGTTTTTATATCTGCACTGTTACCAACTATCTACTCTTAATCCTGTAAATTTGCAACACTGAATGAGAGCAGAGATATGCACATCTCAATGCCACAGCAAAACCAAATACTTCAACTGTCATCATAATGTCTTTATTCATGAAAGGGGGGTACATATGTGCACACATTCTTCTGTGCACTGCACGCACACACTCAACTGTAAGAATTATCCCACTGCAAAGCCGAGCTAGGAAAGCTAAGCCTATGTCCCTGTGGAAATAGTGCTTGAAAAGACTTTTTATTTTTAAAGATAAATTACATTTTTGTGTGTAATTGAGTCGTACTTATCATGTAGCACTCAGCCTAGGGATGTCTCCAAGAGAAAAGAACAATATCTTACTAAATCACTTTTAGGATCATTAAATTTAGATCACAAAACTCTAACAGGCATGCAATTCCAAACATGTCACTGGAACAAAAGGAACAGCAAAAGATGACAAGCTTCCCTTACATTATTTTCCTTCTTTACAAAGATGTTTAAGGTAGCAAAGTGCTAATGAATTCAGTACAATGTATCATGCATTGTGTCAGAACTTTTATATTGTTGAAAAATTGTCATATTTGGCTAGGCAGCTGCACAGAGAAAAAAAAAAAGCTCTGACAATATCTAATTGAGTCTATTTTTACTGTCTTTCAGAAAACATTGTTAGAATTATGTACTGCTGATATTTCTTATTTTTAGTTTCATACTCCCTCCTCTCTCTTCACAGCAACACTATTTTACTACTGCTGATATAAATCCAGGTCATTTTCAAAAAAGAAGAGTGAGTTCTATTCAGTAATATTGAAATGGGGCTACAAGTTATTATGCAAATCACTATTAATAACAGAGTATTCAGGACATGTGCCTCTTAAAAGCTGGTCCTTCTTCAGAATGCTGACTGGGACACAAAAGCTTCAAGCTCTCTTTCCTACTTCATCATATGCTTCCTGGACATTTTTGAGCTAAACATTTCATCTCTTGCTCCTTTCTGTGAAATGGGACCAGCAGAATATTTTTCCCCTGCTTTTTGAGACCATAATGCATCAATGCAAAGATTGCCTTTTCACATTTTATATCATGTCCCACATTAACTGCTTCCACTCACACATACAAATTCCAGGTATTTTTGTGGGACACTTGTAGGGCTTTCACCGCAACTTTACATCTCTCATCTTTACCAGATCAGTTTAGTGTCAGCCTTTTCACTCATGATTCCTCATGAGTTTTCCAAACCTTCACAGTCATGCATAAGAATGAGATAAGTAGGTTAGTCTTACAGACAGAACTGTCTCTTCCAAGGCTAGAGAAAGCAACTTGTGTCTCATTCTTTGCAGTACTCTGGTCCCCAGTTGAACTGACTAGATGAGTTGCAAGACACTAGCCAGGACTATCAGGAGCACATGTTTCAGACAAAGTTATTTTCAAAATAATGAATCAGAGTTTGTGCAAACACCAAGCAGCAGCACCATGGCAAAAGCACAGATAGAGAAACGTATTCTTCTGCACAGAAAGCCAAAAGGACTGGATGTTCAATCTGTAGACAGTAGATCCTGCTGCTTCCATACTGAACAGAACACCAAGCTACACAACCTGTCTGGTTTGCTTTAAGTTATTACACAAATACATTTATTCAAAACTGCTGCTACTCAGTCTGAATTTTTCAGCAAAAAAAACCCCACATCAATACCACCCCCTGCCAACCCCAAATGTTGTTTATAAATATTTTTACACCCACGAGCTCAAGGCACAGATTTTTGGGAACAGGATCCTCAGTGAGCATTTCAACTGATCACAACCAAAGGGAACACTTTGCTATGAATACACGCTGAGAAGACAATCAGTAGCTGGGCTCTCTAAAGCTGGGCGTTATAGAAAAGCATTTGTTGAAAAGCAGCAGAATCATTTCAGGGACAAGTTGCTGGAGAGGGCAGTAAAGAGAGGTTTCAAGATGAGAAAGTAAGCCAACTCACAAAAATTGTGAGGACTGCAATTTCTCTGGTTAGCCTTATTAGCAATCCTAAGAGTTTGTGCCAGAAGTAGACCTCTTACACCTTAATAAATGCATGTTTGTGCTGGTAACTTGAACACTAAGCAAGAAGTAAAAACCCCAAGAACCAAAGCTAGCACATTTAATGGGGATAAAACCATAAATTTATTTCTAAAATAGAAACATTGAATTTAGAATGAAAAGGAAGATATTACTTTGCAGAAGACTCACAAAGTAAAATATAATTCTCCCATACTCCCTCCTTGACCCTTACCCTCTTCTATGAAAACTTAATTCATTGTTTTATGTATGACACCCTGCTTTCCCATCACAGAAACCCAATACTGAAACATTGTTTTGAGTGACTCAAGCTTGTGTAAGCTTTTAGGTGACCATGGGGACAATGATTATTAGAGGAACAGGGATGAAAAAAGGATTGAGAATAGAACTTTGAAAGCATGGCAGTCTCAGAGAAGACTATTTGACATCTAATGGGAAGCTGTACCTGTGAAACCTAATAGCCAGAACAGAATTAGCCATTCAGGATGACTTACTCAAAATAGTTTTTAGAGCAGTTTTAACAGCAGAAGTGCTCCAAACTGTTATAAAAAGTGCAGCTGTAGAGACAAGCAACAATTGCAGGAGTTAGAACTGCTCTTCTGTTACAGATGCCCAGAGGCTATGGTCAGACATCCAGGATATTAAAATGGATACACCATGTAATCAAGACACATTCTTGATTACACAGCATTCACTTCCATTTAGCCTGGAGGCTTCTGAAAGTACAGGGAAAAGTCTAGTCGATTATAGGAACTGGCATTATATATGTGTTGCCAGAGAGAGCATAATTCTCTAATATGGTAACACCACTTTTCATTTTTCATGAGTTTCCTGATTTACATTGGTCTGAACAGTTGGGTTTGGAATCGATTAGCTTGCATACAAACTCTCCTGTTAGTACAAAAAAAAAGTTTAAAACAAAAATCGGTATCATTTTAATATACACAGGCTCAAATGAAGTGTCATCAAATTTATCAGCTTAATGGTAATAACCTTAACACAGATTCTGACCAGGTCTCTCTGCCTGTTCTCACTATAGATAAGGATTTGATCTCACATGAAAAGTATTTAAAAAAAGACGATGTTAATCTGCCTGACTACTATGATTTATTGTCTAGCACTATTACGTGACTGCATATAAACCAGTAATTGCTAATGAGAGAAAACCAGAAGTACTTAGTAAAGGAGACTTCCACTTTCTGAATGCAAGATGAGCTGTAGCCTCATGATTACAGCAACATTTATGATTAATAGTATATTTTTAATAATAAAAGGATATGTCAAGGGTTTTTTGTGCCACACACAGTCTGACCCTTAACTGCCTGCTATCCATACTCAAGATGATTGTTTATCATGGTGTTACAGTTTGAAAATCCGTCAACTTTTCAGGTGTTTGATTTGTGCTTTTATGCCAGAAGTGCATTTTATTCTAAAACTAGAGGTAGTTGTCCCATGAGACACCGAGTCATTGTCCTCACCCCAGAGGTGATTGGTGGAGAGAGCTTATAAAAGGGGGTGGATTTCTGGATTTCTTTCCAGGTGGAAAAAGGGCCCAGCCTAGCCACTGCAGCCCTGCCACCATGGGTGACCATCCACAGGTTCCACCTTCCTAAGGACTGGAATGTAGAGGGAGCTAAGCCCTTGGACTGTAGCTGCTGCTCCCAGCTGGGCTCTGGTATCAGCAACACAATGAAGCATGCAGCTGCCTGACCAGCAAACTCATCCATGAAGATGTCAAGCAAGCGGTGAGCCTTTCTCTCCCTCAGAATTGTAACCACTTGGGAGGAGGAAAAAAGAGAGAAAGAGGAAAGAGACAGGCCACAACGGGTATGGCCCTACGTGATCAGGACCATGTTGCCTCTGTTCTCACCACAGGTGTGTGCCCCCTTGTGACCAGAGCCATGGGGTTGACGCAGGTGCTGAATCTCAGCTCTGCCACTGACAGAATGGAAGTTAAGATGGGTGGGAAAAGACAGGTCCTAAGGTGGGCTTGTGAAGGTTCCTATCGCTTGACCAGAAGTTGTGCTAAAAGCAGATGGGACTGATCCCCTAAACCTTTGGCAAACAGAAAGAGACTGGGGTTCTGAAGTGTCTGTTGTGTTCCGGCATCTGAGATTCTGTTTCAGCCTGAAGATCACCAAGGATCTGCTGGCCATAGTCACATTGTAAAGAACTCCCAAGATGAGAAAAGTTAAAAGGAAGTCTGAGATGTACAGGGAAGCTGACATCTGCAAGATAACCGGAAAAGGGACTTTTCCACAAGCACCATGACATAAGAGGGCCTTAGGAGCCCTACTGAATGGAAGGGATGGATGAGTTGCCTCCTCTGATTAGTGTATTTTTTTTTCAGGGCTCTCATCTGAAGCCAGAAACCAATGTGTTAGCTGTCTCCCATTTCTCTCAGTGTATGTAATGGCATTGCCATACAGTTTCCNCTGCTGGCCATAGTCACATTGTAAAGAACTCCCAAGATGAGAAAAGTTAAAAGGAAGTCTGAGATGTACAGGGAAGCTGACATCTGCAAGATAACCGGAAAAGGGACTTTTCCACAAGCACCATGACATAAGAGGGCCTTAGGAGCCCTACTGAATGGAAGGGATGGATGAGTTGCCTCCTCTGATTAGTGTATTTTTTTTTTTAGGGCTCTCATCTGAAGCCAGAAACCAATGTGTTAGCTGTCTCCCATTTCTCTCAGTGTATATAATGGCATTGCCATACAGTTTCCAGGTTGTTTGGGTTTTTTTTTTGTTCTTTTACTTATTTGGGGATTTCTCATTTTTTGTTGGTTGTGCTTTCAATAAATTCTTTCCTTTTTAGCAAAGTTGCTTCACTGCCTTTGAATTCTTGGCGAGAGCTGGTTGGTGTGCTTGGATTTCAGGCTCCAAACCAGAACCTAACTAGACCTTCATTCTAACCTAGGACACATGAAAAAATGAGCAATAAGTTACGGTCATTTTATGTTCTCTTCCAGGCTCTACACAGGACAGCCATACACACAAGCATCCTGCAGCAAAATGGAATGTAGGAGTGCTACTTGGACCATCAGCTCCTGGTCTTGTAGCAGCACCTTCATATAAGGCTTTAAAAATTCATCCTGTGAACAGTCTATGGGGTTTATGAAAGACAGTTCTAGCCTCTCACTGCCTTGCTAGTAGGTTCAGGATGAAAATCAGGAGCAAACCTAACAGACAAGTCATACCGTTTGCTCCCAAGTTGTCAGTGTTCTCGCATCTTCACTTTGGCTTTTTCCGTTTCCTTTTTTGCCGTTTCTTTTCTTTCCTTCCTGTTCCCCACATTATCCTTAAAAGTTTCTCAGGTAAATTACTGTTTACAAGAACCTACTTGACTGCAGATTATGGTTATCTTGCACAATTACACAAGTAATTAATTTAAGAATCCTGTTGAACGTGTGCAAATATAACACACACAATTGTTTCTAGTAACTCTATTATTAAGCAACTCAACATGACATGAGTGAAACAAACAACTTCATTTTGTCTCAGGAACACTCACTAAGGCAGAAAAAAATATTTGTTGGCTCTTAGCTCTGTTTATAGCCAAGTCAGTTTTCAGAATGGTTCTGCAGGACATTTTCTACCACAGTGGAGTTGCAAAAGCAATATTTTCTGTTAAACATCTCTGCTTCTGGCAAGTGTCAAAGACAACACACTGGATTAAACACACCATTCATTTGTCCCAGCATGCATTAAGCAAGTTCTTACAACTGAGTTGCATTGCTGGACCAGTGGTCAAGTCTGTGAGCAAATTCTTGCTCTAAGAGACAGTCCCACACCATCCCTCATTTTGAGAGCTACCCTTAGGAAAATTAGCAGAGATAAGTAAAAGTAAACACTAAAAAAATAATTGCAAGGAAACAAGGACATCTGTAAATAGTCAAAGTTTAAAGGCAGCATTTGTAACAGCATGTAATCATATTTCTATTATGTTCCCTGTTGTAATCCAGGAAACTAACCGGTAAGAAATCAAAAGATGCACTACAAAGTAAAGTCAATTTTAAAACATCAGAAACAAAGTTGAACTTAATAAGCTAATGTGCAATCTATCTTGAAAATGTGGAAAAATTAAGCCTCATGCATGGTTTGAGGCTTTATCAAATTTACACCCTTAATATTTAAAATTATGCAATTGCTGCAAGGCTTCCCTCTATCTCTTTTGGAAAGTCTAATACAAAACTTTCATTAAAGGAGACTGTAATCTTGTCTGCAGAGCCAAATAATTTCCTCATACCTCATTTAAGAAAGCTCTTATTTTACAGGTCAGCTGTGCTTTCAATATATTCCCATTTTGCAAAGGTCTATAACTCATGCTGGCTAGACTAGTGGATGGGCTGCAGTTGAATAGAGAGATGATCCTAGTGACTTGAGGGAAAGGAATTCATCTGGCAGCTCAATCTGATTAATAAAACATATATTTTGAGACTAGCTTCATTTCTCTTTCCCTTTGCATTTCACAGGCCACTACAGACAAGTTACTCTTTCTTTTTTTTTCTTTCTTCCATTCACCTTCCTCACTTCCTACCTACTACTGTTCTCCTAATTCTGCGTTGTCTATATAGTTCACTTTTCTCCAGAAGGCTTGGAAACAAAGAAAATAAGAAAAGAAAATGTTTTTTGAAAGCATTCACTCAACAGTTTAGGATTGATCTGAAGAGTGCATTCCACTTGGGTTTGCTTTTTATGGCCATCGGAGTAAGAAAGCTCTATTTGCACTCATGCTGTGCCAAAGAGGCGTGAGACTGCAGATCAGGGCCTCATCACCTGCCACTACTTGTGTGGCAGCCCAGCAAAAGTATGATGCTACTGCAGAGAAATAAGCCAGGGACTGGTCAGAGGCCAGGCTAGAGGCCTACCCTGGCTAAAGGGAAAAAGGATCCAAAAGACAGGGACAACCCACATGTCCACACCCGAAACTGCTCCCATATGTGTCAGAAAAGTCATTGTAGTAAGAAACAGACACCTATGTCCCTGCCTTTCCAGTTTCAGAGAATTAGTCACTCACAGGGATCACTGCACTGTGTGGAAGAATTATCTTCCATCATGCACCATTCAGCTATTCCAGCCTCAGGATGCAGAGACCACAGGCTAGCCCTTACACAAGGAATCTGTGAAGCAATAAAAGTTGTCATTTTGCCAAAACCAGTATTGGGGAATTTCTATAGGTCAGGACCACACTTTCTCGGGTAAGTAAATAGAGGGCAAAGCAGCCGAGTCTTTCTTTGCATCACCCATTGTATATTCACTAATTCAAATTTAAAAAAAAAAAAAAAAACATAAAAAAGCTCATCTGCCCCAAGGCAAATAAGGAGATAACCATCTGTTCAACCTTTAATCAACACCAGCTCAAATTGCTCTATCACTTCCAAAGCCATGCACTGAACCACTTGCAGAAAGGAAGTTATTTATCCCAGTGATATCCTGGAAGCTTCAGGTTTTCTGTGCAATCTTAAAGGACTGCCAAAACAATATTCATTTACTTCCTAACTTGGAGGCTGGTTCAATGGACCTTCCTACAAGAGAAACCAAGCAAGCAACCCTTTTTCTTGCCCGAGGGCAGGCAAGTTCCTCACTATTGGAATGTAAGACTGGAGGTTTCTTTGGCATATTTCCTGTACTTTGACACAAAACAGTACAGGAAGGAATAGCTGTTTGACCTCTCCTACTGACAATAAGTATAACAAACATAAGAGATTTATCTCTGTAGTGAGAAGAGCAGACAAATACCTAATCTATTTAATGTTATCAGAGGCTGGAAATATTTTGTGACTCAAAAGCTCCCTAATAAATGCAGGCTTTCAAAAAGATTATTTTACCACTAGGGAAAGAAATATATTTAGAGATCTATTGTCCTGAGACCTATAAAAAGTATGGAGTTACAACCAACTTCAGGAAGTTACAACAAAAACAAAAAGGACTTGGGGGTTTAAAAGGGTTCAACTTTTCAGAATAATTTTTCTTCTAAAAATCTTAAAGCAGTAAGCAAACACATCTACTTTCATTTTTGAAAAGAAATGGTTCTCCAAGGCTCCATGACAGGAATATTTGACAGCACTCTTTCTTGTCTTTGTCAAGATTTCTATACTGTGCCTATGGCACATCAGAAATCTTCCCAACAGCTGCCACCCTTTTTCAGAAATCAGTACTGATCTGGCATCAGCCAATATGGAAATATTTTGCTAGTCTTAAACAGGAATGATGATGATAGTCAACACTGTATAGTATGTCACATCCTATGTATTCTGTTGCATAATTTGTCATCTAGAATTGCTTCAAGTCTCTTGCAGTGTTTCATTTCAGTCATCCTGCTTGCTGTACTACTTGCTATTTTCCTTTACGACTTTCCCCTTTGATGGCCTAAGAAATTTTAATCTGTGACAATGAAGAATAAAAAAAGAGTTGAAAGAGATAAATTTCTACTTTTGCATCTACTCAAAGCTGTGAATTGAAACTGAAGAACAAGCTACTGTTAAAAATCCTTGCAACAACCACAGTACCCAACATCTGTCACAGAGCTTCAGGAGAGCTGTTTTTTAGCAGAGTCAGACTAAGGCTTCACCTGCATTAACAGCCCTAAGGGATGAAAAAAAAAAAAACAAAACAAAACAGAAGTAATTTAAACAAATCTGTCCAAGTTTAAACGTCTTCCTGAAAATTGTGACTGTGCAGAAATTCTAATACTTTGGTGCTACTGCCGTAATCAAGCACCACAGATGTTCATTCAGAAGTACAGCAACAGAAGTGTAATTTTCACTGTGCCCAAAGTACAATGAATATTGTCCTTGCTATTCAACTCCTGGCCACATTGTGACCAAAAAAGAAAAAGGAGGCAGGGGAAAAAAAAAAAAAAATATGTGGGAACCCTCTCCCTGGGAAAAGGCTGGAATTTCAAGTCCTGGCACTATTTATGCATGCTATGATTTCTTATGCATAGTCTCTATAGCATGAAAAATCCTACATCAAATATGACCATCTTCTGAAGATTCTGTGTGGGTTTTGAAAAATCACTTTGCAAATTCCAGCGCTAGTAGGGACCCACACTGAGTTATGAATAACTTCTAACATGTCTCAAAGCCAGCCAGCCTCTAGCAATACTTCTGGGTATGCCTGGCAAGAGAGAGTTTTCCTACAACTGTCAGATTCAGGTAGCATTTTGGAAAAGCATATTCTACCTACTGAACAATCTTTATTAAGTTGGGCTCATCCAAAGCACCATTCCTTATGTATAGATGTGCAAAAGGGTTCCAAAACCTGGTCTCCTCAGAAAACAAGGCTGATGTCATCACATTTATTTAGCTGTTTTATCCAAAATCTTCCTGTATCAGCCACATTTGCAAGTAGAATTAGTATCAAGGATGTTATGTTGAGTGAAAACAGACTGAAGAAGGAAAAGCTGCCAGTTGGGCTTGTGCAATTCCTGGTCCCTTGAAAAGTTTACACTGGGGAGGCCAAAATGATTTTCTGCTTTTGAAAAAATCAGAATGATAGCACTAGGATAAAGACAATAGATCCTAGCAAACCATAGGAAAACATCACATTTCACTACCAAGTATTACATGCAGTTCTAGCAAAAAACTGTCTACAATGGTTCCCATGTAGCTGGAATTATTTGCTTTTACCTTTCATTTTGCTGTTAACATCCATGCAGCTCAGCAACATTATTGCTCAGATCAGAAATATTCTGTTCTGGCTGCACTTTTGCATGTTTGTACAATTTCAAAGCTACTTCATGCCCTTTAGTTTCCATTTTGAAAGAGTCTCTGCATCACATTCTGCAACAAACAAGGTGGGCTAGCAGGTCCTATACATCAGCCTCATTCATTACACTGGCTTCTTGGAAAGAGCTTGCATCATCCAGGTCCTGTATGCACACGTTTCCTGAAGATTTATCTTTGTATAACATATTTCAGTGACACTAGGAATATAACATCTTCTAAGTTTTCTTTCTCAAAGTGGTAGAATCAGTATGATTTGACCCACAAAACCGAAGTCCAGCCCCAAATTTTTCAGAGCATGGAGTAGAAGGAATCTATAGCAGTAGTTCACTCTTAAATCTAGTTTAGATCTGAAAGTACATCTATATTTGCGCTGTATTCTCATTTGGCAGATAGGCAATAAAATCACTCATTCTTGATGCTTTCAGCTGATGGTAGGCAGATTTTTACATAGCTTTGTCCAATTTTTACTAGAAAAATAAATATATATCCAGGAATGAAAGAAAGCATTAGCCTTCAAACATTCTGTACTTTATGCTATTTACTACTAGATAGCCCCAGAATATTTGCAGCTGGCTGCACTGTGTTTTGTACAATGTAGCTCTTTATCATGGTTTTTATCAAAGAACTGTGGTTTAGCACAGAATGAGGCAGTGCTGCATTGAGGCTGTAATGTGGCTCAGGTTACCAGATTGCATTTTGTGATGATTTGGTATTAAAGTGCTCAACACAAAATAAAAATCAACATTTAACAAGCACAAGTGTGTGAAGCTCTAAATGGGGAATGAATAAACTATAACATTATGGAGACGTCTTACTCTCTACAGTAAAAAGAATAGCTTTGGACAAACACAAGTGAATCTTCCTATCATTTTCTTTCTGAGGGAAATCTTGTACTAAACTTTAGCTAGCAAAAAGTCGGGGGTGTGAGGACATGGAATTTTCAACCAATGCAGCTGTGCTGGCAGAAGTCCCTAGCATAGATGTGGTTTTACCGGCAAAATTGAGCTTCTGCCAGCATAGCTAATTTCTCTCTTGAGAGTTAGTTTTGCTATTACAGCTGCATCCAGACTGGAGATCACTGGTGTTACAGACTTTTACAGCTGTACCATCACTCACGTTCAAACACAGGCAAGCTCTTGGTCTAAACCTATCTGTAGTTTGCCAACTTGTGTGTATATTGGTCTCACCAAGACTGCAAATACAACCATCCAATAAAAGAATAACCAAGCAATCAAAAAAGTTACCTGATTCCTCGAATATTGTTTTCAGTGTCCTGAAGTTAGTAGTAGGAATTTTCTTTTGCATATCTCACATAATATCTTGACTGCCACAGCTAGTAGTCACACATTAACACAAACATAGATGTAAGCACATCATGCCTTTAACCTTTCTAAAATCTTTGCCATTGTAGATGCCTCCTCCCTTTCAGCTTTGTTCTTGCCTTGACTATTTCCAGTCACCTCACACCCATCTTTCTTTCCAGATGACTGCATGGAACACACTCAGCCCTCCTTGTCCTGACTGCTACAGAGCAGCCATAGGACTTTAAACTTAGAAAGATATTTCAATTGTCCCACTACCTGAGCCCAGTCTTGCAACTACAAATACATCACCTTGATTCCACTCCTTTTAATCTCCACAGAGCCTATATGTTTCTGGGCTTAGCTCTGGTTTGCAGCTGATGCCTGTTCCAATAATTACTATCAGCTGCTCTTCCATCTCCTAGTTAATTCTTTACTCAGCTGCTCATTTCTCATCCTAAAGGACTTCTGCAGCACACAACCCATTTCTGATATGCTGCTGGAAGTTGTGCTTTCAAGTGTTCATCAGCTATCACCAAAACCATCTTAACAGTTTTCAAGCATTGATCCCTCCCGCCTATAGTTCTCTTTTAAACTCAGATTTCTCCTTTTTCTGTGGGAAGAAATTTCTGCTGCCACGCCAGGTATCAGACACAGCTGCTCCCCCTGCACATTTAGGATGCTATTTGAGTCTGGTCAGAGTGAATCTTTGCAGTTAGACACTGCATAATACAACTCACTCCACTGAACGTCTTTGTCAGCAAAATTCTGAGGATGTTGTTCCATATCAATATTTGCAGAGCAGTCTTTTGATTTTTTTAATAACTCCTCTGCCCTTAACCTATAGTAAAATAAAACAACATTGTACTATTCCTGTAGGTAATGGAGAAAGACGAATCATCAAGAAAGCAAATATTATATTTTCTACTACTGTTAAGAGTCAACTCCAGTGAAAATGGGAAACTGTGTTAAATGTATAAGGTTCCAGCATCTCAAGCATTTGGCAGATGCAAAACAATGTTACAATACTGAATATTTTTCCTTGAATTTCTTTTGTAATGCTTCATTAAAATATATTACATTTTAAGAGTGTTGTGTTCTTTCTTGCAATTTAAACAGAACCATCTAAATCTACTATTTATGTTGAACTTTCAAGGCTCAGAGTCCTGTGTTATTATAATTCCCATTATCCTTAGAAGATGCCTGAAGTTCAGTTTGGTTTCATATGCAAATAAATGGACAGCTATGAAATTCCAACAGACCACTTAGTACTGTGTCAGCCACCAGCAAGTGGCAAAGTCAGCACGTCCAGAGAGACTCTGTACTCAGCAGCAGCAGTCTGCAAATAAGGACCTGTTTTGTTGTTAGGCCCTCAGCACAGCAAACTGATGCCTTGATTACCAATGTCCTCAAACATGCAAAAAGTTGCCATGAGATTTCTTGAGAAAGAATTGAAGTATTCAGTGAGATTTCTTTGAGAAACAGGTGATGTGTATAAACTAATTAATGGAAAGCATTTCAGGAAAATATTTCTTTTTCTCCTATCTGAGATATATCACTGCAGGCAAAACACAAAAGCATTTCTTAAAAGGTAAAATGAAACCTCAGAAATCTCCCATGGCAAGACACAAAATTCAGCTCTGATGTAAAACATGTTGAATCCTTTCTGGCACAGGGGCATACAGATAAAGGGTTAATGGCTATTGGGACCGTGACCATGCAATTATTATCATAATGACTAGGATAATCTCCCAGGAGGTGAGCAATGTACTTACACATCAACTGTGTGTGAACTGGCAGGAATGCAAACCCTTCAGTAGGACTGTACTTATCCTGAAAGGCAACTGGAAACGACTGTCCTGCAATGGAGACGCTTGGTGAATGAAATCCCCCGCCCATCTCCCTTCCTTAGGTCCAGGGTTTAGGATCATCCTGCACAAATGATAATTATTTTAAAGATTGTCTTTTTGAGTAGACAGACATTATTCAGAAAAGACAGATATGTAAATTAGGGTAATTGAGATTTGGGTTTGTTGGGTTTGTTTTTTTGAGGGGAGGGGTGGGTGGGGCATGTTGATGTTCAGAACATGCAAAACTGAGTCAGGACAAAGCCAGTGCCTATATTGAATTACTGTAATTTTTTTTTTTTAATTTTTCAAAGTACTAAAGTGTAGTGGTTATGTAGCCATGAAGACTTTAAAGACCAAGACAAGAAGTCCAAATAATCCAAATAATCCAAAGGTGATTCTCTCTCCTTTTAGCCCTAGGAAAAGGGTCATACTTACCCGGGACACTGGAGAAAGGCACTAGCTTTGCTCTATTCTTTTCGCCAGATACAGTGAAGATGCACTACTGCTACTAAGAGCAACAGTCTAAAATGGCCCCAGTTACGCACCATTGAAACAATCTGAGAAGGAGGCAATTATATAGATATTGCTGATTCGATTTGTTTGGGGTTTTTCAAAGGGAACTGATTTTCTTCTCTATTAAATGCAAGGAAATGAAGGAGTTGAATTATAAATTCTTAGAAATTAATTTCTAATATAAATATAATGTATGTCCAGAGACAATTTTCTTCTGCCTTGGAGGGGAGGATATTTGTATTAAATAAAATGTTGAATACTTGCCTTAAGTGTAACCTACAGAATACAATAAGCTCATAAATTTGTGTTCAGTGGCCATATGAAAATTCATACTTGACTATGCAAAACGTATAATATGGGCCAGGTAATGATAGGACAGTGGTTCAAACTGGCAATTTCCAGCAGACCTTTCACAGAAGCTAGGACTTTTTACACACATTTGAAATTCTTCCACACAACCCACATACTAGCTATACATTTCCTGAGTACCCCAACAGTACAGGCTTCAGATTCAGCTTATCCTGAGCTTTGCATTTCTCAGATATTGTCAATTTGCATCACAAGCATAGTTATTTAATATACAAAAGCTTTAATGCTCCCTCCACATCATATAACAACACATGTTTATCTGAATGCTAAATAAAAGCTTTCAGAACTTTAAAGTAACTTTATGAATTGTACGTTCCATAAAATAAACATTAGAGTATAATAATATTCTGCAATTTGGAAAACCGCAACAGAAACCAGTAAAAGACAAAAGAACAAATGATTGAATAATCTGCTGCATGTCAGGAACATTAAATTAATTTATGCAATAATGTAAGCACAGTGATGTTAAGGTAATATGAAGGACATAAATTATACATTATTATTGTCAGTTCTAGCACTTATCTTAGTGGTATGTCAAAATAAACCCTGATATGTTAATATTTATAGAAATAAACAACAAGTGTTACAGCTCAGGGATTCATCAGAGAGAGTTTTATATACACTTTGCATGTGCACATATGACTGTCATTGTCTTTTCTGTAAATTGAGAGGTAAGCATCATGCAATTAATTTCTAATGCATTTTACATTACCATGAAAGCACATTATGGTTCCTCCATGAATTCTTTCAAATAGATGGCCTGCAATGATTTAGAGATGACACAAAACAACTCAGCAAATGGCTGACAATCTACCTGCAAATTCTGTTATAACAATAGGTTACTGGTGAGCAAAATGCATTGTTTGCTAGTGACAAATTATTTCCATCCCAAAGATCTTGTAGTGATGCTTTTCTTTCAGGGCTAATACCTCTGAGAAACAGATCTTTTCATTCTTTACATTTTTACATGAGAAGGAGTAATTCATCCTCCTCCTCCTAAAATATGAAGACCTGTATTTTACCCTTTTTATCATCTCCATTTTCATGCAACAGATTGGTTTCTGGCTGAAGATAACTGGACACAAATGAACAGGAGAAAGTTCCGGAGGAACGATAGAAAGAAGGTTATTACAAAGATTAAGTAGACTGACAATTGCTGCTACCTCAGAAGCAAGAGGCATACTGTCTTCCTTCAGCAAGGGACCATAATTCCTCCTCTGATTAAGGGTGAGTTAGAGATTTTGGCCTTGGGCCACATCTTCTGTGGTCTGGGAACCATGCTTCAGACTAAAAGGTAGCTGTAGAGTTTATATATTGCTGAGTCTACAAGTACAGCTACTGTTTCTAATTACCCAAGATTGTTCTGCTGTTTTCCAGAAAAGAAGTGTGAAAATACTTACGTTCCCTGATTCAGCAGTAAAAGACAGCCTGAGCCATACATTTGTGTTCTGCCAATGGAAGGACTGCTATGTCCAAATGATTGGCTAAGTCTGGTGATTCTATCTTTTCCCAGTTGCCTCATTCACAGCTGAAGTTTGTTGCCCCAAGTTTCAGCTGTCAAGATTTCTCAGTGTGTAAGAATGTAAGTTAGGACTGGACTTGGTGAGCCTGGAGGTCCTTTCCAGCCATGAGGATTCTATAATTCTATGGATCTAAATTCAAATTTTTGTATCTTTATTAATGCAGATGCTTGTTTTTAAAAAACTTAACAGCTCTCCCTGGCACCAACATTTATGTTCCATCTCATCTCTTGAAAGAATTCATATGGAAAAATAACCTCATATTTTTTTCATTTAGTTTCCTCTCCAAAGTATTTCTGTGTCCAGTTACAAATCTATGAAAATCAGACTAAACTAATCAAACTACTTTGATGCTACCATAGGCACTGAATCCAGAGGACAATTAACAGTGAAAGGTAAAGGAATAACATTGACTGTTGTGTGCTGTAGCCTAACATACAGCCAAGCTTCATTTGGCATCGTGTGATCATAAAGAAATTTACAAAACAAAACATGAGGTCTCAGTGTGGTTTCTGCTCAGCATACTCCACAATCAGTGTAACACTTGAAAGAAAAGAAGGGGCTATGCAGGCAAAAATTGAGATTATGTATTGCCCTATAAGCCCTTTGACAGATATGACAACAGGGACAAAAAATCCTACTTGATTTAATTTCCCAAGAAATAAAAAAAGGAAGCACAATCAGCACATTTTCACAGAATCCGTGTGCAGTTTAGGAGAGTGAAAAACGACACAAGGGAGTACAATCGTTTTGCACATTAAACCGTACCTAAAAGAATTCCATACCAATGCAAGCAGCAAACCATATACATTGAAAGGACATGAGTAAAGCACAGTATGTGGGTCTAATTTCTCATTTGCCTTTTGTTTATAATAGTTTCATGCTCTACAGAAGTATAGGACTCTCTTCCATCATTGAAATGAAACTCCTGTCACCACTGCAGTGAAATGAAATACTATAAAAGGTTGCTTGAAAGTTCTGGGAACAGAAAGGAAATAGACTCAGTGTAAGTCCAGAAAAGGCTCCTAAACAGGCAACTTTATGATATCTTTTAGTCCCTATGGGATAGGGATTCAGCTACAATAAATGTTATCGCTTCACTGAAATCAGTGGAGAAACATCAATCGATATCAGCTGAGGATTTGTCCCACTGACTCCAAAGGAAGTATTTACAGCACACATTTAAAGCAAACTTATAAACCTCTCCAGCACTAGGGACTTAAATGTAAGCACACCAAATCCCAAAGTCCTTACTTAATATTTTCCACTATTCTTATTCAGAAATCTCTCAGTGGAACCAATAGGGATAAGTAATGATCAGAGTACTCAAAGGTGTTTTCAGACCAAGATACTGCTTAGGAGAGTTTTACATGTCACAGTTGTTGAGAATCTTCAGAAAAATAAGGCATTTAGTTTTATGTAAATTTGTAGTCTGAAACTAAATATGTTTTATTTCTTGAGCTTAGGAAAGGAATTTTAAAAAAATTAATTATTATAACTTTCCCAACCTACATGGAGCAGAGAAGAGAGAGTGAAAATGGTAGAAGAGCTGGAAGTAAGCATGTGTAGAAGCTATGGATTTTAACTGATTCAGTACAAAAAGGGAAAATAAGGGAGACAAGACAAAAAATATGGAATGAATTTTGAAAACATTACAGTATCACAGTATCACAGGAATGATGAGGCTGGAAAAGACCTTAAAGATCATCCAGTTCAACCTAAAACCAACCAAGTAAACCTAAATGTCTAACATCTAAATCATGCCACTCAGCACCTCATCCAGCCTAACCTTAAACATCTCCATTACTAATTTGTAAATTTTATAAGATAGAAATTATATCCAATGTTTTAAAATATTCCATAAACAGTTTTTTTATTTTCCATGCAGTTTTAGGTTTTATATGTTTTTTGAGTAGAATTTAGGAAAATACAAGATAATATTAAAGGTGGTTAATGTGGGCCTATCCTTCTTGAGCACTCACAAATCCTCATCAGGGCAATTAAGTTTAAAGTATAAAAGTATATTTTACATTCCCTCCAACTTTTTCCTCACTTCCTGTTTTATATATTTGTATAAATTGTGCAAAGTTTCTGGAAATTTCCAGTAATGGTAATACAGAAAAACAAAGTAACTGGTACTTGCCAGCTAGAGAAGAAGGTAGAGCTTTACACTGCTGATAGGGCTGAAGTCGCCTCTCTCTCTTAGATTTAAAGGACTCTTTACAAAAGTTCACAGAACCACAAAATTATTTGAGGCTGGAAAAGACCTCTGAGATCATCAAGTCCAGCCTATGACCTAACATCACCACAGTCAGCTAGACCATGGCACTAAACACCTCCAAGAATGGGGACTCTACCACCTCCCTGGCCAGTCCATTCCACTGGCTGACCACGCTATCTGTGAGGGAGGGCTTCATAATATCCCATCTAAACCTCCCTTGAGGCAGCTTCAGTCCTGCCCTCCTGTCCTGTCACCAGTTGTGTGGAAGAAAAGCCTGACCTTCAGGTAGTTATAGAGAGTGGTAAAGTCCCCCCAAGTCTCCTCTCCTCCTGCAGCCTCTCCTAATCAGAACTTTCTTTCCAGTCCCTTCACCAGTCTTGTTGCTCCTCTGGACCAACTGCAGCACCTCAATATATCTCTTGAAGTGAGTGGCCCAGAACTGCACACAGAATTTGAGGTTAGGCCTCAACAGCACCCAGTACAGAGGGAGAATTATGTCCCTAGTCCTGCAGGCCACACCATTCCTGATACCAGGATGGTATTGGCCTTTTGTGCCACCTGGGCACACTGCTGGCTCCTGTTCAACTGGTTGTCAACCAGTACTCCCATGTTCCTTTCTGCAAAAGTATCTTTGATATTGATCTTGGCTGCTTCTTAGGGTTTAAGCAGCAGCTTGACACTTGTTGGTTGTTTCTTTGGTCTGGTTTGTTTTGAACTTGCTGTCACTGCACTGCAATGCATTGTTCAAGTAATTTTTTTGTTTCTTCTCTGTAATGCTTAGATTTCTTTACTTCTCAGTGCCGCTTAACAACACTTTCCTTGTTGTCTTTGGCTCTGTCCATTATACTTCTTCCCTGCTTTGTCTTCTTTATTGACCTAACCATTTTTAGAACATTCTCACATGTGACCTTTCTTCCCGTCTATCAATGCTATCACAGTGTCCAACAGCACTCTTAGCCAAAAGATAAGAGAACACACCCCCTCAGCATTTAGCCAAGAAAAAATCCATCCCCTAGGGCAATGCTCCTGCATGCAGAAAATCCTGAACTGGCACTGAGCCACTAAATCAACATATATGGTATTGGTATTTCTTGCCCATGGAGCACACAATATGTTTGGAGTATAAATGACTTGAGTGGACAATTCTGGTGGAGTATTGGCTACTGGAACATGCAGACAGTCAGCCAAGCATGAGTTAACACAGTCCTGAGAGAAACCTAAATTATACTGGCCACCAGGAAATGGCTATGTGATTTAGAACAGGTATGCATGCATAAGCCCACTGCTGCTCCAGCATTCTCAGTTTCTAAAAGTTACTATTTCTGCTGCACTACATCACCAATGTTTGTTGGTCAGATATGTTGTTCTGCTCCCAAGTTCTGTTCCTCTTTCTCTCCATGGCACAAACTGTCACAGTTTCCTGTTACTAACTGCTATTTACATTAAACACCTCTTAGGTCTCTTCAGAGTCTCCTGACTCTACTGGGCATCTGCTAGCCTGTCTAGACAAAAGAGGTTTAACTACAATATCCCTGGAAGAGCAAAAAAGCACACGTGTGACTACAGAGAAGGAATAGAAGTCAGAGAGAATCAGGAAAGTCTAATACCCATCTACAAAACAAGTTATCCTACACACAGACAGGACCTTGTGTATTGCCAAATCTGTATTCAGCAAATTCTAAAGTTACATATCCTTTTGTGAGGGAGAGCAACAATATGTTTCTCCAACTTCAGAGTCTATTTCTGTTTTTCAACAACACTCACCACTCTCACCTCAGACTGTGTTGAGTCAAATTAGCTGGCTGTGTTGCTTCAGAGGCTCACAGTTCTTCCTTTTTTTGTCTCTCAGGCATAATTATGGAGCAACCCCAATGCCACTGGTAAAAAAAAGAAAATATCCAAAAATAAAAGAGAAACACAAGTTCACACTGAGATAATTTTATTTCAGTTAGAGAACCAGCAGCCTACTCATCTAGTGTGCACCTGTAGCTCTGTCTCCATCCTGTCTTTTACAGGTATTAAGCTTTTACAGGTATTAGGCCACAGACTTTTGAAGGATGGCACAAGGGTGACATAGCCTCAGAAGAGCCAGGCAGGGTTGTGTGTGTCAGCACCAGCTGTTCTCTGCAGAGAATGGGTGTTATCATGCTAAACAGGATGCATCTTTTCTGCACTAGCTGGTAAAGCTTTGCAACTTTGTCAACCAATTTAGCATTCAACAAATTCTTTTAAACATATGACTTGGAGTAAGTTAATCCATTGATTGTCTGGAACTGTGCAAAGTGACATAAAAGCACAATGAAGCCTAATTAAACTTGTTCTGTGAAAGCTAATTTGTCAAACCCAGAAGCATAGTTCATATATAAATGCTAATATTTGAAAGTCAAATTAAAGTTGAAAAGGTTTGTAATAACAGTTAATTAACTCTTGTTTTGTTTTCCTCTCACAAACTTGAACCAGCTGAAATACTGCTCAGTTCATCTTTAACATTTTGGACCACAAAGATAAAATTCAAAGCTTTGAGAGAAGGCTTTGATGTTGGTATTCTCTACAGATTATATATTATTTTAAGATCTCTTTGTTTAAAAATTCATTTTTATTATCCCTGCATGAAATGCATGGCAATTCCCCAAATAACTAACCATCAGGGCAATTAACATCTTCGATCGACACCATATTCCTGATAATTAATACAGACTTTGTACCTCCCCTGTGATAGCTGCAAGGGTTTGATTTTTCAGAGCAACTGTTCATTTACAGAATCAGTTTCATCCTAATGAAAATGGATTGTGAAACTTTAATGAACAAGACTTTGCTGTCATAATAATAAAGACTTTGAAACAACACGAAGACCTACATAACAAGCACTATACTTGTGTCGCAATGCTGTATCAAACCAATTAAGCCATACAATGAAAACTAACACCAGTGTTTTTGGAGCTATATGACATCAGATAAACTCACAAAAGTGAGCACAATTTTGTTTCAACAACTTATGGCATTATAGCTTAATAAACTAGCAGTTTAGCAATAAACTAGCAGTTTAGCAATAAACTAGTTTAATAATTAGTAGAGCAACATGACTCGATCTGTCCTCCTCCCTTTGATTTAACCAAGGTAAGCAAACTGGAAATCAAATTTACATACAGTGCTAGTGTGTTTGCATGAGAAACAGTTAACTGCCTTTCATGTGTGCATCCACCCCATTAGGAAGCACATATAAAAGCAAACAAATATAATGGAGATCTGCCAAAGAATGTTGCCTCTGGCATGTACCAGTATCTTGCAGGATAAATAACTGTGAACAGATTGGCCATTCTGAGAAAGAGTTTGCTGTGTCTGCAATAGAGCCTCAGAATCGTGGAATCACCCAGATTGGAAGGGACTTCCAAAAGTCATCTAGTCCAACTCCTCTGCAGTGAGCAGGGACATTCTCAACCAGTGGCATTAGGGTTGCCCAGTGCCTTGTCAAGCATCACCTTGAATATCTACAGGGATGGGCCCTCAACTACCACCCTAGGCAACATGTTCAAGTGTTAGATCACCCTCCTGCTAAAGAATTTTTCCCTAACATCCAGTTTAAATTTACCCTTTTCTGATTTGAAACCACTGTCCCTCATCCTATCAGTCCTTTTCCAGCCCCTGGTCTCCCTAGAGCCTTCTTTTTTCCAGATTTTTTTTTCCCAAATTCCCTCAGCCTGTTGTCACAGGAGAGGTGCTCCAGCCCTCTGATTATCCTCTAGCCTTTAATCTTTGGCTGATAGGGAATTCTTGGCAAGGCTGTCCTAGACTACATTCAGCCTGGAGAAAAGAAGGCTCCAGAGGCGTTTTGATAGCAACCTTCCAGTACCTGAAGAGGGCCTACAAGAAAGCTGGAATGGGACTATTTACAAATGCCTGTAGATATAGGGAAAGGCAGAATGGTTTCAAGTTAAAATATGGTACATTTAGGTTAGATTTTAGGAAGAAATTCCTACCTGTGAGAGTGCCTCAGCACTGAAAAAGGTTGCCCAGGGTGTTTGTGGCTGCTCCATCCCTGGCAGTGTTCAAGTCCAGGTGGGATGGGACTCTAGGCAACCTGGTTTGGTAAGAGGTGTTACTGCCCATGGCAGCGGGTTGGAACTAGATGATCTATAAGGCCCCTAACAAACTAAGCCATTCCATGATTTTTAACTAGGTAACTAAAAATTAGAACCAAGCTAGAAAGAAAGAGTGCAAGAGAGGGTCAAGGTCACAGGGATGGCAACACATGCCTTTGACACACAGGGACCCTTAACTTCCAGCTGGACAGAGCAGGGCCAGGAAGGGGCAGAGGGTCCTGCTTGGCAGCTCTTCTCAGCACCTGGCCCAGGCGGTGCCTGCCCCAGGCCTCTGTCACAGTGCCAGGAACTCCCAAGGCCAAAAGGAATACTGCTCTACCTTTAATGTCTTGTTGCCATCTAAGCTATAATATGTGCTTAGTTTTTATTTGCTTTAATCCCCTCAAAAATGGAAATAGCTGATTGTTCCTATTTTCCAGTAAATGGTGTACAGGAGGGTAGATATAGTATCATTAGTAAATAAATGAATGGGATGGTTTTAAAAAAGAATAATTTGCTCAATCAAGAATGATTTGAAGAGCATCTAAGTAGTCATGGCAAATCATAAACTATTACTCTATGTAGCATTCTGTTGACTATTAAATGTCTCCTTTTTCACGCCACTGGCCCGAATGAATAACTTGGCAGCACAAAATTAGCCAGGTGGCAAAATGTGCTTGTGTCAGCTATTGGCCAAACAAAACAGCAAACAGCAAAGCTCATTTTGCAATGTCACATTAACTCCTTCCACACTGGGGGTACACTTTTTTATATCTGCTGTTTAGAAGTACCTGGGAGCAGGCCAAAACAGGATCATTCACCCTCTGCAGCACAGGTGGTCCTGCTCTTGCTCCACTTGTCACAGTTGCAGGTTGAGATGATGGTTGGTGTGGCATATGAGAAGGGGCTTGCTCTGTAACATCTGTGTCAGTTTAACATCCCAGTGTGGAAACCCCATGTTCTCAGATACTCTTTGCCAGAGAGGATTTTATGCAGAACTTCCTCTGCCTTTACTAGAGCCCTCTCTTTACACTGTCATACTTATGATTTCTATGTTTTCATATGTCATTACATTTATCTTCAGCTTCCAAGAGACCTTTAGTAAATGCAGGTAAAGAGCATGAAGCCAAGTGGACTAAATTAGGACTGACTAAGCTCTATTCCTAGTAGCTTCAATGGAATTACCTCAGGGATTAGTCTGGAGTTTTACTCACATAGCATTACTAAAATACTGCATATGACAAAAGGAGACTTACTGATGTCAGTGGGATCCCTATGATAGATTCCACAGAATTTGTCAACTGCAACCCATGACCTTTTCATTCTAGAAAAGGAACAAAAGATGTTCTTTTATAATTAGCAGCCTTTCGCAGTTATACAAACCTACCTCTTTTTGTACTGGTAACAGTAGATCCCAAAAGCTGAGAGTGAGCCTGTTTTTTGTTAACAGAGAATTTATTTAACCTTAGAAGGTAATATTTCCCTGAAGTACCATGGAATTTCATTAAGAAAGTAAAGGCAGTATTTCATAATTAAACTGCTGGAGTACTATTTTTTTCCATGAGGCATGCTTTACTGATAAAACTAACCATGTAGTTCACTATAAACCCTAAGCATGAAAGGGTAGGATTTGGCAGCTCTATTTTGTTCAATGGGCATTTATAGTTCTTTTTGGTTGACAACATATATATCTCACATTTCAGATTTCACTTTACTTCCAACAATAATAAACACATTGTACCCAGCCAAGGATGTTGTCCTGTTCTTATCCAGGTAGTCCCTTCTCCACTACATTGTTTCACATGCCCTAGGCAAGAGACATAGGTGAATATTTTCCATTAAAACCAGCAGTGGTGGGAGGAGGGAATCACCAGTACTGTAAGTTAATGAGATGGGGGCTTTAAATACACTTAATAAACAGTCACTTAAGCTGAGCATAATAAGTCATGGAAATTTATAAACTATTACCAACTATAGTACTTCATTGACTATTAAACATCTATTTTTCACACCACAAGCCTGAGTGAATAGCTTGGCAGGAACAAAAATTGGCCAGGTGGCAAAATGTGCTCGGTACAACCCATGTCAGATATTGGCCAAACAAAATAGTCCAATAGAAGCTGATTTTGAAATGCTTTTTTAACCCTTGATGGCCTATGTTAAAGTTTTCTAGGAGCAAACACACGCTTATCCCTGAAAAGAGTACAGTGTGTTAGGAAAGCACATACATGTTTTCCTAAATACAGTCTGTCCTCTCTATACTGTGGATCTGTGATCTCCAGTTCTGCTGGTGGTCACAGCCCAGGGACAGAGGTCCTGTCTGTCACTGAGGTGTGACAGTGCACTTGACCAAGTTTTCTTTGGTAGCTTTTAACATTAGGGTTTCCCCTGTACTCTAATTTGGAACAGCCTCTCTCATTCTTATTTACAAGTAACCTCCAAGGAGAACCGGGGAATTTCTAGTCTAGTTAAAGAAATGGTGATCCCTAATCACTCTCCCTTGAGTGAAAGGATTTTTCCTCATGTGGAATTAAAGATTTGTCTGCATTTAAAACTGTGGTGTGCATGGAGTTACACAGGACAAGGAATGTCTGAGAGGATATCACTATGCTTGGTTGTTTGTCCCTGTCAAATCTCTGTTGACAGACCGAAATCTAGATTTCTAGTAGTTCATCAGATTTCATCACAATTCTTATGACCATGTAGAAATGCCCTCACTAGCTGGAGAAGTGATTCAGATGTACTACTGAAAGCATATCTGGTGAAGTTGTGTCAAGCATTAATTCTATTCTTGGACAAAGGGCTCTATGGGAGAGAAATGAGAGCATACCATTATCTTCATGTTTGTTTGCATCTGTCTAGCTGATGAAAGAGTGGGTCAGTGGGGTAACACTGTTGAGTTGAGCCCAATGTGCAAAGCCAAGTGAAACTGCTGAAGGAATGTGTGTAGGTTAAAATAAAAAATCCAATTACCAGAGATGGAATTAGGCCAGAACACCTCCACTAACACCTCTATTCATGAAAAAAGAAAAAAAAGTTATCCTTAATGACCACAAATGATCATACTCTGTTTTACATCTCTTACAAAAGTCAGTGTATACAGCAGTGTTACATTCCCCAGAGCTAGATAAATAAAGGAGGAAATGTCATTGATTGTTTCTCCCCAAGAAATTCACAATACTGTTTGCATTAATTTTAGCCATACAGAGATTTTCATGGTGAGAATCAGTCCTGCTTGACTTGGAAGCGAACAGTATTTTAAAAATCGCTGCTTTCTTTTTGTAAAAGCAACCAAAATCTGCTTCTTTTCGACTAGTACCCACAAAAACCCACTTAACCATTAAATTCTAATGCTATTACCTAAAGCGGAAAGGAAACAATCAGTTTCTCTGAAGATACCTTGTAACATAATTCCAGTGGGGCAATTACTGGTCTGTCCCAAAGCCTGAAATAGATGGATGGACTTTAGTGGGTCACACTATGTTTTACAGCCACATATGTTCATGCATAGATAAGACTTATTTCCACTAATGAAGAACTATCAGCTTGTATGAAGACTAACAGCTTTTAATGGCCATGCCTTCATATGTCTTTTCTGATATATATTGTTCTGTCTCAAAGATATTCTATTTTATACTCAAACCATGTAGTCTATTAATTCACTGGCTATTATTTAATAAAACTTTGTTCTTTGTTACTGGTTACTGTCTCTTTATATTTTGTCTGCAAGTCAACCTCACTCTTAACTGTGCAGTCAGGCTAAGGTCAGACTAATTAGACTTAACCGCAAAAAACCTCAGTGGTTACAGAATTGGTGACATGTCGTAATGTCCAAAGGCACAATGGAGTACCTACCTGCTGTATGCTTAGTACTACTGTATACACATCAGAAGTCTTCCAAGTTATCTTCAGTATCCATGGGTACATTTTACTTAGTGTATGGAACCATGCATCATGGTACCTTCTAATCATTTGAGCCACCAAATAGTGTGAACGAAATGGCATGAGTAACAGTAGCAGACAGAATAATTGAAGAAGCTCTGAAGAAAATGGATATTTAGTGATCCCTGTCCATGATAAGGGTGGATTTCATCAATAAATTAGTCCATCAAGCTCTTTATAAAGCTGATAAATATTTTCTGAGAGAAACAAGGAAAAAAATATGCAGAGTTCTGTAACTGGGTGTCTACATAACAATTTAAAAATCAACCTCAAGCTATATCTCATTATTTCAATTAACAGGATCATTGAAATCTGTCCCTTGAAGTCAGATTTTCTATTCATGTCAGGAAAACAGTTTTTATTTGCAAGAAGAAAAATATTTTTCTGAGTGAGAGAGAATATAAAATTTACTCTTGCAAGCAGGTAGCGTATGCTGCACTCTGATTCAACTATTTTCAGCTTTAATATTCATTTGTAAGGCACCATAAATCTGAGATTTAAAGAACACATACAGGTATCTTTTATCAGACTGTGACTTAATTTGCTAGGAATCTGTATCTACCTTCTCTTATACACATAACAAACCCAGATATACCCTCCTCTTCTCCATAATCCTGTTTATTCAGTTCCTTGCCCCTTAAAGTTTGGATACACAAAAATAAGGACTATCTTGCCTTTACTTACCCATCCTCTTGTCAACTAGAAGAAGAATTAGGTGATCATCTATTTCATTGACACTCTTGCTAGTCATCAGTTCTCTGCTAGTCATCTGGGGTTCAGCATCTTCAGGGCAATCCTTGGCAAGGTATTTTCTTTCTCCAAATAATTTGCTCATGCTATTGCCTACTAAAATCTTACCTTTACTTTGCATGAAAATAACTGAATCAAAACTAAGAGAACAGCTCACATGAATCTACATATATTTTCTCAAAAAGACTGATATATTTCTGCTGTCAAACTTACAGTTGGCTTGACACAACTGGGAGCCTACACTGTTGCTCGAACATGTGCTACTGGTAAGTTTGCTCTTTCCAAAATGTCATTTTTCACTGCCAAAGCATACATCAATCCCTTGCTAAGCTACAGAAACTTAATGAATGAAATGGAACCCTTTCTGGACCTGAAGAGTTTATTTCATATACTTTTTTACATTGGCCACTACTGTGAAACACATCTGCCTCTTCAATGGACAACAAAAACTGGCCAAATCATTGCTGTTCATAGACCCTGTGGTGATTGAAACAAACAAAAAAAAGCAATATTCCAGCCTGTACATTGAGAGGGAATACAGCCTCACTTCACTTTCAAAAAAGACATGTTTTTCCTCATGTGCTTCCTCAAGAAGAGAGTTGTCATAAGGTTTAGTATTAGCATAATTAAACCTGTTCTATCTTCCAGACTTGTATTGTTGAGAAAAAAATTTTACATTTACCACCCTAGTCTGACAGGAGAAGTAAGAAGCAAGGACGGCTTGTTGCTTAATTGCTTCCTGCTGCTCTACCAGACAGATCTGAGCAAAATATAAGTGAATTTTTACAGTGAAGCTTCCATTCACTCCCTTTTAAGCAAGAAATCATGCTTTAAAACTAAAAGTTTCCTTCATATTTATATTTTATCTTTTGTCAAAAATAATAACTATTAGCACTGGACAGATATTCTTGGCTCTGGTAACATGACCTCCTTACAATTCATTTACCATCACCCTGCAAACTTCTGAATTCTGAATTTCATCTAGCAAAATTTAAGAGGATTTATGCTCCTCTAAGATGCTTGTAGTATTGCTTTTTCTTATTATATGCCATTCATGGCAGTCACACAAACTTGCTGTTTCAGCTATGGAACAAGTCCATAAGGTACCACTGTAGATGCAGACCATGTACCCAAATGAGTTGATTTTGGCACCCAGCTTGCTGATGAAATTTGTGCTTCATTAACAGATGCCATATGTATATAATACACATATTTTAGAATTGACCTCAACCTGGCCAGTGTTGCTGGCTGACCCCATGAAGGTACAATTACCTAATGAGAGATTATAGAGTTGTGCTTATTGTATTTACTATTTCTAGGAAATTACTTTGTGTCTATGTAGCTGCGTCAGCCTTCTAACTTAAAAAGTATGTTTTAATGTTATTAGAGCTTGCAAGTTAAACTAGTGGAAAGACAGGGAAAGGCAGCACAATTTCCTTTCAGAGCAGAGCCAATGTTTCTGCAAAACCCTAGCAGGCTGGGTTTGTCATAAGACCAATGCAGCTGAACACTCCACCTGCAGAATGAGCTCACTGTCTGTGCATTGCACTAGCCCTCTGCCAGTTCAAGTAGTAAGACTCCTGGGGTTGGTCTTGAACCTGCTACTCCCCACACTGGAGTGCTAAGCTTTGGTGCCAAGACACCAGGCCAGGTATTAACTTCATTCTTGTTTCTGTTGCTTTCCAGCACTCACATTTGAAAGCCCAGAAAAGTTAATTGGAAAGCANACCATGGATTTAAATATTCCAATATTCCTCTCAGCTTTTCCATCAAAATGATCAATGCATTTAGAAAAAACAAACAGTGAACCAGGATTGAGTAAGCTTGTCTGCTTGTCTTTATCACAGTATTAAATTTTATGTGTCCTCTTCATTTCAGCATTGTAAGGCTTGTATCTTTTGGAGAAGAGACTGTATGGACACTGTAGGTCAAATCCACAGGTGTAACAGACCTGGGCATGAACCCACCAAGGACCTCCACTCTGCCTCACTCAAGAAGGGACACGTGCGCCCTGTGAGTGCTTTGGAAAACACAGTGAAGGGCAGGAGTGCTACTTTTAATTAATTGGAGTAAAACTAGTGAACAGGAAAGTGAGGTTCCCATACAAGAGATTTGGCAGGAGGGTTTAGTTTAAGTTTTATACCCTTGCAAGGGAAAAATTAAAAGTCTATTTGTGGTTTTCTACTGGTGATTATTTGAGGTATAAACTCAAGCAGCCCAGATTTATCATTGTATAGATTGCATACATGGGATATAATGTAGAATTTGCCACTATGCTAAGTTAAGCTTCTCAATTAAAAGTTTTCCTAAGATCAAAGTAACAACAATTAAAAGATTCTGAGGAATTCAGAGGCATATAGGCACTAGGGTATATTTTTTCAATATAGCTGATTGTTAAAAATTATTGGTTATTTAATGATCTCTGACCTCTCATTGCTTCACAATGTTAATTTGTTCCACTACAAGGGGCGTCTCTATTCACTTTCCCCCTGTTTATTCAGGGGAAGTAAAGAGGAAGAAATCACATACATTTGTACACCTATTGACAATGGAACTGCATTGATTCATCTCTTGTCAGATTTTTAAAGCTTAATTGTGTTCATAGGTATGCAGAGAGAAAAATCCACTAAAAAATTAATTAGAATGTAAACACTAAACATGTGAAAAATCCATAAAACCTCACCAAATACACTGCTGCTGTAAAAACTAGTTAAAATTTTTCTGTGCCTTGTTTTGGAAGGCTTCTACATCTTGAACATCAAATGATTAATGAATAAAATAATCTGATGTTTTGACAGCTGTCATTTGTGTTTAACTTTGTTATACAACCCAGACACAGCTTTCTTGGTGGCTTCACAATTAGGTAACTGGTCTGGATTTAGCCTGAAAGGCAACCATGTCACATCACAGGGCTCCAATGCCAGCCCACAATGCACATAATGAAGATTTTAATATTTTTAAATAACTTACTTAAAAAGGAAAAGCATCTTGATAAAGTTTAGCTATCAGTTTTGTTCAAGGTGGTATTGTCCACTGATACAATGTTAGTGAGGTCTTTAGAGTTAAAAAACCCAACTACAAACAACACAAAACACAAAAATCACAAATTGAAGACACCAAAACAGTCAGAAGGTTATAAAAAAGTGAGATCAAAAGCAACAGTCACAAAATGAGAAATATCAGATGCTTTAACTGCGTATTTCAAACGTCTTGACTACCTCCCAGTCATACTTGAAGCGAACACAAGGTTTGCTGACACAGCATGACAAGATCCCATAGCTAAAAATCTATTTCAACTGTCAGCTGAAAGAAATTCAAAATCCATTTACTGTTAACCCTACAGTAGGTTGGTCAAACTAGGAAGACCNAAAAAAAGTTCAGGAGCTACAGGATAGATGCAACATCTTTTGTTGCCTTCAATTAGCAAGCCTGACTAGATAACCGCAAGGATCCCTCCATGACATATAAGAAGAAGAAACTCATTTTAAACCAGTGGAGCTATGTGTATGATGCCGCTTAAGAAAGTAGAATAATAAAAAAGAGTCACTGGTTTTGCGTATTAGTGAAAAAAGACACTGAAATTAAGAACCAGGCCATAGACTAAGCAAAGGACCTCCCATCCTATTCTGAGTATTATAGTGTTTGGATGCTGACAAATAAATTACATTAATGTAATTCATTCTAGCAACCACTTAAACACCATTAGGGCTTATGCATACAATATCTGTGCCATTAGTCAAATATGGATACCTCACTGCTGGTAATCAAAATGCTGTCTTCTAGTATAACTGTCTTGATTTCTTTCTGCAAGCCTCCTTCAGCACCATTCAGCTCTTGAAGATGAAACTAAGGGCATTATAATTTTGTCTAATAACATCACGGAGTTATAGTCTAGTAGGCTACTTGCAATTACATGCAGAGAAAAGCTGAGAAGATTTACTGCCTATGCTACTATTTTTTGCCATACTGTGATCACCTGCTGCAATACTGTCCTCATATTACTAATTGTTGCTTTATTTTTTTCTTTGTTTGGGGGAAGTAAGACTCATTTTCTTTCCTATCCCTCTCCCAGGAAACTGACACTCTAGGCCAGGAGAGACACAGAATATGAGATACAAATGACTGAATGTTAGGAAAGCTGCCTGCCCCTTGTATCAACTTTGAAATAAGGGAAAATGGAGGGTGGAGTGACCAGCTTCTTGAAATGTGTTTTCCTTCCTTGCCCTCCAGCTGGCTATAGAAACTGCCATCAAGCCCATTGAGTCTGTGGATTAGCAAGCTGTTTGCTTTCTAAAGCTGGCTGTGAAGGCTCCTCCACAGAGCTGATCCAGCTGTAGGGGCATGTCTTCTCACTGGTCCTAGAGTACCATCTCTAGGAATTCCAGCTTTGTTATCAACAGAGCTGCCTCTACAGAAGCAGGGGACTATGGGCTTTCACCAGCCTTGTGTCAGACCATGATCAAGACAGTGAGATTTAGTGCTGACACATAAAATTTACCTCTGCATGAGAGCAAAATTGCTTCATTATTTGAATTAGCATGTTTTCCTGTTTGATCAAGCCAATAGAGAAAGGGATAGTATAGTATACTATAGTATTTTACATACATAGTATTTTACAACTTTGTAATGGTGGTTTAGTCCACAGCTCAGTAAGAAATTACCAGATCAGAGAAATTAATCTTAGGAACAGCATCTCACCATTGGTTCAAACTTCACTCCACAGGCAACACTTCACTCCTGAATGTAGCAGCTCTTCGTTAAAACCAAGTTCTTTCATTTATGTTCGTTCTCCCCCCTCTTGTGGTTCATTACAAAATCACAATTGTTGCTTTCAGAAATGTTCCACAGTTGGGCTTTCATAAGGAGAGGACAGAAAAGGATCCATGAAATCTAAGCAGGCAATGCTACTAATAAACTAACAAAATGCAAATATAGTAAATAAGAATTCAGGGTAATTCTCATTGCTAATTTAAGTATTCTCTATAATCTCTGATTGAAAGCAAATCTTGCCACAAATGATACAGAATACATTTCAGACAGATTTACCATAACTACTAATTGGATATCATGTACCGTTGTCTGGGGAAGATTGTAGTACTGGCACCCTCAATCATTTATTGCCTTAATTCCATTGTAGCTAAAATGTCTTCAGCTTGTATAAGTGGATGAAGTAGTAAAACACTTGCTTCAGACAGTATGTCAGCTACCTTTAAGGGCAACGTCTTACATTTCTTATGCAGAGTTATGTTTCCCCATCAGACTGAGTACCCTGACCTGATTCAGCAAAATATAAGTACATGAAGCAGCAACAGAAAATGTAAAAAGGCTTTGTGTTCAAATCTTGGATATTCAAAGGTCTGCAATAAGAGTACAATGCAGCTATGAAAACAGTTAGAAATGGATGTGTGTTTCAATTAAAATCGTGTTATTGGTGTAATGATAAATCTAGATAAACTTGTGAGCACAGGATAGCTAAGTAAAATTGACGGACTGATAGAAACTTGTTAGCCCAGCAAATCAGAGACACAACACAGGAAAGTCAACATATAGTAATAAAATCTGTTTGTAG
This sequence comes from Upupa epops, assembly GCA_013397515.1. NCBI lineage: Eukaryota > Metazoa > Chordata > Aves > Bucerotiformes > Upupidae > Upupa > Upupa epops. The sequence continues at coordinate 96,569 of VZRI01013796.1, read as the reverse complement.
AATTAAAACTCATTGATAAAGAAAGAAAACTGTTATGCAGGAATTTTTCATCAATGCTGACAGCCAAACAGTTCCAGTTTTGTAGTAGGTACATTAGATTATCACATGGATAACCTTTTCAGCCAGGCAGTCTCATAATGAGAGCACACTGCTGAAGTGAAACAGCCCCCATGAAGCTGTGAGTGGAGACATATTTTGATACACTGGATGCAACCAAAGGCTGCAGGAATAGGATGCTACAGCAGGTCATATGCTCATGGGTGCAAAAATCAATGTAAAATCTCCAAATATCTGCAGCTTTCAAAATCAGAAGGCTGGAGGTAGGCTCACAATATAGTGAATGACAGCTGATGGGTTCCTTTTGTCATACCACAATAAATCTCCTTGAGAGAGGAAAATCCTTAAGAACAGCTTGGTGGAAAGCCTTATAGTCAGTTTCTCACTGAATAGGCAATTTTTAACAGAAAGGATATAATGGGTAAAAAAACCAAACAGGCACAATAATGTAAACCAGCTGCATGTAATATTTCAGACAGTTCTTAGTAAGAATAAAAAATGGTCATGGGACTTCAAGTTGCATTATTCTACATTTTCCCCTGGGTGTTTCTTGTGTTTGTTACTCCAAGTGCTGAAGGGATGACCAATGATTACATTTTCTTCTAGAAAGTTGATTCCACTAGATAACTTTGAATTAAAGACTGAACAATCATTTAGCATAACTCAGCAGAAATCACAGCATTTCTTTAGTTCACTGCATACAAAGACTGAAAATGCAAAGTGCCAGGTAATAGCAGGAGTTGCTGAAAGCCTACAGAACTACTTCTGACATTGATATGTTGGCATTTAGTTTAAGGTGAGCAGAAAAACGACTCATTTTGATGAATTTTAATTGTGTGACACAATCACATCATACAATCGGGTTAGGTATAGACTGAAGGGGATGGCATAGGTAAACTGCACACAGGTAACACTGGAAAACATACCTCAAGGGTATATTTTGAAAGCTATTTATCCCTAATTCATAGTAGTAAAATTTGGGAAACTCTGACCCCCAGTCAGTGCCAGCAAGCTAGTCAGACAGGTTTTTGAGCCAAGAGCAATTACTCCTTTTTCTGTTCCATCACCCTTTTCTTCCTCTTGGCACAGTCCCACCAAGGGGAGAAAGGAAGCAGACGTATAACCCTGCTGCTTGGACAAGCCCAGTCCCACAGTCCAAGTAACCTACATCAGGATGAAGTAAAGCCTTCACGTTCTTATTGGGCATGCAGCACACATCAAAATCTAGCCCCAAGAAATCAAGAGATTAAAGTTAGAATATAGTTTAAATGGATCTGACTGAATAATTTTTAATGAATGTATTTAATGATGGATGAGTCTCCTTCCTTATTTCCATGAAATGTGGGGAGGGGGTTGCAATTTGCTTCACATATTCCTTCCTCACTGAATTTCTTTAAATTTCTTTAAAGTAAGGGGTCATTACTCCAAGCACAAACTCACTGTTCAAATGCAGTTGGTTCCATAAATCACTTAATATTGTTTCCATCCTCCAATCTAATCAACATAACTTATGGAATCAGCTTTGTGGTACACAGGCTTACAGAAAGCACATTAGAAATTCACTTTTCATAGTATTCCTGTGTGAGCTTAACATTTATTTTCTGCCAACAGTTATGCAATTAAAGTTTAATAACAATGAGAGTGTGCAGGAAATGACACCAAAAGCAACCCCAAGATGGCTGAAGATTTGCTTCCAAATTTGCACAAATATAAGTAGAAATTGTTTCTGCATTTTTTATCCAACTTAGACCTAAACCAAATAAGTGTTGATATCAGCCTTGGAAACACATGATGGAGTGTTATAAAATTGCAGTAGATGTCACCACTTCTCCCCCAGCAAGCCCTTAAGTGCACCTAAAAGAAGCTTCTGAAAAGTCAGAAGTTTGCTCTACGTTGAGTTGAGAAAGCATAGACTCATTTTGTTTTGGGTTACATCTGTGTGTTTGGACAGAAAAGGAATATAACCACTTGTCTAACCTATGACAATATGACGAATAATGCATTTACAGAAGTCATGCCCATGACACTATTGTAAACCAAACCAAATGCAGATTAGCTGTCAATGGTGAAGTGATGGAGTTACTAATACACATCCGTGTCTAGTGTTGTATTGATTTTTCCCATGTCATTCAGTACTTCATAAATATCAAAGTTTTCAGTAACACAATCGGACCTATAGTTATAACTGAAGTGACTCATTTGGTTTTCCACCCATAGCATTCAGATCCAGATCCAGATCCAGATCCAGATCCAGATCCAGATCCAGTAACATTCATTTGTTTTAGTTTCCCAAATTTAAACAAGCTCAGTCATTTCTCCGGTCTAAATATTGGTGTTCAATTCTTTTCAGATTTCACTTGCAGTTATACACCTTTCTTATGAAAAACAAGAACCATTTTCATTGTTACTTTTTTCTTCACTCCTATTGGGAGCTGGAGCTCTCATATTATGAAAGACAGTTCATACTCATCTTGGACAGCTACATCAAAACAGAGAGATTCCTCATACTTTCCCTTCCCATTTGGATTCTAAGTCTCCATAGAAGCACATATTTCAAAGTAAATATCAGACTGAACTCAAGGCCAGCTAAATTCTGGATCATTAAGAAGACATAGCAACAATGAATACTTGCTTGCTTACACTGAACTTGACTCCTCACATTGGACAGCTGTAGTATCTGAATAACTTCCTCACTCTATATTTATCTACATCATAGAATAAAACAAACAATTACTGTATTCTGTTAAAAAACAATCAAAAAACATGATATGTAAAATCAATCTCTGAAAAATTTCTCAGGCAACAGAAACATTCTTGCAGACTAAGCTCAAATTTTTTAAGCAATTAATATCATTTTTCTAATTGAAAAATATTACAGGCTTTTACAAAGCCTATTAGAAGACAAAATTAATCCTCAACAATTCCAAGGGCAAGAAAGTGTTTTGGGTGACTGATTTTCATGTGAGCAGGTGGCCCCAAGAGAAGCTGGCTTTCTGGCTACCTTCATCCCTTAAGACTTGAAAGAAAATTTGAATACACAGTAGTGCATAACAAGCATATTTTTTTTTTAGGAGTTCAATGCTGTTTCAAAGACTTCAGAAAGGTTCACTTGCAGGTCTGCAAGGCTTAATCTTATTCAGATTTCATTCAGATTAAAACAGCCGACCTCACTAGACATTACACATGTAAGGAAAATTAGCTCTGAGATATTATAGGAAGTGAGATAAGACTCAAATGCATCACTAAGACTCTTTAAATGTCTCTATTCATGGGACTGGGTCACTTTAACAAGTTGAAAAACTATCAAGACCATTAAACATTATTGTTCCAATTCCTTTCCCATCCAGCCTTAAAGAGGCCTCCAGATTACAATGTTGTCAATGGGATTTGTAGAATAGCAGCCAGAACAAGCATGACACTGAACAATAGCAAACTTGTACTCCTTCTCAAGAAAAATGCAGCCTATGGTAAAATCTTTGGCTGCTGCATGAGGATTGACTACAATCTGTTCTTTTTAAATCAAACCTTCATGTGAAGCTTTTCAAATTGCTTTGTTGTTTACAGATAATTTACAATTGGAAAAAAAAGATGCTTTAGTTGAAATGTTTAAAGCCGTTTATTAATCTGGTGAAAAGTATGTAACAGGAGGGGAATAATCTGAGCAACTGTCCCTGACCAAATTGGCTAATTATGAACAATAAGTATTCCAGAAAATGCTCCAGCATTACAAAAATCATGCTGCCAATACAAAAATGAGACATATTAGTTATGTGGTGAGTTTGATTGCAGTTTTCTAGGTTTCAGAAAAGCCTTTCTGAGCAAACAAAGACTAAGGAAGTTGGTTCTTTAGTAGTTAAGAGTTTAAAAAAAGCATAAAAAAGAGGTATGCAGATAAAATCAGAATTATTCACAGAGCTGCAGCTCTCAGCTGTCCTGATGTCATTAGACAGAAGTTACCATTCAAGAGGTTTTTTAAAATAGTAAACTATTCCATAGGATGTTGAATGAAGGCAACAGACACTTAACTCATTAGGGACCCTGGAAAATTCTCCACTTGACCACTACTTGGATGAATCTTCAAGAGAAAGCACCTTTTCAGCAAGACCTTCACCCTAGCCTGGTCTTCATACATGTCCTGGCTCTTGGCTTCCCACATGAAACAGTTCGCAGAGTAGGTCTACAAAGCTGCTGCAAGTAAAACAAGGTGATGTTTATTCACTTCCCTGTGACTGTAGCCCTTTGGTGAAACTGGATTTTCTTTTCTCTGTTGGCACTGGAGTGTTTGGACTAAAGGTGAAAACAGACATGTGCAATGCTGTGGTCACTTTCTAAAGGTTGTGGAGAACATGGGCAAAAGCTAGTCAAAAAACAGTGGTAATATCCAGAAAGCCTGAAGGAAATAGTACAAGCAGTGTACTTTTCAGTTAGACGTTTGTGACACAGGTGATAGAAACACAAGAGTGATAGAAAAGGTACTACGTTAGAAACAGCATCTTCATGCCATTTTTTGATCCCTTTAATTTCTCTCTAAAGCAAATTAGCAGTACTGCCTCATACAATTCCCCCTCTTCCCACTGATTTCCCATAAATTCCACTGTTTTCTAAGACCATTTGAATTGTTACAACAAAAAGCCATTGCTACTGGCTGTTGAAAAGGAAACAGAAAGTCTTTGATTGACCAGTGTTTGGATTGTAGGTCTAGTGGTTTTCCTTTATTACTTTAACTCGGTGATTATCTGTCAAGAGACCGATCAATTCATAAAGTCATAGTTAACAAGTCTGCTTATAAATGTTCCAATACCTGAAAGCAGACTATTATATGTATGGGATGTTTTTCAAATATTCTGGAGAATACACTGGTTCTTCCCCCTGCAGAGTGGAACACAAACATTTCTTTTTGTTCTTGGTACTCTAGAGTACATTTATTTAACTAGCTAACACTGGCAAATGAACAAATTCATTACAGACCTTTCACTGCTCAATGCTACCTTCCCTCTCTCCTTTAAAAATGAGAACACTAGTGAATCATTTATAGTGTGGAGTGTTATCTTAAATACAATAAAGTTCATATAAATTTAAACTGAAAATTAAAATATATTTCTCAAAATACAAAAGCCAATGTTGTTTTGACTGTTTTTTGTTATTATTTAAAAGGAGATGCTCAACACATGCATCAGGCACAAGCCATATGAGTTATCAAAATCTTATTGTACTAAGGCAATAAGATGCCCTACAGATCACATCACTTCTCATCTTCTGGACATTGACAGTTAACCCTAAAAGATACAGAAGACATCCAATTTACCAAGGCATTATCTTATTCCTTGTAGATATAAATATTATTTATATAGGTCAGACATATATCATCCTATATAAATGAGTCATGTACCACACAAAAAACAGCAAACAAATTCATTCTATGAATGAAACATCTGGGCCCTGAATATCTGTAAACACTTCAAGCTAAAGCTGAAATTAGAACACATTGTCCAAAGTTGCTGGAATGTAAATCAAAGTTATAAAGAATCCTGTAGTTTACCGCACATTTGTCTAACATTGCCAATCTCATACAAAATCTTAAATGTTCAGAAAAATGTGAATAGAACTACATTTCTGGCAACTATAAGATTCAGTTTCCAGAATGATTAAGCTAATAGCTGATGTCTCTGTGGGTCAATAAGTTTATATGTGTGCTGTATGAATGTTCTGTCAATGTATTACACATAATCTCTACATCACTCTGCTACCTGTATTTGTGTATACACAGGGAGTCCAAAGGATGTTCTACCCAAATGCTTATCTCAATGAAAAGCTTTTGACATGAATTATTACTACATTGAAATGAAAAATGTTTCTTCTGGCTTAAACCATTCTCTTTTTTCCCCCCTTAAAAACTGAAAAGGCATTTTCAAAGCCAACATTTTTATTGTAGAATTATTTGGACATCATAAGAAAATAATATTTCAGTATTTGTAAGGGTTTTTTTTATATTTCCGATTTAATTAAGAGAAAAGAAAGAGGTATGCTTACTTTCCCATAAACTTTAGCAAATACAAAAATAAATTGCACAACTTTAAGTGAAAAATCCAGACCTAGCAAAGACAGTTTCCATGACACTCAGGTAATAACAGCTGTGAACTGGCTCTTTCTACTTTTTTACTACAAATAGGTGATCCCCCTAAATTAATTTTGTTTCTGTAATGTAAACAGCCACATTCATAATATGAACACAATTAAATGGGCAATTTGGGCCTAGAACTATGCCTATGCATTTACAAATTGAGAATATTTGTACTAAGATAAATTGGCATGGATTCACATTATTGCATCTGCAAGCAAATTAAATTCATTCATTGCTACTGGCCTGCTCACTGAATATTTGATTGACCTCTTACAAATGGCATTTTCTCAATAGCTACTTCAGTTCGCTTTACATTTTAACAAAAATTGTATTTTATCTTTATTATGAGATAAACTCTATCTCATCTTCAATCTATCTTTGGTGCTAGGTGCAGCTGGCAAAATGAGGTTCAATACAGCATTCATGACATGGATTGATGCTTTGTATTCTTACAAGAGATTATTACACTATCAGCACAATAGCAACAGGACCTTACTGAAGTCATTTTTCAGGAAATTTATGAGTTCATTGTTTATACCAAGAATGCTGATTTTACCTGTAAATGCATCCAAGGTACATATACATATTTCCACGGAGTGAGGAAAGTGTTAAAGCCCATCCCTTGGATAGTATCTTAAAGGCAGTACAGTACTACACTTCCTGAAATCCCGGACGATCAAGGAGCTGCAGCAAAGCAAGCAAACGAAGCAGAATTCATCTCAGTTCTTGAAATTTACATCTGTGAAACATCTGATGCAGCACTTATCTTCGAGTAGTTGCTAATGGCAGAGGTCATTGTATGTTTTCTAATGTTTTAAACCATCAATCAAGATAGAGCTCATAGTTAAATGTTCACAGAGAACAAATGTTAAGGCACAGACCTCTTAACCGCTATAGTCAAGGGGAGTAAAAAGTAACCACCATGTATCACTGCTTGAAGCAGGACAGATCTCTTGGCAGAAAATGTCGAAGGTAATTGCAGCTTAGCAATTTCTTAGTGCCTTTCATCTAAACACCACATGAAACTAAATAAACATTAATGAATTAAGCTGCTTAACATATCTACAAAGTAAGTACAGTAAAGAAGAAATGTACTTAATTTTTTGGCAGACATCCTAGTACCATAAAGTTGCCAATCATGAAAAGATCCAGGAGAACAGTTGCAAGCCACCAAGAAAAAAACTACAGATACTTTCATAATCCACAGAATGCTTTGTGAGAAGCTGTGGGGGCAAAAACACTCTCAAGATATTGCTGCTTGAGTAAGTTTATTTATATTGTTCATTGATGGAAAGAAATATGCAAATTAAGAGGAATGTTCATGAAAAAGAGCATCTATTCTTTACAGATTTATATAAATCTATTCAGCTCCAGTTTTTCTGTTGTTATCCATCGGTAAAATCTCCCTTTGTCCTCTTCAGAAGCTCCTGAGAGTCCCACTTCACAGCTTTAGAAACACAGAACTAGTTAAAGAAACAGAAAAATGGAATTTCAAGTTAATTTATCTGTTATTCCTGTTTGGTGTATGGAGCCACAACTTTTCACAAAAGCAGATGCTTTCACAAGCATTAAAAGCATGTCGAAACATGACTACTTTCAGTTCTTGCAAGACTTGGAAAGGAGGAAAAATTACCACTGTGTAATGATTGTAATCTTACATAGACACCTTCACAATGATGACGTTTGATTTCATCAAGATTTTTCTACTATCCTCTCAATGTCTTTAGAAAATGTCAGTAAATGTAAAAGACTTCTCTGCAAGCATGTGACTCCAATGGATCATATTTTTATATAGCATAACAGTGTGTTCCAACATCATTCCAAGTCAGTATTTCAAAAATTTCTGAAACATTTTTTGAGCACACCACAGTTATGTAATTTCATAATTGTATTAAAAAATAGCAAGCTAAAAACTGGGCTCAGACTGAAATACACTTTTCTTTTCAAACATACCTTTCATTTTACTTCCTTGCCACTGTAAGGATTATTTTTCTTCTTTAGTATCAAATGCATGATACTAAAGCATTTCTTAAAAAAACTGCAACAACTAAATGTAGACAAAATATCAGTAATAAAACATTATTAGAAGCATTTAACATCAGAGCAATGAATTCTTGGCTTTGTTATCTTGATTCAATGATATTAAACAAGACTACAATGTTTTTTGAGATTGCAGTGAATAGGTCAGTTGATGTGTCTTGGCAGGAACATAACAAAAAAATCACCTTTGTGAGACACTGAAACAGGCTTGCTTCTTCTGTTTCTTTACTTTTACAAGCCACATGTGCATGGTCTAAAAATAAATAGGTCATAAATAACAATAGACTAATGCTAAATAAAATAGGCATACAACTAGATTGTATATATGAAATTATCTTGATGATTTTTCAAAGGATTTTGGCTCATATTTATACAAAGCTTTCTTCCATATTTGTGCATAGCAGAAAGGAGTCCACAAGTCTGGGCTTTACTAACTGCTGAAAATCTGAATCTTCAAGTCCATCAGGACTCATAACTGCTAGTCTCCGTAAGGCTGCCTAGAAAACAGAACACAGTTGTCATATTGTTAAGGTCTGACCAAATCTTTGCTGCAGAAATCTGTGCTAACTATCTCTAAATAACAATCAGGAATCAAAACTGAATTGTGTAGATCCACAGACTCTTCTACTGAGATAATCTCAAGTTACTATCTTAACTTGTCAGATGAATATTCCCTCAAATGCAGCTATTAAATGACAAATGTTACTCTTAGACCCAAACAGCTGGGACAGTGTGGCATTGAAGAATACAAAGTTGGGAGCTGAGCACTTGGACTGTAAACCTCTCTCTAATCTACTGTCTCTTGATGCCATCTTGCACTGCCTCTGTATGTCAACTCTCCTCTAGGCCTATTTATGAGAACTATAAACCATCTGATTCAGAATGTGTCACTACTGAAGTTTTATACAACACCCATGACGGAAATATTTTAGATACTAGTGTAGTAGAAAGAAGCCATATATTGTGAACAATGTGGGTACAACTAAAACGAGCAGTTGTTCAAATTATATAGCTTTCATTGATATTACTGTTGCAGTCATCAATTCTTCTCTTGCAAGAAGTTACTTGTCCTCCTAATTGGAGGAAAATAGACAGTTACATATCTTCTGTCAACCTGATACTGCAGATGTGAATGAAAAGCAGGTTGGCTTTCCTTAAGAATTAAAGTAACAGACTTCAGTAACAATAGCCATTAGAGCCTGAAGAAGCTTGCATCTCAAAGACTGTATTTTTGCCATGTTTATTACAAAGTGTCACTGAGCAGTTATAAAAATATTGGAAAGAGTATAATTGCTGAGAGAAGCAGGTAACATCTCAAGCAATAGGTATGATTTCAGGGAATGTGCAACAACAGCTTTAATGAGACAGAAGAAAAAATAAGTCTGGTTTGCTATCAGCTCTGTGTGGCCTCTGCTCTAGCTGTACAAGATTAACTCTTCTCCACATGGGTGAGGAATAACAACAGAATTTCTTATGTTCACATTCATAACCTCTTCACCCTGAGTAATTGTTGCTTAAATAAAAAAAATTTCTCATGTGCCAGTACAAAGCAAGGTGTTCATCAGAGATGCAATAAAAAAGCTTTACTTTTACATTTAAAGTAATATGAGTATTAAAAAACACTCTCAAACCACATTCTTCAGTCATAGTCCATCAAAATCTATCTCCTGACCCTAGATCACCCAGATACCCAGCACAATTTCCTCTCAGAATCTAAGTGAAATTATTCAGGTCCAACAGCTGCCTGGGGTTTGCAGTCTATGCAGTGCAGGGCCATCAGTTGGGATATTTTTTCTTAAGCACAGAAAATATTAACTTTCTGTTGGCAATTACTTGGCTGCACCAGAGGCACATATGCGTTCAGATAGAGGGCTGTCATACCAGTGATTCAAGGCTCATTTCAACATACACAGCATCATCAGAGATTGGAAGAATTATAGAAACCTTAAATTCTGAAGTGTTCCAGTGAAATGTTTTTAGTGCTCAGTAATGTGAAGATGAAGCCATTTTTCCATATATATACTTAAATCTTCAATCAGAGGATAAATAATTGACACTGTAGAGGATTATGCTTAAGGGGGAAAGCAGGAGACCCTGGCATGAATTTAAGACATTCCTACAATACTTATACATTTTGAAATCTACAGGGCTGGGGTTTTGCTGCATTTTTCAGGACAAGCATGAAAGAAAATGTAAATATACCTACCAAACATGCCACTAAAACAGAATCACTGTTATTTCTTTCGGTGGGTGATCTGCAAAGTTTAATTAGGCGAGGAATACCTAAATACACAAAAGAGAATCAAGAAAAACCAAATTCCTTATTTTGAGACAGGGTCTCTATTAAGCTGCTTCATAATTATCTTTAAGGCTAAGATGTTCTGCAAATATGTAAGAGACTGTCCATGAGCTAAGCAGTTCAGAGCGGTCATAATTAATTTGCATAAACAAATATTTGTGCTGATTTTGCCCACTACTACTGTTTCAGGGTGGAAATTATGACTTCTATTCCTTCTCTATCAACCCTTCTGCATGCCCTTAAAAAACTCTGGTCAACCTAACTCTTCCTATTAGATTCATCACATCTGAACTTGCAAATGTTCAAGTTTTCTGTCCACTAACAGATCCCACACAAGAGTTTAAACAACAGAATGGAGGAGACAGCAATGTCAGTTGGCACCATCTGCCACAGTTCTGTGTTGAGTGGATGCCGCATCTCAGGTCCCCTGGGAAATAAGCCAGACATTCATTTAGCACAACATCCTCAGTCAATCTCTGGACAGACTGTATAAGGAACCTATTCCAGAAAGCATAGCAAGTGAGGCTAAAAACTAAAAAGAGCTTCTCCCTGACTGGCAGTCCCTCCCTCCTTTTTTATTTGCCATTAAGCAAGTGATACATCCTTACAGCTAAGTTTTATGGCTTCATCTGCCACTTCAGGATGTCGGCTGAGTCGTGCCAGCGTAACTGCAGATTTCTGTTGAACTCGCTCACAAGCAGCAACCTCTGCTGAATTTCCTGAAGACGACCTTTCGAAGAGCATTTCCATTAAAAGCTGGACACCTAGAATGATATAAGAGCTGTTGTTATCCCCAGTCCAAAAAAGTAAAGGGAAAAAGCAAGCTAGATGAATACAGACTAATCACTGCCCAATGAGGAAATGAAGGATGTGTAATGTGGACTGCAGTTTGGCCATCTGCATTCAAGCACATCTGATCTATGTGTAAGTTTATCTTCACTGAGAAGCTACAGAAATTTTGAAACTAGAAAATGTACTAGCTCTTCCCTTCTCTATTACTCCTCTAAAAGTTAGTACTTTAGACTTTGCTAATTTATTTCAAACTAAATGCAATTCTTTATTTGCTTCTGAAATGAGCTTAAGAAGCTGGCACATTTCAGGTTTTTACATGAACTCTGAATAAAGTAAAATTCTATTTCCAGTTTAGGTATTTTTAAGCAACCCTGAAAATATCCATCCCAATTTGTTTAAGGCTATTTTTAGAATGGAGAATCCTTTAATGAGGATCTGCCTCTTTAAGTTTACTGCACAACTTACTCTTCACTTCAGAAGAGACAGTGACATCCATGTCAAAACAGTTACATTAATTATTGTTGCCTGTAAGAGTTGATATTCTTATTGTAGCAGCACAAAACCAGGTGAAACTAATGATTTCTATTTTCTAGATTATTTTACATGTAAGGATAATTTTGTGCTATTAGAATCCATATGCTATTATGCATTCAGATTACTTCAGGTACCATCAGATGATTTTAACTTTTAGAATATTAGTGTAAATAATTAAGAGAGTTAGATTCAGCATCATGCAGACGGATAACCATCAACATACAAAAAAGTCTAAATTCTCCAGAATTCAAATGCACTTCCAACCAGTGTCTGCCTATTACTACGTGATGCAGACACAGCCTTTATACACAAATTAAGTATCAACCCCTCTCAGAAGCCCTGGGGTTGGGAATCATTCTATAGAAACCACCATTATGGAGTGTGTAACCAAATATTACTTCTTATCATTCTGCTTGACACCTACTGTAGTATTTAGCATGAGTTAGGCCTGGTAGGCATAGCTGGTAGTAGAATTCCAGTTTCTGCTGTGGTAGAAGTTTATGAAATGTGATCAAGCACCTGTCCCAGACAACAAAAGAGGCTTTGGTTTGCTCAAAGAAATAGCCAAACCATATCACAAATCTGTTAATCATAAATGAGTGAAATATCTTCCAGGACATATTTGGATTAACAAAAGCACAAACCAAACAGAGAAGTCACTCATGTGGTATTGTCTACCCAAGTCTATAATTATGGACATCTGGGGTCCTGGGAAATGTTAGGATCTTCCCAAGAGCTGCTAGAAAAAGCACTAGGTAGGGAATCCTGATATGCCTATACCAAGAAGTCCAGGACCACCTCTCAATTCACCAGAAACACGGGAGGCTTGGACCAGCAGCATGGCAGGAACCTCCACGTTGACCTGACCAACCCCTCTCTGACTGCTTCATCTCTCCCATACAACAAGGAGAACATACAAGAAACCACTACACTAACCTGCCTTGCTCTTCCCCCTCACTGCCCTGTCTTCTGCATGGGACAGAGATGTCATGCAATTTGTAATTTGTAAAATCACACATCTGATTAAATTCCTTCAGTATCCAAATCTATTCAACCTCCACATTGCCATTTGGTCTCAAAGTGCAACACACATCCAGGAAATTAGTTGTGCCTGATCCTTGCCAGTTGTATTTGTTGCAGAGACCTCAAATTTCCCATCAAAATGCAAGAAACATCTAGAAGGGAACTGGCCAAGGTGAATTCTCTGTAGAAGCTTCTGAAGCAACTTTTCCCATAACCTACATCAGCTGTGCCTGAGCTTCAAACTCAGCATGCTCTTACATAGCTTAATTAAAATAGTGAGGAAGGCATATTCCTAGGGCAGAATTATCTGTAACATCACTATAATACCTCCCACAAAATTTTTTTTTTAAATCTTGTTCACTTTTTTTTTTTTTGCTTGTAGATGTATTAATAAGGTACTTATATCTTCCTATATCCTTATGCACATAATTATTAAACTCTCAGATGTCTGGTGGGTCTATAACACCTAAACCTTTTTCAACACAATTAATTTCTCCTAATATGATATTTTAAAGTGTGGAAAACAAACTTGGCAATAGCTGTATAGTAATAAATACATAATGCTTAAAAATCCATGATACTTCTGAATACCCATTAAAAAATATTACTAAATGCAGGTACACATGGCTCACATCAGATGGCATCATTCAATGTGTAAGAATTGTCACCTTGCACAATGTAAATAGCAGAATAAAGGCTGTTGAAACACTTTGTACTACCTCGCTGTGCATCTAGAACTCACACTCACACAGAACATCAGACATAGATGCCAAATTGTTTAAAGCAGTAGCAATTTATTTCAGTTACATAGAACCATCCCAAGGATTCATTTTGCAGCTTGTAATATCCTGCAGAGACAGGATACAAAATTATCATTACCAAAGCCTTTCTCCTTTACCCACATTCTCCACAAACAAATATGGAATAGAATTCAGTGAAAATACATACCATTTCCCTGAATGATTTCTGAAGCACACTGGTCCAAAACAGACATGTTTGCCAATATTGTTACCACCTGTTATTAAAAAGAGAAGGGAATATAAAGCATAACCCTACAATTCAGTAATATTAAATAGCACTGTAGTTTATTAAATTAGTATGGCAGAAATATGGCAAACCCAGTAAAATTGAAAAGCATTCATAGAGCTGAATGGTCTACTCCAACGTTTGAGATTTCTCAGGGATCTTTATCATGCATATGGCTGTTAACCAAACTCCAGACAACTGGAAAAACCCCCTGCTTTTTCCCACACTCCTATATTCAGGCATGAAAGTCTGTCATCTGAGATCTTTGCAGCACATTTTTTCAACGGTCAAATTGGTAGAAAGATGATACAAATTTTTAAAACCCAGCCAACTGAAAAACCAGTGAAGGCTAACTAGCAAACAACCTATCTTAGGCAGCACTCAGTTATTGCTGCCTTCCTGCTTCAGAGTTCTGCTGGAATGCTGAGAAACCCACACAACAAATTAGGAGATTTGATGCTTGATTCAAGAGAGTTTTAGAGCATTAAGTGTTTTTCAATAAAAACACTGTTACAGAATAAAATTGATTTAAAAATCCATTCATACCTTCCCTGATTGAAGTCCAAGATAAGGTTTTGTACCAATAGAAGCATATTTTGAAATCCTGTTTTACAGAGTTTCTTATCCAAAGGGCTACAAAATGTTTTCAAGATTAGGTCTAACTCATCTTGCTTAAAAAGAGAAAGAGGCAGCAAGCTGCTGACAGACACTGGATCATGCAGAGCTGTTGGCTTTCAACCAACCATTCCCATTACTGATATCATATAATTTCTCCTTTAGGGTCTGCAAGATATTCTTCTTACCTTATCCTTCAAACAACTTCCTTTCTCCATGCACACACACTCAATATTAACAGCACATATAAGAGGCCAAATAATAAATGTTACAGATTAATAGAACACAAAATATAATTAATATTCTTCCTTAAGGATACAAAATTTTCTCTATTCTGGTTGAGAAAAACTGATCTGCCTCAAAAATAATGATCCATTTGAGAACTGGCTTTCAGCCTTTTAATGGTACAGTGTCAGTTCACAAACAAGCAAACTTCTGAGATGTAAGTAGGCATGAGATCAAATCACCATTCTGATCTCACTTTGCCATTTTAATAACAAGGATAACTTATTTTTGATGCTGTGACATAAAGGTCTTCCACTTTTGAAGGTAGTGTTACAGTGTCATCTCTCTGAATAAATACACTTAGTTAGGATGCAAATGAGTTGCCAAAACTCTACAGTGACAGGTAGAAATATGGCAACTCAGTATATGTCTATGCATTTATTCCATATTAATTATTAACTGTGTTTCATGCAGAGTGTATATGTTTTCTCTATTTAAATTATATCCTGTTAATGAAAATTGCTTCCTCTATGCAGAATCTGTACCCTATGTGTCTCTCTAAGCCAGATGAAGAATTCAATTAACCATAATTTGAATACATGCCAATTATTTCACTGCTTTTAGTTATTTTGTCTAAAAGGTATTTTCATACATGAAAGTATTTTGTGTGTATTTTTACACCAAAAGTTATTCTAGGTTGTATCCATATTTCCACTGCATAGATCATGTGGCACCCTACATTTTGCAAAGTATTAATGAGTTTAGGAGGGACAAGGATCTACTGGAGAGGGTCCAGCGGAGGGCTACGAGGATGATTAGGGGACAGGAGGGCATGGCTTATGAAGAGAGGCTGAGGGACTTGGGGCTTTTTAGTCTGGAGAAGAGAAGACTTAGGGGAGATTTGATAAAAGTTTATAAGTACCTGAAGGCTGGCCAGGAGGGAGGGGACAGGCTCTTTTCACTTGCTCCCTGTGATAGGACAAGGAGCAATGGGTGTAAGTTGCAGCAGAGGAGGTTCCGCCTCAACACAAGGGGGAACTTCTTTGCTGTGAGGGTCACAGAGCACTGGAACAGACTCCCCAGGGAGGTCGTGGAGTCTCCTTCTCTGGGGACTTTCAAGGCCCGCCTGGATGCATTCCTCTGTGATCTGTGTTAGATACTTTTGTCCTGCTCCGGCAGGGGGGTTGGACTCAATGATCTCTTGGGTCCCTTCCAACCCCTAACATCCTATGATCCTATGAACTGGCCAAGGGGTTAATACGTAACCTTGTCCAGAGAGGTTTACAAAAGACCCTTATCATGAATGACAATCACATTTTACCTATATTACACTTTTAACTTAGTAAAGCTTGAAAAGTAGTTACTATAGATTAACTCACAACATCCAGATAGATTTTTCGTTCACTGCAAAAGTTGTATTTTCCTCTGATGTAAACAATGTCACATGAAACAGATCCCACAAACACATAATAAGCACGAAGAATACAGAATTGAATTTAAATGCCATACTTCCCTATATTTTCCTATCCTAAAATTCAGTATACATGCAGCTTACAGAAAAATGCCATTAATTGTTCAAGGTGTTTCTTGTAGAAAATATACTTCAAGGTTATAAAGGACTGGCACCTGAGACAATTTATGATCCTTCTAATTTTTCTGGATGATTTCTAAGCCATGCAATGAACGTGTAGTCAGTTCAAAGTATAAAACATAACTTATTCTGAAGAAAGGACACACAAGCCCTGATCATCTGTAAGTAGCTATCAAACCATGCAGAAAGTATTTGCTGAAGCCACCCACAAATTCCAATACCCTTGTGAGACCTTGGAATGCGGAACCTGCAGATGTGCTGGAAAGCAAAGACTGTCAGGGATTTTACAGAGGAAAAAAAAGAAGTTGCTTCATCACATGTGGATATTTTAAATGATGCGTTTAATCTCACATTCTATTACCCAACCTAATGCAGGTTTACAGTGGACTGCCATGTGCTGCAAGACCTGACCCCATTCAGCCTAGTTCCCTGCCTCAGCACATGAATGTCTGCTAGGTGGATCCATTCTGGAGCTAGATCTTAATCTCTGCATCTTCAATATCTGTATTCTAGTAAAGCTTTCTCATAGACTAACCCAGGCTTGTCCTTAATCTGATCTTTGTTATCCAGATCCATCAAAAATTGCAGGTCTACAGCAGGACTCCTGTAAGCCTAGTGGCTAAAGATTTCTCTGGAGTAACTGCTAGCCTTAAGAATACTGTAGTAATGACCACCACAGATAAGTAGACTTATCACAACATAATGTATTTATATATATTTATTTGCCACTAGACAAAAGTTGAATTATTCAAGTCAGTTTCATGACTTGCACAACTAAAAAGAACCAGAGGAAGAGACATCTAGGGTTTATCCCTGCATTCAGCACCCACCTGTTATTGTGAAGTAAGTACTATGCACCTAAACCACAACCTAGTGAGAGACAGTAGAACAGAAAATGACAGGACCACCTCATGTTTTAGCACCTCTTGAAGAGGCACAGGACTTACAAAAATATTAATGTGCAGGTAGGTCCACTGAAACTAGTGAGATTTTTCACAGGACTAATAAACCAGGTAGCTAACTTCAAGAGTTTAAACACACATATGCACAATCTATATGAATCAAATATACAGGAATATTTGCAGAAAGTGTTCTTTAGCTCTATGAAATAATCCCCTAGTTAATAAATAAATAATTATAGAAATATTTAATCCTTCTAAAATGTCAGTACAGTTTCACGTTGCTAGTCTCACAGAAATTGGTCTAAAGACAACTAAAAATCTTTATTTCTATGGGCAAAATAAACTGATAGTATACAAGTCATCTTCAGAAACAAACTCAACTAATCAGAAGCAAAAAGGACTTTTTGTTTCTGAGCATAAATTAAAAATACCTGAATTTTACAATTCAAGAGCAATCCACAGCAAGACAGTAAAAGAGTACATAGAACAGGGGAGGTCAAGAACAGGTAGTTTCTAGTTAGAAAACTTTTCACAATGCCACTTATTGGGAGAAAAGTCTTCACTAAGAAATCACAAGAAATTTTGTCTGTGACATCATACTGCCCATAAACCAGGTCACATGACTCTAAAATACAGAGGGAGGGAGAGTGTCTCCTGCCTTATGAGACCACAGCCATCTGTGTTTAAGATGAAAATCCAAGGGAAAGTGGTTGTTCTAGGAAACAACTTTGCTTGTTTAGCTACTCTAACTGGAACCAGGGTTTGTGTATCTGAGAGGAAACACTCCCATTTTACAAGAAGAAGAAAGTACAGCTCAGCTGCCACTAACCCAAGTAGAGTGATCAAGAGGTCATTTCTGGTGCCTTCCTAAAAGATACTAGTTTTGTACTTGAGGAGGAAAAAGAAATAAGAAATGGAAATCTGTAGAAATCTTGTTTATGAGCTCATCTGCTCAGAACCAAGACTGAAATCATAACCTTCACCTAGGCAGAGAGTCTGTTTTGGGGAAAAAAGATCAGTGCAAAACTCAGAGACTGTTCGAAATTTCCTGAAGGGCTGAAGACAAAAAGATGACAAGCACAGCAATATCACACATAGAAATCAGAGAAGCAATTAGAGTATTACAAAAGCCCTAACTAGGATGTCAGTGGTATAATGGCATGGATAAAGCTCAAACACAGGCGTGTGGTTTGTGGCCTCATTTTCACTTCAATATGTGTTGAGGGCAGCCTGTTTTCTTGCCTAATATCTAAGGATTTTTAAAATAATTATGTAATTCATCTCTTTTTTTCTAGTTATATTGAAGAGATGTTTCCTCAGTGTTATCTAGTCAACACTGGAAAGAATCACACTTGTTGAGTTTAGCAACCACAGCTTACAGCCAGAACACCGAGAGGGAAAGCAGTCCTAACCACACGCCTTATCACCATTATACTAACATCAGAGCTCGATATTAATGAAGACGTCCAAAAGTATGGCAGATGACCCAAATGTCCTTATGTAAAGGTATTGTGTTGCATTTGTACCCATGCTATGTAAATCTACAAAAGCATGCTTAATTGCAGACAGGATGTGTGACTGTGCCATTGAATCACTAGGGAGAATAAAATATAACTTGCATCTGATCTTGAAGAGAATTTTCAAGAACTAGACAGGAAAATTAAGTTTACTAAAGTCAAACCAAAAGAGGCAGATCGAGCTTTGTCACTGGCAGCTTATGGAACATGCCACAGGTGACAGCATTCCAGGGTACCACATGCATTTATTTCTTCTCTAGAAAAGACCAGCTGATGGCTCAGCAGTATAAGGGGTATTCCATTTCTGATCCCACTAGGAGAGGGAGCTTCTCCCTCATAGTTACTTTGCTCCAAGAATAATAGAGTTTTAAAAACCATAAAGAAGGACTCTTCATCCACTGCCTTCCCTCTGATCAGCAATGATTTTGTCTAAAGCCTCTTGTCAGGTATAAAGAAGATGGGCACCTAATGCAAGCTGCACTGCTCAAATTCTACTTCAGCAGCCTGCTTTGGTTAGCCCAGACCCACTTCCATATGCATGGGAAAACTTGGACAGTCATTTGATAAAATGCATTTGGGAATCCCACAGTCATCAAAGCAACAAGGTAAGTCAGATTGAGAAGTAGTACTGCAAGTTCTTCATAAGAGGCAAGAATAACTGGTACTATTATTCTCATTAAAAATACTGCTCTCAAAGCCTTTAACTGAGTATTAGGCAACATTCAAAAAACAAGACATTTTTATGGTAAATCTGCCTTTTGACCCTACAGTAAGAGAAGAGAAAGGAAGGGAAGAAAGGCAGCAAAGAGGAAAAACTAATGCCCTGGAAAGAATAGAAGGCCAGAGAAAAGGATACAGAACCCAGAGAAAGGGTTTCAAAGCTTAAATGAGACAGAAGGTCTCAACGTCAGAGCTCACAGCATCATCCAAGCACCAAGAAATCAGGAAAGACCTTAGTAGAAACACCAAACACTAAAAATATCCATTTTCTCCTTTCAACCTAAAAGCTTTTCTCCACCTTAAATGTTTCAAAACATAACATTCACTGATTTTAGATATACAAATAACCACTATAAAATGGATGTTTTCACTGCACAATAGTTCTTTTTCTGCCGTAATACCAGAATATTGGAAGCTGTTAGACTATACCTCTACAGCTTCACAGGTAAGGTGAGACTACTAGCAACACTGAAGAGACAAGTGGAAATGTAGAGAGAAAAAAAATATTAGAGATAAGCATAGTGTGCACAAACATACATATTTCATATTTTTCTATGTGGAGTCTAAGATGATTATTAAAGTCAAGACAGCCATGCATTAAGGGTTTTGGCTAAACCCTACTTCTAGCAGTGCTTGAACTCCATTAAGAGATCTGACTGAAGTAAAACACCTGCTATTCAGAAAATAAATATTTGCATGAAGAAAATTAACATGACACATTCATATCCATTTTGACCCAAACTAGAGGCTAAACCATTCTGTCTGATGACTTTTACACTAAGTATTTTGTTGTAAAATGGAGCAATCTCGGTGTAACACTGCTGGTTACAGAATCAATGCTTCTATAACTAGAAAATTATTATCTTGTTTGTTGTTAAATCCAGCACTCAGTTCTCAATTTCTTACCTGACCTAATCTAACTGCCTGGGAAATGAAAGAGGAAGAAGCATGGTTTTCAGATAGCAAAAGCAGAAAACGTTTGTGACTTGCACATAAAAGTTTTTCAGAGGTCAAAAGACAGAACAGTCTTAGAGTTGTTTGAGCAGGAAAATACTTTCTGCAGACAACATGCAATACATCCAACATCCAGCTCTTGTGCAGAATGTGATTTATTTATACCATTGTGGAAGGTGAATTGGTACTAGCTGTCCTAGCCTTAGAAAGGCTGTTTAGAAAGACATTCTTGGGCTTTTAAGTGAGATAAAATCACACAAATGAAAACAAAACTCACTGTGCCTTTCTTGCATTTCAGCCACCTTTCTCCAATTTTGGCTTACACTGAGAATGCTTCTAGTTTAGAATTACCATTTGCTTAAAACAGCATTAATGTTAAAGTAGTAATGAACTGATAAATAGTGGGCAATTTGTTATAGGATAATTGTGTTACTTAGAGCTCTGTAAGAAAAAGGGGCAAAGTGTGAAGGGCTGTCTTATAACTTCTGATGATAATTAGACTATATTTTCTTTTTTGTGCTATGAATCTTATTCTTACTTTAATTATTTCAGCATTTACTAAAGAACATTAGTCCATAAACCTATTCCACAATGGTTGCATATTGCAAAATAAAACCTTGCATGAAAAACTTGCAAATTTAATCAACTTTAACCTATTCATCTTTAGGCAAATGTCTACTGGTTGGGACAAAATCATGGAAAATGTTAGTAACTATATTATATACATACATATATATATTTATATACATATATATAAAACATATACATACATATATATACACACATACTTATATATATTTTGTATATATAAACCAAAGTAGGACTTTAGAAAACCCTTATAAAATATAGTATAGTGGTGTTTCATATCTCTCTAGTTCAGTGTGCTTTCTTCATTGCAACAACTAGGCACAGAACCATCATAATTGATAGACACTATTACCCACCTCACTATCAAACCCTAACAATGAAACAACCACCCTTTTGAAAAGTAAGCAATCAAACACACACTTCTTCAGGAATTTGAAGGAAGAACTCTCTTAAAGTTGGTGCATTACCAAAACTGCTTGACTAGAAAGACTGATAGCTCTTGAAGACAAGATTAGGAGCCCTTAGATTCCACCTGAACATCAGGTGTCAGTAATGGAAGAACACAGGGATTTTATAGAAATTTCACAGAATCATCAGAGTAGGAAGGGACCTGAAGTCCCTCCCCACCACCCCCCCCACCCAAAGCAGGGCCACCTAAAGCACCTGGCACAGACAGGACTGCTCCTTGTCCTGTCACTGGGCACCACTGATAACAGTCTGGCACCATCCTCCCTCCAGCCACCCTTGAGATATTTATAGGCATAGTGTCAGCTCAGAAACTTACTGTAGCACACCACAGAAAACATCACACTTTTCTGATCTAGTTTTTCATTCCAAGAAGGAATGTAAGGGGTTATTTAGGATAAAATCTCATCAGTTCTTGGAAGGAAGCCATTCAGTTCTCTGCTCCTCTAGCTAATGAGATGTCCCACAAGCCGCAAAAGGCCTGGAACTAATCTGTTACCTAATAAAGTCATACATATTTCTTTAAATGTCTGCCTTCCTCATACAAAAAAGGGGCTTGCTGTGCTACCCACAGAGCAAACTGCAAACTCATAGCTGACAGCAGAATTAAGATGAGGGCATAAATAAATAAGGAAATCAAAGCTATGAGAGCATACAGGAGGGAAAAAAAAGAGCATGAAGAATAGTACATATGTAGTAATAGTATACAGCCATGTCAACCCCCACAGCTGATGTCCTTGACATTGTCCAAGGAGCAATATAGAAAGTAAGGCTTAACTCCATCTTTTCATAAACACTCCTGGGTTGGAAATTAAGACTGCTATTACCATAAGCTAAATGAGCCTTAGTAATATTTCTAAAATGCCAGTTTCTAAGATCACTTACACCTTGATTTCCATGGTCTGTCTTCTTGAAGGGTACACAGAGCTTCCTGTAGCAGCACAGATCACTAGTCTACCATAAATCATATTCTGGCTATTTCGGAGATAAGAAGGAAATAGGCTTGTGAGGTCTGAATTACAGACTTCTAGCTATTTTCACAATGTCTCATAATCAGAAGTAGGTTAACACAGCTGACTAGCAACCACAATCCCTTAGTAAAAACTGATTAAACCCTCACTCCTCGTACTTGTTACTTTACAGAGGTAAAAATACTCCATGAGACACCAAACACGAAATGTTGCTGCAGCATGCTATTACATGGCAGTACCTGAGAGGAACAAATTTCCTTCCAACTTCATCTGTGAACAGACCTTTAATTGTGTCTCTTTGCTAAAAGATATGGTGAGAAAGAAAGGGAAATGCAAAAGTACATAAGCAGTATTGGGCAGTAAAACTTGCAAACCTTGTACCATGCAGTTAGGACTTGATCCAAAGCCCGCAGATGTCACTGGGCTGAGGATCAGATCCTTACTCAATTTTTGAGTTAATTCCTTTTTGAACTGAAAATTGTATATCTAGGCTGTAGTCTCCATATATATCCTATTTGCCACAAAGCTCTACCCCATCAAGTTTTTAATACCTCCAAGCCTGGAGATTCCACAGCCTCCCTAGACTGTGTCTCTGTTTGGACATCTTTGTGATGAAAAAAAAAATAAAATTATAGCATCTTGGAAGTTTGCCTTTTATTTAAACAAAATCACATTAAAACCTGTCATATTTTGTGTTTATAACAAAAGGGAACAGAATCAGCTACAGAAAGAACCAAGAACCAAGAACAAAGACATGACAGCAATTGAGGTTTGATTATGTCAAAACAGACATAGGGCTGAAACTTGTTGACTTTTACACAAACATACTCAGACAGCATCTTGCTGAGAAAGCACCCACCTGATCTCGGGAATATGGAGTATCTACAATGTGTTTGTCTGAGCATGCTGCTAGAAGAATCTTCATTGCATTCAACTGGAGCAATATTTCACAAGCCATGTTATCAAAGAAAGTAATATTGGCAAGAGCTGCTGAAGCCAGCAGGAAAACTTCACCCGATGAGGCTTCTTGGCACAGTTCTAGGAATGCAGAAAGTAAGTTGAATAAAACTCATTTCATCACTGCAGAAAAAAGATGGTTAGGTGTTCCAAAGCAACATTTAAGCATCTGCAACTTGTATTAGTAAGCATCTAAAAGCAAGTCCATAATCATAAAGATAAAAAAAAATCTTAATTTTGTTAATTATATAATCATAGAATTTTTTTAGACTATAAAAGATCTTTGAGAACATCAAGTCCAATCATTAACCAAGCACTGCCACACCCACACTAAATTATGTCTTTAAGTGCCACATCTACATGTCTTCAAAATACCTGTGCACTCTCTTCCAGGGATTGATTTCTGCTCTATATCCTATTCTTTAGAACAAGGTAAATATGCATGTTGGCAATCTTTAAACCGATTACTCTATAATCAAGAATCATTCTGCATGTTTTCAGGTTTTAATATGAAGTGCTGGAGACATGGCTACCTTTTAATTCCTTGCTCATATGTATTTTAACTAAGATCTGAATCACCTGGTAATTGGAATTCGGCATGGTTTAAAAATTAAGTACATTACAGTAATTCAATTACTGAGTTATAAATATTCAGGGACTCTGGTGTGTGATTACTGAAACAGCTCTTTTAAAATTATACATGTTCCACTTCTAATGCTCACATTTCTTGCTTGAAGTATATATATTACTAATATTCCAGAAGCACTGACAACTGGGGAGATGCTCCATCTGCTAATATCCGCTGGAAAGGCTGTTCACAGAATCACAGGATAGTAGGGGTTAGAAGGGATCTCTGGAGATCATCTAGTCCCACCACCCCACCAAAAGCAAGATCAACAAGATCACAGAGGGATGCATCCGGGTGGATTTTGAAAGTCTCCAAAGGAGACTCCACAATGTCTCTGGGCAGCCTGCTCATGAACTCTATCACATCACCCTCATAGTAAAGAAGTTTTTCCTGACATTGATGTGGAACATCTTGTGCTCTAGCTTGTACCCATCAACACTTGTCCTATCATGTGGCACTAATGAAAAGAGATAGGCCTACTTGGGAGTCTTCCAAGTAGGTCTACGAAGAGGACAAAGTCAGCCCTCCTACAGCCCAGGGTTGGAATCCTACTTCTTTCTCTTACCATACTGAACTGTACCATATCATGGTAACTACAGCCAAGGCTGTCCCCAACCTCCACACTGCTGACCAGACTTTCTTTGTTTGTTAATACACGGCGCAGCAGAACAACTCTCCTCATTGGTTCTTCAACCACCTGCATCAGAAAGTTGTTATCAATGCACTGCAGGAAACTTTTAAAGTGAGTATGCTTGACCATGTGGCCTTTCCAACAAATATCAGGGTGATTGAAGCACCAGGGCTTGTGATCTTGAGTCTACTTCTAGCTGCCTGCAGAAGTCCTTGTCAACAACTGCTTCCTGTTTGGTGGTCTGCAGACACCCACAACAGTATGATCCATATTTGCATGTCTCTTAATTCTTACTCAAAAGCTGTCAGATTGTCTGTTGACAACAGTACAGTGTTATAACAAGGAGAATTAAGTAAGAACTGTCAGATATCTGGGTACAGCAAACCCAAGCTTGGCAGAGGTTAATTCCGCACGTTGGATTGAGGACAAGTTCAGACCAAAACCATCAGTATTTGCTGCTGGACATTCTGGCCATTATGAATAAATTGTTTCCTTGATCTCTGCAGTACTAGTTCTTTTAGGCATGCTGAAGAATGCCTGGTACACCTCAGATCATTCCTAGCCACTGCAGAATCTTAAAGCACTGGCACTACTAAACTATTTTCTTGGTCTAATTTTAAAAGAAAAACACAACCAAAAAAAGCTGCAACACATAGGTACATGCAAATCGATGTGCTGTAATTTAGCCATTTGGCTCAGTGGTAAACTATCCAGATGATTCATCAATTATACATGAGAAATCAAACTAGATGACCCAAACTGTAGTTTCTGTCATAAAGCTTTGGCAAACTGAATTTCTAGATCAGACAAATAAAGGAACAGCTGGTCCAAAAGCTTCTGGTATTTGAGACAGATGGAGCACAGGACCAGAAATCAGAGATTCCTCTCTTTAGAAAGTAATGAGAAATATAATCTTAATTTTCTGAAGTGTCCTTATGACCCATGTTAAGGAAAAGCTTCCTGACCCATCCTACCTTATTTTACCATGAATCGGACAAGACAGGCAGCTTATTTTCTTGTAACAATGCCATAGATTTCACTGTATTGTGCTTTGACTCTGTGGTATCATAAAAATGAAGATGCAGTGGTGAGCTTCAGTTCTCCTGTACTCTGCACTAATTTCTCTTGTACTCCAGTTGTGAGATTGCACCTTGAGTACTGGGTCCAGTTTTTGGTGTCACAGTATAAGGAGGACATTGAGGTGCTGGAGCAGGTCCAAAGAAGGGCAACAAAGGTAGTGAGAGGTCTAGAAAACAGATCCTGTGAAGAGAGGCTGAGGGAACTGGGGTTGTTTAGCCTGAAAGACCTTATTGCTCTCTACAGCTACCTAAAAGGAGGTTGTAGGGAGGCTGGTGCTGGTCTTTTCTCCCAAATTGCTAGTGATAGGACAAGGGGGAAAAAGTTCCATCGGGGAGGTTTAGATTGGATATTAGGAAGAAGTTGTTTACTGAGAGAGTGGTTGGGCACTGGAACAGGCTGCCCAGGGAGGTGATGGAGCCACCACCCATGGAGGTGTTTAAAAAAATGAGTAGCTAGAGCACTTGAGGCCATGATGTAGAGTTTAGAGAGACGCTGGGATGAAGGCTGCACTTGATGGACCTGAGGTCCTTTCCAGCCATGATGATTCTATGGTATTAGTAAATTTAGAAAATACAACAGGCATAAAGTTTTGCAATTCTTAGAAACTGCTCTTTCCGACTTTCTTTTTACCTGTTAAGCAAAGTGTAACAAATATTATTTATGCATAATTTGCAATGAAAGGCAGTCCTACCCCAACATGTTATTTCTACTGGAAAGATACAGGAGTCCCATAAAGAACTTACGGACAAGTGCTGTTACAATTTCTTCCATATTTTCCAGAAAGCTGCTGAGATGCTGAGTAAACGTGAGATGTGGAGATGTGATCTGTGCAATTACAGCTGCTGCTTCTGCATGAGTATCTTCAGAATGGCTATTATCAGTCAGAATGTCAGTCAGGCACAGTATCCCATCAGCCTATGGAAAAATAAAAGGTATCTATTAGAAGTACACCAGGAAATACTTTTACAGCCAAAAATGGATTGCAAAATTTACAGATTTCTTTTCTTGGCCATGGTTAAACTACTCAGGTTCTTTTTCAGAAATTACTGTAGTTTGTTGTCTTTATTATAAAAGTTTCAATGTAACAGAAACAAGTTTAGCATAATAGCTTGTTAACCAGCAAAAGTCTTGCACTTCCTTCTCCTTTAATGTTACTGCTGAATTGATTTTGGTCAAACAAACAAGTCCTTCCTGACAGATGTCTTGAGTTAAACATTAATTCAAAAATAAGAATGAATAAATAAAACAAACCCAACATTTCTTTATATGAATAAAATTAATGTAACTACAGTTTGCAAATGATCAGATCTTTCACAAACTTCAGTGAGTAACTTTTAAAATCTGGCCTGCCTTATTTATTTATCTGAAGTTCTGAAAAAAATGTGGGTCCAATTTCTGTATGTGTTGCTTGGATACTTTGTAGAGGCATTATGAATGCAAGCAAAAACAAACCCACATTTGTGTTTTACACTCACCATGAATTTCTTAGGTCTGTTGTTCAGACTGCATTCTGTGTCTAGACAAAAGTTTCCTCAGAGTACCTTCAATCTTACACAATACCTCCACAGAAGGTATTTAGGAAATTTCTGATTCACAGTTTTGTTATTTATTAATACAGAATGTTATCTATATTACTTATTCTGCAAAGGGCATGAATTAAATTATCTGATAAATGTTGACAGTTAGTGTATTTTATAAGATAAACTCTCAGATTGATAGGAGCAAAAATTACCCTCTGGAAGATCATTCATTAGGATGCACTTTTTAATAGGCTGTAGACTATATTGTTAAAACTCTAATAACATAGATAAATACAAGAGAAATCATATCTCTAAAACAGGATGCAGTACAGAAGCTTAAGTACTGGCAAGAACAAGAATAATACATTTTCAACATTAAACAACTTCTTGACAAGCTTTCAACATTAATCTACCTACAGCAAAATATTTCCTCCTTGTTATGGCAGAATTCTACAACTTGAACAGCAGGTTCACATAATTCACTTGGCTTCAAGGTATATTAATAGATCTCAGTGTCAAGAATATGTCCTCACAGGATGATTTAGTAGCCAAAATGTGCTAGACAATATCATATGCAAAACCCCCCAACTTTGTCACCTTGAAGCTTCCTCAGATCACACCTTGTCCAGCATCCAAGGGATGCTAATACCAACAGTCAGCTTAAAAACTTAAATATATTTCAAGGCATTAAAAAACACTTCACAGAAAACTTCTACAGTCTGGTAACAAGATACAGCACTCTTCAACTCTACATTTCCCAGTTAAAATTCACTTGGAGAACTTATTCAGTGACCTTGAAAAAATTACTTTAGACAAGTTTTATGCTATTTGGGAACAAGTATGAAACAGGTGCCTACAGGTTTTTCCGTCACCGCTGATTGTTTGCACTATGAATACAATCTTCTAACCACACAGGCCTGTACTCAACTTTTAAACTACATATTTTGTTTATTTGCCAAGTAATTTTTTTGAATTGGGAGTTGCTGAAGTGTAAATAGAAGTGAATATCCGCTTTTATTCAGCATAAAGACAAAATACATCTTTTGGATCCATGAAAGCCTGTAGTCGTTAGGTTTTTTTCCTTCTCTGTTCAAAATAATGTCAAATATTAAAAATTTGGCCCAAAATTTGCCCCATCCACTTTCATCTCTTGTCTTAAATATAGAAAATAAAATAATTCTACTTCAGCAGGCAACTGTATTTATAAGTATCTAGCAATAAATTTTAAAATGACACAGAACAATCTAATAAAAGCACTTTAACAGTGCAAGAGAAATTGCTGCTCAAAGCATTTTTAAAATTAGCTTTCACACTGAAAGGAACTTTGGATGGCTGCCCTGTTTTATGTTTAATTTTGGTGAAGTAATCAACTAAATGTCAAATCTGTTCATCACCTTGGCAATACAAAAGAATCAGTTAGCCAGATAATGCAAACAAATGAATTCCATGAATGCAACAAGATGCTGTGGAGACCCTGCATTTGAGGAATGGCATTCAGTAAATGCTTGATCACTAATATTTCAATATTGATAACTGGAATAATGCCAGGAACCTATCGCCTTATGAACACAGCCCTGTTATAGAAACTTCAACCAAATGACAAAATAAATACGAGACCATTTTACTGCATAAATCAAATCTCCTGACAGGAGATAATTTCTTTGACATAAAACACAAGTGAGTTTTGGGGCAGCCTTCTTCTTTATCTAGTATCCTTTCTTCTAAAACTATTAAATAAATCTTAGTTAAAGATATCAATACAGAACACTTGGGATGAACTACATTAATGACTCCATGATTTGAAGTATTACACACAACTATCTTAACCTACTGCTTTCTCCATGGGTATTCAAAGTCAAGTTTCATGCCACTCTGTGAACCAAGACCCATTTCCTTCCTTTTAATAATGTCATCATTTATATCAGATGCTTCTGAAGGCCTTTTCTCATACTATGATTTTCCCTAATATTTGTGTTTGCCCACTCTTAACAGTCGCAAGATCTCTCCACATACATTTGGGTTAATGCTTGGATTTGGTGATCTTAAAGACCTTTTCCAATTTAGATGATTCTGTGATATTGGTTTACTATCTCAAAGGGGTTTTTTGCAGTCACTATATTGATCTCCCAAGTCATCTTGCTGTCACTGTTTCCAGGCCATCAGCTGATTTCCCACTGTAAGATCTATGGATTACACTACCAGCCTACAGCTGGGTACTTCCAGTATAAGCAGCGACAGCAGGTTCCAAAGCATGATCAAAGGAAGAATGGAAGGGAGATAATGAGATCCAGACATAATACAACAAATGCGGAAATAAAATCACAAAGGTAACCATCTCTTAAACATTAGATATAGGAAAATTTCAAAAGCATAGGCTGCATCAAATAGTCAAGAACTGGCAGTCAGAGTTGTGTTTCTTGTATCCCTTCACACATGGAACGTATTAACACCTCCAATTTGGAGCTAAGACAGGTTAACTATACAGGTGAAGACATGAACACTAGCAGACTAAATAGAAAATGCAGAGTGGACAAAACCCCAAACACATTAAAATTTATGGAATGATGAAGAGAGAAACAGGGATGGAAAGAAAGAAAGAGTGACTGAAGGAAAGAACAGGAAAAAATTATATTTGGAAAATGTTTTAATCCCCTTCTCAGCATTCATTGCTCACTAGACCATTACCTGAACCATAAAGTCACCACCATTCTGCAACTCCACTCAAAATGTCTTCCAGCAGTATACATATACTATTATTCTTATTAGTTATTACCCATAAAATTAATTCCTGATCATCAAGGCTGAGGTACCTTATTCTGCAACTGTAGAGGGTTTACAAGTCATGTTTAATTTCTATAGTGAAAGAAAACAAGGGATAAGCACCTAAGTACTGTACCTTCCATGATCTTTCATATCGCAACAGTTGTTCTGTGAAGTGCTGGAAAAAAATACCTCAACCTTTTATCTCGGGGGGAGGGGGGAATGGAGTTGGCTGTATCAGCTTGAAATATCCATTTAGTGAGGCAATGCCCCAGTAGCAACCAAGCTGCAGGAAAAAAACAAACTGCAGACCAAGACGGAATAACAAATTTCCCTGTTCTGGGCTAACCCAGAGTGAAGGGATAAATGAAATGCAAACCTTTCCTCCCAAAAAAAGTAGGAAAGCAGACACTTCACTGTTGATGTTCTTTGGATCTCAGAGATGCAAATAAAAAGTACAATTGTTTGACAAAGTGGTAATAGAGAATAAAGCATTTTATAGGAAGAATGGGCAAATTCTATAAGATCAACATCCAGACATCTCTCATGTCTTTGCGTCAAGGATAAGGAAATAGCTGGCTTTTAAGTCCACAATTTTGAGGTCTGATATAAGGTGCAATACAGTGTTTTAAAGTATTATTTATGTAGTTGATAAAAGAAACCAGGAACTGTACTGCTGTTAGCCTAGCAACTCATACTTCCCCATTCCAATAAATCACAGCTTACATTGCTTCAGACTACCCTCTACAAATGTGGGACGCATTCAGCTTTCCTGATGTACACCTCACATGTAGTACTTACCCTTCTACTCAACCACTGCAGGTGCTTGTAGAATTGGGATGCATTGATAAAACAGAAGGGAAACTACTGAGCACAAATGAGTGAGTTTCAGACAACAGCGAGTTGTCTGAAAAAGAAAAAACCAAAACACTTGCAGTGGCCTCTGTTGCATTCTCTTTCTCCTGTTCTGTCACTACTAAAAGACAATCACAATAATAAGTGCCATCTGTAATCTCAGGAGCATGTCAGAATAGCAGAGACCTGCTTTGTGTTGACATGTGATAAAGTTAGAGAATAAATTGTTCAAGTTATGTGACACATGACAGAAGCCAAAGTTTCTCAGATTCTTTTGCCCTACATTTTTGAGGGATGGATATACTGGCTTGTTTTTAAGTTGCAGGAATTTATTCCTATTTGTAGGATTTTCTTGATATCTGCATTACAAATTCCAGAAAGTATGTGCTTGGTTCTTTTAAATAATGGATAAAGCTTTATATATTATACTGTGGGGCCTGAATTTCATTAAAATAGAGCCATACAGACACAAAAAGGACCCAGCAACAAGATGAGAGGAACTGTCATGTGTTATATAAGAATGCTGAACAAGATATCAAGACCTGAAGTCTGAATTAGGGAAAGACCATACTTCATTTTTTTTTCACAGAGCCCTCATTTTTATTTACCCTGGGGGATCATAGTCTGAGAAAAAGAAAAAAATCAACCAACTACCTCTACTATTCCTATAAACAAACAGGGGCTCCAGGGTTATGCATAGCAAGGCACTCCAGAAAATGATATGTGCTCACTAAAAAAGAAGCTCCAATCATCTACTTTTAAATAAATAATGTCACAGACACTCCACTGCATGAGGGCACATTCCCAAACACCTGGCATCTGACATTTGAAAATGAGAACATTCTTTCAACAGGTTTGATTACTTTGCATCATTTAGGTTTTGGTGTGACACTATGGATTTTATTTCCAAGAAGTGTTTGTTCACGTACCTCTTTCATGAGGAAAAAAACCCCCAGAACACCACAATTTTAGAGGACCCTCTTCATCTATTAGCATAATGAGAAAGTGTCTCTAGCCAGAAAGAGCAGCATGGAGGTCACAGCCAGAGAATCAGTCATTATCAGCCAATCTAATGCTTCATAGTGTCTTCTTTCGGCAAAAGTATCTGATAACCTTCCTGCTAGATTTCGGGATATGTTTAAGTGCATAGATTCAAACCTCAACATGATTATACCAGAGAGATAGTAAAAGGGCTTATTATTATTAATTGCTGTAATTTCACATACAATTTATTCTTAGGGTTTTTGAACAGGTCCTTATACCATAAAGTTAGAAACAAACACCATAAAGAAAGAAACAACCTTACCCTATGCTCCAAGTATGACAGTGAAAACACTGCAGTAGAAAGCAGAGAGTTACATTACAGAGGTAGAGTGAACGAGCAGTGGACATGGCACAAGATGTCACTATTTAAAGGTTGTTTTAAATACCAAATCCTGAAAATGCACTCAGAAAAAATCTGAAAAATTTCCTTAGCCAAAAATTTTTCCCACATGTATTTTTTATTTCAGTAGTGTCAGTTGATTTAGCCCCAAAAAGGTTTACTGTATAACAGGAACACTAATTAAATGCAGACTAACAGAAGGAGATTTACCTAATAGAAGGTATTAAATGCACACAGTGACTTGGTCAGGAAAAGGGTTTTACGTCAAAGTTCAGGTAATTGACAAAATCAACTCAGTGCCTCGCCCATGCTGTTCTTCCCAAAACAATTTGTTGCTTTTAAGAAAAGCGCTCTGAGGCACCAAGTATTAATACAATTGTTTGCTACATTCATTACTTCATAAAGGCCGTTCAATTATTTCAATAAATTAATTTAAATAAATTAGCTCCAGAACTGACCTTGTGCATGCCAATTTTTTATTGGCAGAGAATTTTAACAAGCAAGTTATAGAGCTTTATCATAGCCATTTGTAATGAAAACACTCACAGCACTTTAACCATAAAACTTCTAGTGTGCAACTCAGTAAGAGTCCATTCATGTTGTAATAACAACACAGGAAACTGCTATCCTTATTCAAACAAGAAATTTTAAAAAGTAAACAATTAATAGTTTTGATCTGGTGAAAATTGATGGAACTTTATTGGCAGTAGACCCAAGGCATTTGGTCCTAAGATTCCTCTCATGATAGAAGATTCAGGGTCTCCTACAAACATTGATTTATTTTTATGACTGCGGTGGCATTAAAATAATTGCTTTAAAAATTGCTTTAAGCATAAGAAATGCAAGTTAAGGTGAGCTGTTTGTATAGAATCTCCATGGGCAGTCAGGTTCTACTATGAGCCATCAGGTAAAACGATCTCAGAGGTTTTTTCTTCCTGTTAATACCTCACAGTGCTGCTCTTTGGTTAAATATAGTTGTCATATTAATTCTGTATTAGAAAGAATAAGGCCAATGCCGAGAGGCTGAAAAAATGCAGTATTTTTATAGACTGAATTTTTATTCTTCTATTCAGTATTGTTTGCTGTTTTACCAAGTCTCAAACTAAATATACATCCTGACTGAGATAACAAGCATAACATATTTAAAGACAATCAAGTGTTTGAATGCTGCACTGAATGAGGAACAAAACCACAAATTTGGTTACACTTACAATAGAGATTATTTGGCAGCAAGCAAAGATAATTACAACAAAATTCTTTGACAAAGGAGCAGTTTCAATCTGCATTCAAAATCACATTTGCAATTCAGGCTTATTTTCATTAACTGTTCTTACACCATAAAGCCATGTCAGAACTCACTGAAACCAAATTTACCCAGTGAGCAGGTTTGAGCCCAGAATCTTCTCTGGCTATTTTAGATGGAGATACGTATAAGAATTATGTTACAGCAAAGATAAAGTTCAACTTGTGTTAGCTAACACGCTGCATAGATCAGGGAAAATAAGCATGTTGTTGGGGATGGTCTCAAATATTGTTCTGATTCTGTCAACCAGTTACTGATTGTTTTCTTAATAGTGTCCTTAATCTGTGAGCCAGCTTGTTCACTCTTAGAGTAATACTCACAAGAGATGCTATGACAGAGGTCCAAAATAAGTAACAACTAGCAAACACTAAATAATAGCATTCCCTAATAACAGTGAAGGTTCATCTCACATAACCAGTAAGAACTCTCATTCCTTATTCCAAAACAGCCTAAAACTCCAGATCTATAAAGTACAAGTGTGTTCTAGAAATTTCACGTGATCAGGCTTCATTCTGCCACATGCCAACTTTCCATGGAATGGTACAGGGCTTCCAGGATACACTCTCAGGATTAGGACCTATTCTCTTCTATTTTAGAGAGAAGCAGAAAAAAATGCCATGGGACATGTAGAATTGCTACTAGAAAAGCATGACAACTACAAAACAGGGGTATAAACATTGTTCTGAAATCAGAAGTACTGAACCCTGGCAGCTTTACTCTAAATCCAAGTGTACCAAATTTCCATCAGTTTTCACCAGAGACAAATTCTGCATAGTTTTGAAATTTACTTTGATGTCTCAGGAGGAAGAGGAGCTATACAAAACAAGACTCAGTATAAACTACACCAAATTCAAAGCCAAAAAGGATCCTAGGGCAGAAAAAGAATAATCAGTGGAAATTATTTTTAAAACTAACCCACACATTCTTGATTATCGCTAAATCAGTTGTCTCCAAACAACAAATTCAGGCCAATATGTCTTAGATGCTTTCTTTTGCTCTCTGCGAATAATTTACTTAGAAAAGATGTTCCAGCAAGGTTCATTCACATTCCGTCCTAGCCTGAGTCTCCGGTGTTTCAAGAAGCTCTCTCTCTCTCTCTTTTCAAGAATAATGATTATGCTATGGATTTTGTTTCAGTCAAAATGTGCAAAATATACCTTACAATTCAGCCATAGTAATCTTATGACAAAGAGAATTTTACTGTTCCCCAGAAGTTAGAGGCCATGAATATCTTTCCATGAGATCAAGACCTCATTGAGATAAAAATAATTACGCTTCCTTTGTTGTCCCATATTTGCATTTGGATCTTTTCACCCATTCACTGTAAGCTTTGGAGATTCATTAGTCACACCACTGAGCAGGTACCTTTATAGCAAAGCAGACACTGAGTATATTCTAGTTGGGCCTGGACACAGTGCAAATTAAGGCTTCCCACTCCTTGTGAACAAAGCAAAGAGTGTCTCTGTTATCTCCACAGCTAACCATTATGGACTAGCTGTCCAGCTGCAACAGAGATATTTGTTGGGCTTTTACTGATGTCTATGGCTTAAGATCCCTGCTTGTCTTACTGAACAGCACCATTAACCAGAGGTAGAATGCAAAAGTGATTACAAACCAAGATGAATGGCCAAGGTAAATGCTAAACATTACCTAGTATTATGACTTAAGAATTTTAAAGGAAAGTGATATAATTTGTTCAGAACAGCTGGCTGTAAACAATTCTGCTTAAAAAAACCCCACAACCAAACACCAGAAACTGTCTTCTCTAATCAGTCATCTTTAATGAGCTTGAACAACTGATCTTTCTTAATTCTACTGTAAATCTTAATCTGTGTTAGTTATGTCTTTTCCTATCACTCTGTGTTCTTTTCTTTTCCCTGAAATACCCTTTATTGGTCTAGGCTTGCCCAACTTTTTAGGATTAAATGTTAGCACTCATAACTTTCTTCAGAAACTAAGAGGGATAAGGAAAGACAAAGCCAGCATCATCTCTACTTAAAATTATTTCCTTTTTCATTATCACTTTCAGCAATTGACACATTTTCTGTCTTTCTTTTTTTCTGTGAGAAAAAATCAATTGTAATTACATGAGTATGTCTCAATTACCTGTCCTTATTCAGGGATGAAAGTCTTGAACTTATTAATTTGAATTATCTGTCCTAGTGCCTTCTTCAATGCCTGAGGTCCTATGTGCCTTGCCCTCTTCATATATTTTGTAGCTAGTCCTTAATTTTTACTAGTTCATACAAGACAGAAATCCTTCTAGCAAAGAAGTGGTACACTGTGCCAAAATTATATTTAAGTGTGCCATTTCACATTTAACATTGCTCAAAAGGAGGATTAAATGAAGATGCATACCACACCGACATTTTACTCAAAGTAACATCAACATCACTTGCAAAACTACTTAGATGGCAGAGCCAATATGGCAAAGGCTTCATTCATATCTATTTTTTAGGTGAGATCCTGTGGCTTGTAACCCAGTTCTTCCAGGATATGGGATGGAAGTACTTTTTACTGAGAAACGAAAATGTCTCTAATCATAAAATCATAGAATGTATTGGGTTAGAAGTGATCTCTAAAGGTTATCTAGTCCAACCCTCCCTGCAACAAGCAGGGACATCACTCACTAGAACAGCCTGACCTTAAATTTCTCCAAGGATGGGGCCTCCACCACCTCTCTAGGCAGCCTGTTCCAGGGATCCACCCTCCTCAGGTTAAAGACCTTTTTCCTAATGTCCAGCCTATATGTATCTTTTTCTAGATTAGAACCATGATCCCTCGTCCTATTGTTCCATGCCTTCATGAACAGTCTTCCCTAGCCTTCCTATAGGCCCTTTTCAGGTATTAGAAGGTTGCTATAATGTCCCCATGGAGCCTTTTCCTCTTCAGGCTGAAAAACCCCTTTAACTTACTTAACTCTCTGTCTTCATAAAAGATGTGCTCCAGCCCTCTGAGCTTTTTTTGTGGCCTCCTCTGGACATACTCCACCAGGTTCCCATCCTGCTCCAGAGCTCAGTGCAGTAGCACAGACGAGTTCTCACCAGGACAGAGCAGAAGGGCAGAATCACCTCTCTTGATCTCCTGGCCACACTTCATAGAATCATAGAAACATAGACTCACAGAATCTTAGAATCACAGAAACACAGAAATGTAGAATGATAAAATCATATCATAGAATCATAGAACCATTAAGGTTGGAAGAAACCTCCAAGATCGTCAAGTCCAACTCTGAACCCAATGACACCATGCCCACTAAACTTTGTTCCTACACAGTTTTTTGAACACCTCTAAGGACAGTGATTCCACTTCCTCTCTGGGCAGCCTGTTCCAATCCCAACAACTCTGTCAGGGAATAATTTTTCTAGATTGCAATTGCACAATGGTGCCTCATGTCCAGCTTTTAACTTGCTAGCACCCCGTTTTCCACACGGCTCGTCTCCAGTATGTCTTCCTCCAGTCTGTATTGACATCTCTGCACTTACTCTTTGTAATAATTTTCCTCAGAACAAATCAAGTATCTAGCTCCAACAGCTCTGGTTTGC
Organism: Upupa epops; assembly: GCA_013397515.1. Lineage (NCBI taxonomy): Eukaryota > Metazoa > Chordata > Aves > Bucerotiformes > Upupidae > Upupa > Upupa epops. Next base: position 59,466 of record VZRI01013796.1, on the reverse strand, counting down.
ATTCTTTAATTACCATTCCTTCCTCACCCTAGACAGTTTGGATCATCCGTGAGGTTCATGTCATACATTCAAGGCAGCTTCTTACTCCTGACTGATTTAATTTTGCTGTTGCATTGTACTCTAAAATAAAGGTAAGAATCTACTTACCTATTGCCACACAATGCTTGGATAAATGATGATGTAATTATTGTAAAAATAAGTAGTAATTTCTACAGGATATCTTACATCGAAGAGTAACCTAATCAACAGGAAATCTTGGTGATGTAACAGGATCACTTGCAAAATATAGTACTGCAACAGTGATAGAGCATGCACTTAATGAACAGCCGCTTCTGCCTAATGACTTTGCATCAATGAAAACAATTCTGAAGCCTGTAAACAAACAGGTCTTGTCCAATTTCACAGAATCATAGAATAAACATAGTTGGAAAGGACCTCCTAGTGCAACCATACCCACACCACAAAAAAACTAAATACCTGATAGATGGAAAAACACTAAATTTGTCACTCTTCCTTTCTTAAATTCTGTCTTCTTTTCTGGGATTTTCTTGAGTGCAAAACTACAGTTACTTGAACATGGTTTATCGTGTCCAGTCTCTCCTTGCAGATCTAAAATAATTCCAGTGTGACTAAACTGTCAGTGTCCTGTGCTTACAATGAGAAGACTAATGGGTTTAGCTCCTTAGTCTGGTGTTTATTTTAAAGATAAAAAGTTCTAGAAACTTGGATGATCATCTCCATTAACAACATTTTTCTGATATCAGACACTGAGTAACCTCAAACTGAAAGCTGAGCTCAATAGTACTAGGTACACAGGAGCATTATTCTAATTCATTCAGTTCTCTTTGGCACTACAATTACTCCCAAATTCCTGTTGCTACAATATTTGACTCCTGAGAAAATACTAAACAGAAGCGGACACATGTAGCTTCATTCCCCATGGAGCAACGTGTAGTAGAACCTCTGAGCGCACAAACCTTATTTTCCCTACATATTGCATCTAGGGCTCCACATTACGGGAAGCATGATCTGCTAATAGCTTTTTAATAATGTCCATTTATTTTGGTGGTGCTACTGTTGGCATAGCCTGAATTAAAAACATTAAAAGATGCTCCCTGGAAACTTCCTTACAACCTATGTGACACATATGTGGCAGTCCTGTTCTCACTCCTCCCTCTCACACCTTACAGACTATTCAAAATATTGCATCTAAGCCTGTATTAAGATTTATGGTCTCCTTTTCTCCTTCATCCCCATGCCCAACATGCTCCACTTTCCCTCCAAGCTTTTGAAGCTAATACGGTCACTATTTAAGCACTCCTTTCAGAGAAGTAGGAATAGATGGCCTGCACTCTCCAGGACATTCCTGCATTAGATGCAGCTTACAGGTTTTGAACAATAAGCAGCTTAAGCAGAGGGTCTACTCTGAAGGAAAAGGGCAATCACATTATGCAGAGATGCTTGTGAATCGACAGATAAATGCTCAGATAATCTAAACTTTTCCAGTTAAAAGGCCGATTGGCAGGTAGGTGTTCTTGATTTAGGGGAACACTTGTGTTGTGCACAGCTTTGGTTCCCATAGATCTACCTTCTCGAATCAGGACGTGCAGTCTAACCATGGCATCAATTTGGGTAATCCTTACCAAGCAGTAAGGAATTTTGCTGTAATCCTGGCCTCCACTGGGTGCCACTATTGCATAACACACTGTGTAGCAAGCACAACGTGTAACCAACTGGCTGGCCTTACAGGCTCCTCTAGTGCAAAGAATATACCACAAGAAAAGAGAACAAAAACCCGGAAAAAACAACAGTAGCAAATAGCAAGAAGTGTGAATCTTAATCTGTTCCATAGTTTTTTTCACAGCCAGCTAAATCACTGGACCAAAGCAGATCTGTGGTGCAGGTTCAGAGGCAACAAACTGATTACTGTAGTCTGGCTGTTCCTGTACCACTAAGAAACTTACAAGTGGTTGTTTGTACTTAAGGAAAAACAGCAAATAATTTGGTAAAATGAGCTTGCTAAGGTCAAGAAATTCATACAGAGCAGGATCAGAAGCTGTTGCAAAAGAAGATTGAGACAGAGGCAGCCCCTTACTTTCCTACAACAGCCTTTCTTCGCAGCATGCAGGCTGTTTGTCAGACACAATAAACTGCAAGAATGACTATCACCCATGGAGCTGCTCTCACTATTCCTGCTCAGTGAATCATATTAAAAACAGCTAAAAGATAAAACAATTATCTACCTGATCATTAAATTGGCATGTGACTACTAGGCATACGGGTGAGGGTGTGAAAGAGATGTTACAAGTGGAAAAAAGATCAGGTGTACAGATCAATTTGCATGATCACAAAACTAGAAAATCCCTGTCTTTCCATTAGCAGTTGAACTGAAAATTTCACTACAGGAAAAATGCATAGTCCTACTTCCAGGAATTTAAAGCATGTATAGTCTTTCCTAGCTCACCAAAGCTGAGGGAAACTGCCTGTTCACAGCCACTGGAAATACTTTCTAAAGAAATCCTATAAAAACAGAAAAGCCTTCTGCCTTTTTAATTACACCTGCTGGTTGTCCTGGAGATTTCTTCTGCAAGCCTTCACCTAAGCTGAAGGTCCTTACAGATCAGACTTCTATTTGAAGTCTAAAATTTAGTGGACAGCTATGCACAATGAGCCCTAAAAGACAGTATCAGGACTCCAGATTACTTCCAGGTGAAACAAGAAGATTAAATACACATCTCAAGTTTCCACCTCAGGTAAGTGTCAGTCACAACCTGTGGACTTACCCACTCAAACACAAACTGGAAGGAGAAACCTGACAATCCATGACATGCAGCAAAGTAGCTCTGAAAACTGAGAGTGGTTTTGCCTATCAGCATGCCCTGATCCATACAACAGCCTGCTTATCCGTTCCCAGGGACTGCAAATGAACAAGGAGGAGGAAAAAATCCCTGGACAGTACTAGCAAGGAAAGGAACAGTCAGTGAAAGAACTATTGTCTAGGAACTTAACAATAAGTAAGAGAAGAGGCAATAAGCAATGCTGTTAGAAGGTTTTGAAACAGGGTTATCATCTTAAATGGATGAGCTTGTTTTTCCAACAGCTTTTTAAATGTTTTTGACAATGGTTTTTGAAACATGAAAGTTTTAGTAGAAATCAGGCAAAGTGCCAGATCTAAGTGGTTTCTTGCAAACAAGCCTAGGCAAAAAAAAAAAAAACAAAAAAAACCCCAATAAAAGAATCAAATAATTGTACTGACACACATACATGCCTCTACATCACCTGCCATTATTACTTAACCTTCATTTTATAGAAATACTGAGAGACTCGTGCATATCATGGGAGAGCTTCAGCTAAGCCCCATGGCAGCTCTTAGCTTATTACAAACATGAGGTAAAAAAAAAAAATAATTATACAATTAACATAAATTGGTTTTGTGAGGAGGATGTGCAGGACTCTTTACCTGAGTAATTCAATACTTCCTGCCCTGACTTACAATGAACATCACATGAAAAGGAGTTTGAAAGGATATTGGGTTTGATTTTCTCTGTTTTTTACAACTAGTTCTGGAAAAAAACCAATTCAACAACCTAGCTCTGGTAAGAGTTAACAGTGGACCCATGCAACAAAGTTAGAGTAGGAAAACCCCAGGCAGTTTTCATTTGTACACTGCTGTTTGGGTAGAAAAGTGTAACTGCTAAGTACTCAATTAAACCAAGCAAAACAACTGCTAGAAAGATTAATAGTGACCATTTGTTGAAGCTCTTAAGGTTACAAAAGCTTCCTGTTGTTATGGATTGGGTCACTTCAAGTTACCTGCCCCATCCACCCCTCCTTGTAGGTTCAGCTTCTATTTTACATCCCCGATGCAGCACACGAGATAAGCAGTGACCTTGTCTTCATAGGAGCAAGTTTAAGCACAAGCATTTCTGCAGACCCACCCTTGGTAGTAACAGTAAGCATCAAGCAACACTGTCTGCACAAATATGCCATTATGTGCAGAAAGTGCAGCTACTTAGATGAGCCAGAGCTGAGAAATAAAATCACTGAAGAGAGTTAGTTCTGTTCTAACTCAAACCAGGACACCGGTGTCTTTTTCCACATTTTGTGAAGCAGTTTCTCAGTTTGTTGCAGGTATTGGTACTGGATAGGAAGAAAGAGGTTTTGAACTATGCATATTGACCATAATTTTGGCAAACATTGGGTAAAAAACCAAGCCACCACAAGAAGCACAAGCAGTTGTGTAGAAATGGAAAAAGAGGTTTTCAAACAGAGGTAGAAGTATCCACTTTGTGCAGCACCAGGGGGACCCAATTTGCCAAAGTTCCTTAGTGCCTGCAGCTAGAAAAGATCCCTAGATCTAAGCACATCTAAGTTAGATCTGGTGTCACATGCAGGGCTCTTACAGCCTCACTGCCTCAGTAAGTGTGAACACAAGTACTGTGTACTGTGATGAAGATGTTTCTTGGAGCCAAGGCAGGGTAGTACAGCTCACAGGAGTACCAGAATTACAGAAGTGGTTTCGGAAAAGAGACAAGGTGTAAGTTGAGCATAAGCTGAAATTCATGCATTTTACTACTTTGAGATACTAGCAGAAAACAAGCACAAGGAAATGGTTGAGCTGAGAAGCTAATTCAGAATATGGATACTTCTGTAAGGAAAAACAATTTTCTGCAGCAGTCTCAGGTCCTGACTCTCACCCCAACAATGACCACTACTCATCACCAGGTCAACATAAGCAACATTGTCCAGCCACCTCCACTATGTTATCCTCAGGTACAGCTGAGATCAGCTCATCTATGGAGCTATCTGCTTATATCTATATCTGCATATCTATCTTCCATATCTGCCCAGAGTCACAACTCCAAGAGTCACAGCCAATCTGTGAAGGAAAATAGACACTGAAGAAGCCTACAAGGGAACTACTAGCAAGTCCTAGAAGCCTATGACTGAATTTTCAGGTTCAAAGGCCATGAAATCCCTGTTGTGGAACCAAATCTATGTAGGTATGCTTTTTTTCTGCAGATCTCTACAATCAATTGGGCTTTAGGTAAGCCCAAAGGTCAGCCAAACAAAACATGGAGGCCCTGAGCAATAAACTCTCTAGACTTTTCTACTGAGTCACAAAAATCATCAGCAGTCCTGAGTCATCCACATCAGGATGGGTCAGTTACGCTACTGTATCTAATTTTAGCAGAGTTGTTGTAAGGAGAAGCCATCTAACAAGTCTGTCTCATTTAATATATACTTTTGCCCTGCTCTCTCATCACACACAGCATAAGCACATTCATGATGTGTGTTTACGTATGGATACAAATGCAAATCTGTGATGCTTAGTGAGAAGAAGTATTATGAAAGTCTTTCTGTAAAACCAAGTCTTTCCAGTTTCTTCTCTGCCTCTGTCAGGAACAAGAAGAATATTTGAGGTCCAAAATAGCTCTCTTTCTCTGCAGCCTTTTTAAATGCTCAATTGATTTTCATTAATCTCTGCTTTCAGTTTAGAAGCTGACTAAGCTGCTTCTTTCATTTTAAAATTAAATTTGCTTGATAGATTATTATTATTATTATTAGGTAGGGGAAACCCACCTGTCATTTGATGTGTTGGCTTCTGTTCTCTCAGACATCATTCGTGGATCATTTGCAACCCTGATCATTGTCACTGCTTTAGGCAATACTTTAAATAATTACAGAAAAATCATCATCTACTGATTTCCAAATTATTTCTCTTTTTCGTAAGAAAATTTTGTCATTCTCTTAACACCCTCACTTTTGAAACATAAATCTAGATCTATCTGGAGTCCTTTATATAAAATACTTAGTGAAACATAAAATCAGCAGATAGCATAAAATACCAACATAACTGACTGCAAAAACCATGTGTAAATTATATGGAAGCCAAATAAGTGCAGAGAAGTAACTTGGCACCACTTTCAAGAGGTAGCTGGATGGAATGGCAACCCACAGGCATTGCTCCAATTTGATCTTGCGCATTGAAGCACACCCCTCTGTAACCTGGCACAGTCTGAAGACTTTCTAGTTTTCAAAATCTATTTCAATGAAATACATCCTTTTAAAACAAAAATAAAACAACCTCACTGTGCATGAACACTGCTCTGGAACCATGAAAAAATACAGCAAAGCAATGTCAAGACTTACTCTCAGCACAAAATAGCTAAAAACTGAATGTCATTCCAATGCCTTCTCTTGGTGAGGTCTTATGGAACATGACAAAAACAGGGATGCTTTGACTGTTTTGAATTTTTGCACATGGACATATGGTTGCAGATACATGAGTAAGCAACATGGGTGAATCCAAGGAAAGCAAAGATTAAGTCTGCAGGTGACATGGAAATATTCATGCTAAAGGCAAAAGACTTAAATTGATCATTGTTAGAAGACAGCTTGCACTTATGTCATCAGTTTATAAATTCATATATCAGTTCATGAACAGTCTGCTGCTCCTCTATTGAGAAGTCAGAAAAGGTTCCTGTACTATTTCATCTGACTCTGAAACCTTTGCTTTGGTCCACAGCAATATGTCTTCAGTGATCATTAAATGAAAATTTAGTCTATGAAATTTTCTGCAGTCTGAAACCTCAATCGTGAACAGACAAGCAGATGTGCCTCTCTGTTAACATTTTTAACAAGTAGTGGTTTCCTTGGTTTTAAATTAAATTGTTCTCATGTGTAAAGCTAAGTGCAGATGTGTACCTTTGCAGAGTCTGATGCTGGGCTGTTACCTAAATGAGCATCTACTAATGTGTCCTCAAGACTCCTTAGCCATTCACCAATGCCTTAGCTAAGTCTCACATTGTCCTGCTTCACCAGAATTCTCAAAATGTTTGTCTTCAATACTACACTTCCTGGCTCCTTTCTCTGTCTACTAGAATCTATCATGGAATTAAAAAGTTAGTAGGGAGAAGTAATACCTTTTGTTAGAACAAGTGACACATACCTGTTTAGATCACAATAACTATCATATAAGTAGTCATTTTAACAGAACTGGGATAATGGCAGTCTCAGCTGATGCATTCTGTGCGTACTTTTTTCGACAGAGGTTTGGCAAAGTCCCATAATCCTGCACTAACCTGTCTGTCTTTATTCAATGCCATGTCTCTTGGATAAAGTCTTCAATAAAACAAAGTTTGTTTTCCTCTTTGCATCAGGAAGAGAGTGCTACCATAAAGCATACAAAGTTTAATCTGCTGTGTAACTGTCAGAGGTTTTCAACAGGTCAAAAAGATTAGTCACTAGCTGGTTGTGTTGTTTTCACTTCAGGGTGGGGGAATAATTAAGAAACCAGTATCTGTCTTGACTTTCAAAGTGTTTTGCCCTAGAGCTGGAGCCTGTCACAAACGAAGATGGTCAGATTTTGTGACCACCCAATAGGCCTTGCTACCTTTTCCTGGACTTTGCTGAAAGGTGCTGCATTTGCTAATTGTGCTCACATAGCTGGGTAATCAGGAGGTAAAACTTGAAACAACTAATATACATGAAGCCAGTGGCTGAGGAAGGGCAGTTCCTACACTCTCAGACATGATTTAATGAATCTTGCAGGGGCTTTGACAGAAATGTAATTTGCCAAACCCAGTACATTTTTCACTGCCAATTAATTAAACAGCTTACTAAGAAGTGTCCAGTAAATTAAAGAGCTGCAAGACTAAAACTTTACATTATCTAATTGTAACACGAAGTCAGCTACTGAAATAGGTTTGTCAGGTTACCAAAAAGGATATGTGAAAAGCAGCTTTTGTTCCCCACCTAGAAGTCCACTTGCATGTAACTCTCATTGTAACTCTTCATTCTCCTACGACCTACACAGTTATCCAGGGATGCCAGTGAGACAGTTTCCAACTTCAGTTACCAATGACACAAGTTTCAGTGTGCTTTAAAGTTGCCTGAATTAGTCTTTAAAAGGTTGTCCTCCTCTGTCAAGATTCAGAAGCACATCTTTATCCATCCATGCTTGCTGTTCATAAATTCCCAAGCATGATTTTTAAAGCCTGGCTACAAAACAGCCACCAAAGATGGGCCAAAACAACGGTCACTGGTAATAAAAGGCATTTTATTCAAACCACTAGAAGAATTGACTCTCTAGGCAAAGGGTTGCTAAAGGAACACATCGCTTGAACTCCTTCATCTGAAACACTTAACATTCTTTTAGAACACAAGTGTCCTGCAGAAAGTCTCTTCCCAACCTTGGAGCTTTACATGTTTCTTTTGTAAACAAGTACTGCTTTGGGAAACAAACCATGGTGATATTGCCCATCTTAAAAGGGAGCTGAGAATGTGTTTGACAACAGGACCCTTGCAAAGCTCAGAATGGATTATAACTGTGTGTTTACCTGGTTTTGTGGGGAAGAGAAGGAACCCTTAACCACTCATCACTCTCTAATGACTGAAAAGTCCTTTATTTTGCTGTCAACACCCAGTCTTGCCCTGCCTTACTCAAGGAGAAAAAATAATGTAAAATTTTACTTTTAAATGAAAACTAAATTTTGAAAGCTATAGGTTTTTTAAAAATATATCTTTTAATCTCTTCTACTCAATTTATTTCAGAATAAAATAGCCATTATAGTGTAGGCTTTTGTTCCGAAAATAACTGGGTGCAGAACCACTGCAGTAGGCATTATCGTCTCACACATTAAGGGGGAAAAAGAGGAAATTTTAACACAAAGGTCTTTTCAGAGTGGTAAGAGGCTAAGTCAGGCTGAGGCAGACCTTTGCATTTCCTGGGATTTTCTCGTTGCTGAAAGTGCTGTGAATGAGCCTTGCCATAACCAAAATCAACATTTCCTTGCTCCTCAGAAAGCTGCATTTCTTAAAACCAGCAAAACACCTGCAGACACACTTCAACATGTAGCAGCCATTGGGTCTCTCCTTCCTAGTCACTGGCAGCCTTACATACTTTTTCTAGGAGACTCTTACTAGTGCTTTGCTTCCCTGGTATTTTGTATTTGGAATGTTCAGGTACGAAACCAGATATACACTTCATTCAGATTAGGGAAAATCATGATCTTTTGTAAGATACTGTGAGATGTTGTATTATGATTCGTGTCAAGGTAAAAACAATATTCCCCCTTTGTCATTGTGGAAAACTATTGAATGAACAAAATAAACAGTGAAACTCAGCAGGACAAATGGTAAACAGGATGGGGGGAGACTGAGCAATCTAAGACCTTCAAAGTGTTGCAAAATGTATGGGGACCTAATCTCTTTTCAGGTTAGGCCAAGAACATTGTCCCCTACCTTATCTTTGGATTGGGGTCTCACTAAGAAGTGAAGATGTGAACAAAGAGAAGACTGATATAGGGGATCCTTTGAAGTGATAACGTGTATGAAATAAGGTATAAAATGTTGCTGCCTTAAACTGTAAGGTGTGCGTGTTGGTAGAGTGACTAACTCCCCACGCACCCAGTGCCGCTTGCTCATTCCTTATTACCGCAACCAATAAATCTTTTGTATTTTATCAAAGATTTGGGTGTCTGTTGGATCATTTCTAACAATACTAAGTTATTTCCATTAAATAACTATCAAAATAAAACCATTCATGACTGTGAAACATTCACACACTGTGACAATGAAACACACGAGCAAACAGATAACTTTTATGTTTAGCTAACTTTTGTGTTTCAGTGTCTGTACCCTCTTACCAGGTCATCTGAACTCTTGTAATCAAAGCCTTCCCCATAATTCTTGCTTTGATCTCATACTTGAGCTCCATATTCCTCAGTGGTTTTAGCAGCTGGGTTAAAGGCAACGCATTTACTTCATCCAAAACAGAGTTGCTCCCTGGTTTTAACTGAGGTTAATGTTTGAAATGGAAAGTTATGGCTGAATGAAGTAACCAGCTCTCATTCACCCAAAAGCTATGAACAAATGGTAGTTGCAGGACCTATAATAAATATCTTACTGAATTTCTACCATATATATCTTTGACTACATCCCTGTCGTATCATTATTTTGTATAAGAGCATGGTTGTTCTCAAAGATCAGATGGGGTTCACAGTGAAAACAAATTTTTAGGTCAGTAATGTTTACAAGACTTTGTGACAGTCGTAGCTTTTCAATCACCAAAACTACTCTTTCTTCACAGTCTTGTTCTGGAGGTAAGTAATTCAAAATTATGTGGTTTAAATTAAAGATTCAAACCCAATTCAACCCTAGCTAATGTATACCCAGGCAATTCTGTTTAAAACAGTGTCATTTGTTAAAAGAAGGTTTTATTAATGAAAGTAACAACTGTTGTCACTAGTCTCTCTCTAGAATACCTTCTCTTAATTAGTTGATTCCAGGTGTCTTCCTTTCTGCAGTAGTTTAAATAGTGTAAGCAAACATGCACCAAGCACTGTTAATATTTAGGCAGCTGCTTGAATGACAATCTGTATAAATCATCGTGGCTTTGTGGCAATGGAGCCTTGATTCTGCCCCAGATGAGTTGCAGCTTTTTGATGCAATAATGTTTCACATGAAATGTAAAGACACAGAACATAAAAAGACATTACATTGTGCCATCTATCTGTATGCTATCTATTTCTGAACTGATTTTGCAGTTCTTTTATTGAAGCAGTAAGCTTGCCTCAATGAAAAACATCACACAACTGATCTTCAGCACAGGGCAAAATTTGGAAAGCTGTGCTTTCAAGCACCAGTCAACAGCAAACATGGAGAACAGACCAGAAGCAGAGAAACTGCTGCAGTCTTTAGAGTTCAATCAGGCTGCATGTCAACATATGTATAGGAGACACTTTGTTCAGAGCATTCAGCGAAACAAGGACCTAATTCAGGCTCTGGAAGAGAAAGGTCTAAAAAACTGCTTGAAGCAAACAATGTACTAAAGATGTATGATCATGTTCAAATACAAGCCTCTTCCAGGCAAGCTTGCTTCATCTTGAAGACCATATATGTTAAGGTTTCTGTGTCTTGACAATGAAAATCATGTTTGAAGTTATTCTGAATGCAGTATGCAGAAGGTACATTATATCTGATAATCTAAGGTAGATTTTTTTTAATGAAACCTTGAGTTTCATAAAATGCAGATGTGCATTTATTCCAGCTCTGTGCCTTCAACAATCTTCCCTACAAGGAAACCCTTTAGGTAAATTACATTTTCAAAGCATACTCATAACTGCTCAGATATTCTTCCTTCTAGAATTCACCACAAATACCCAAGTGAAAACCAATCTCCCACTACATCATTGTATTTCTGCCCTTACCCTCAGGGCTGGATACACAAACAGGTCTGCATGTGCAGCACAAATATTCAGTTTCCAGTCATTCTCACCTCACCCAAACTCCTCTAAGTTCTTCCGGGTGTAATGATTTTAGCTATTTCTCTATTTATTACCTTGTTGTAGTTTGAAAATTGCCCAAATTTTCAGGTGGTTGATTTTGTGCTTTTATGTCAAAAATCCATTTTATTTTGAAACTAGAGATAGTTGTCCAATCAGACCTTGGGTCTGTGTCCTGATCTCAGAGGTGATTGGTGGACAGAGCTTATAAAAAGGTGTGGACTTACAGATTTGTTCCCTCCTTCTCCTGTCTCTTGGCAGACAGAGGGCTCTGCCAGGCCAAGGGGCCAAGCATTCCTCACACCCCACCTCCCCCCACTACAGGGAGGGGCAGAAAAAGGGCCCGGAATGACCACTACGATCCTGCCACTGCAAGGGGCCAGACACAGCTCCTTCTTCCCCAAGGGCTGGAATGCAGAGTGAGCTGAGCCCCTGAACTGCAGCTGCCACTCCTAACACCTGCTCACCAAGCTGCCACCAAAACCATTCTGCCACTTGAAGCATAGAACTCAATTTGAATATAGTTGGGCTGGCTCTTGAGGGCTACCACCGGCCACGGCCCCAGCTCTGCCCAACAGAGAGACATTGAAGCAGGGAGCTGACGCTCCCACACACTCTTCTAGCAACTTGAACATCTTTGAAGATGACCAAGTGGCAAGCTCTTAACCCTTTCCCTCTCTCGTAACTGTAACCACTTGGGAGAAGGAAAAAGAGAGAAAGAGGAAAGAGAGAGAGAGAGGCCCTTGAATGGGCCTTGTTTGATAACAGGCATTACCCTATGTGACCAGGGCCCTGTTGCCTTTGTCCTCACCATTGGTGTGCCCCCATGTGACCAGGGCCATGGGGCTGACGCAGGTGCTGTATTCCATTCTGCCACTGACAGAATGGAAAAAGTTAGGATGAGATTGAGAGAGAGAGGTCCTAAGGTGGGCTTGTGAAGGTTCCTACTGCTTGGCCAGAAGTTTTGTGCTAAGACCACCAGATGGGACTGATCTCTTANTCCATTCTGCCACTGACAGAATGGAAAAAGTTAGGATGAGATTGAGAGAGAGAGGTCCTAAGGTGGGCTTGTGAAGGTTCCTACTGCTTGGCCAGAAGTTTTGTGCTAAGACCACGAGATGGGACTGATCTCTTAAACCTCTGGCAAACAGAAAGAGAGAGGGGTTTTGAAGTGTCTGTGGTGTTCCTGCATCTGAGATGCTGTTGCAGACTGAAGGTTAGACTATGATCTGCTGACCACAGTCCCTTTGTGAAGAACTCCCAAGACAAAAAGAGTTAGGAGCAAGTCTGAGATGTACAGGGGAAGTTGATCTCTGGAAGAGGACTGGAGAAGGGACTTTTCCACAAGCATCATGACATAAAATGGTTTCAGGAGCCCTACTGAGTTCTATGAATGGAGGGAATGGCTGAAGTCCCCCCCTGGTTAGAGTGTATTTTTTCCTCAGGGGTCCCATCTGAAGCTAAAAGCATGTGTTAGCTGTCTCCCATTTCTCTCAGTGTGTGTAATGGCATTGCGATACAGTTTCTGTTTTACTGGGGAATTTTTGGTTGTGGTTTTGGTTTTTTTTTTCTTTTACTTATTTGGGGATTTCTCCTTTCTCTTGGTAGTGGTTTCAATAAATACTTTTCTTTTTAGCAAAGTTGTTTCTTTGCCTGCTGAATTCTTGGTGAGAACTGTTTGGTGTGCTTGGATGGCAGGTATTAATCCAGAACTGATCTAGACCTTCATTCTAACCCAGGATATACCTCTATCATACATTGTCTGCATAAGCTCTGGAATTCCTAGAGCAAGAATAACAAAAGCTTTATGATGCAGTGAGGTTTCTTCTAAAAACTTTGCAAGCTCGATTGCCACAAGACACAAACGACAAAGCTATCCTAGGTACAAGGACAGGTTTCTCCACTCCTCTCTGAAGTGGGACTGATTCTGAGACTGAAGAATGATCTCAAACCTGCTGTTGCCACGATGGATTTTGCCGTTAAAGTGGGACGGTGCCACAGTGGGAATGGGAGATCACTAAGCAGCTTTAAGTACCAAAATTACCACTTACACAGCACAACATTTATTTTCAGGCAGTCCTCAGTCACAAAATGAGTCTACTACTTCTCTCTACCTAATTGCCTGACTAATTTTCCTGGAGCTCTGTAGTTCAATGTACAACAAAGTAACAGATCTTTTTAAAAGGTACTGAAAAGAACTTACAAATACTATTCTAAAACTGGTGCTTTAATGAACTGTTTTTGCAGAACTATATGTACAGGCAACTAGATTCACCTGAAAGAGTAAAAGCTCGTTCTTGCAACAACTACTTGGTCAGTGTAATCATAGCAAAGATCAGCTTGTTTAGAAAAATGACAAAACATTAATAGCTTTTTCAAGTGTGCTGGCAAGAAGGTAGCTCATATTTATACTTAAAGATGTGTGACCAGAAAGAACAAGGAATATTTTTTTAGTAAGTGAGAGAAACATTTTTCTTTAGGGGACAACTTTGGATATCTTTAGAAATGAGCAGTCATTTCTAGGAAATTGTTACCTTCCTTTATTAGTAAACAAGGGCAGTATTTCCATATAGTAATCCAAAAGCACACCAAGATAAATGTTTTACACACAGTTTAACATCTTTCACAGCAAATTTGTACTAATTATAAAAACCCCTAATATTCAATATCTTAAAACAAGAGAAAATTGTTAAAATATTCTCTACTTGGATTGCTTTCTGTGAACAATTTCCTTCCTTGCTTACGTTCTAAATAACCACCTACAGTTACACAGACATCCTTGTAACCTTCTTGAATTGAGACTGAATCATCAAGATCACAGAGGTGGATAAATAAATAATATTCCTAATGTCTTCAGTAATTAAACACTGCAATTACTGTAGAGAGCATACCCCTGTTTTTTGGTTTACCTCCCAGATACAACTTGCATTAGAAATCATATCTCTTGCTGCTTTCTTCTAAGTGGTCTTTTAAACACCTTAATGGTTGAGAAATCTAATTGAAAAATAATGGAGGGGGGTGGGTGTTTGGGTTGTGTGTGTTTCTGAATTGTTTTGAGGCCAAGTCTTTCTTTGCATGAAGATTCTGCCATTAAAAATCAAATTCAAATTGCACTGGTGTTCTAAAGCACTAGGTGGCATAATGATGTTCACATTAGAGCAAATTAAATGCTCCACCACCTTGCAAGTACTTGATTGGATAATAGAAGTCTTCCTTTCTGCCAAATAAGAAGTACTATAATCAATTCTGTGCCAGCGATACCAATGCTGTTCACCCTCCTTTTTGTTCTTTGCAAGAGGGAGTCAAATTTTGAAAGAAAACATCTTTCTTACTTAAAGAATATAATACAAAAAAATGGGAGTGCTGGTCACATCAAAATACTGGTGGTCTGATCCATGCACTTTCTACTGATTCCATGTGGTCAGAATATTTTGTTTCTAAACAGGTGTTCAAGAAGGATGAAAAGAGACTAAAAAGAGTAATAAAACTTTCTTGTTTGCTGGCCTTCCTCAGAAGGTGACAGAGTGATTAAGAAATCCTCCTGTCATAAATCAGTCAGGTGAGCAGGTTTAATGTCCTCATGTTGCAGACTTTTTAACAAAATGTGATTTACAAACTGAAGTTACAGAAGGAAAATTAAGTACTAAAAGCAGTAGTAGGGGGTTTCAGTCAAACATCTTTTGAGCCCCTCTCCAATCTGGTGACAAGGTTTACCCTGAGCAATTCTACTTGTGACCAACATTAAAGTAGATCAAAGTCATACGAACTTTAGAATGATCACTTTTTCTAGGACTCCTATTTTGTCAGCTTTGATATGGGTCACATTAAATGCATGTGGATGCTGCCAGGAATTGAACCAGGTGAGTTGAATCAATCTTTGCTGTTTCTAACTCTATTAATTCCACTATTATAGCGGACATAATGAAAGATCCTTTTAGACTGATTCTGGTGTCAGTTTGAACTGGTATTATGTCAAAAAAATTTTAAGTAATCTTCATTTACCGTAAGCTCAGAGACTTGCATTCTGCTGCAGATGTTCTGTCACGTTTTGGTTGAATTCTGGGCCGTAAATTACAAGATATGTCAATGTAAAGTGGCAGTGAAATCATTAATCATTAACTTGAAGAGGCCATTATTCAGCTGTGGAAGATGACTGTTTTATGAAATACAAAGGATGAGATCATGATTTAGAGACCAGAAGTGTTCATTTTCCAAAACACAGCAGTGAGTAGTGAAAGTGAAAAAGAAATGGAACCTATACAGTTGCTTTAATTTCATCTGGGTAATGTTTAGATCTTTGCCATCTCAGTTAAAATTGGCTTTTATGAGACCAGCTGCTGATTAGCAGGCACATTTTTCTATTGGCTAGCTGTGACATTTGTCCCAGTCCTTACCATGTAATTGCAGTTTTCACAAGGCACTGCAGTGCCACGGGCAGGTGCCCTACCTGAGCATCAGAAAAGGTTTTAAGGGTATAAAGCTTTCTGTTGTTTTTAGGGATATTTGAAATATTGGAGTTCCTAAACAAACACTTCAGTAGGTCCCGAAATTATTATTTCCCTTGTTTTTTGATGTAGTCACCAAAGTGTTTACCTCTTCTATGAAAATTATCCCCACTTAGCTTATTTTTGCAAGAAACTGAATAGGATAATGGTATTCCTGGGACTAATTCTGTACAAACTGAAGATGTGTTCAGCACAGAAAATGTGAGCATAGTACAGAGCACAGTATCAAACATCACCAAGTAATCAGTTCCTAGAACAGATTGAAGACAGCCCTTCTCTGGTTTCTGGCGCAGTCACAAAAGAACGCTGAAGTGCCTACCTTTTCCAGCTGGTGCATCCCTTCCTCTACAGAGCAAATGGATGCCAATGTTCTCAGTGTCTGAGGATAAAGGCACCTGAAACAATCCTGACGACAGATCTTAAAGAGAGCAACTACACCTCCTTCCTGCAAGGGAAAAACAAAAATCAGAAACACAGCACTGAATGTTTCCCTAGTATTTAACTAACATTTGGATGGGAAGCAGATTCCTTTGGTAATTTACCCAAATTAGCTCTCATCACACCACCAACAAAGTGGATTTTACACTAACACAGAGAACTCAAGTTGATTAATGCCCATACACTAAGTGATTAAACAGTACTATAGCCTCAGTGGGAGGTGTGCATGATTGACTTTTAACAATTACAAGCACAATTTAAATTAAACTTGACATTTGTGCAAAAGATCTGTCAATAGGCAGCAATTAGAGTGACATTAAAGTAATAGTTCAACCAAGTATTACTATTATAACTATTACTATAACTAAGGCTATTACTGTAAAACACTTATTTTAGCATGTATTTTTCATTCCTCTACATTTCTGAGCTTCAGACAATAATCACTTAATGCTAAAACTATGAAAGAGAATTTCCTATGGTTGAAGAGCTATTAGAAATAAGGAGGAAACAGGTGTCCATGTCTGTGCAGCTGCAACCTATAACTTCATCCTCCAATACATAAAATTTGTATTCCTGTACTCCTTTTCTTTAAACACGTCAATTATGACAAAGATCTGACCATATATCATCCTTACAGTAGCTATCCTTAATCATTTCCAACCCAGCTTATGAACATACCTGTTGGCAAAAACCACATCATAAATGGAAAGACAGAAAATATTACAGGCAGTATCTGCATTTCATATGGTGGCGGGTTTTTTTGCATTGCTCATTTTAAATGTTTCGTAAACTGTAAGTGCCTTGTCTCATGTAGGAGCAGATATATAATGAAGGGGAAAGCCTTTAAAGTATGAATGATAGGTGAAAGATCTCAGACCAAATTTTGCAGATTAAAGTAGCAAATTAAAACTAGTTGGAATCATGGCCCAAGTGTAATGTGCCCCCTTCTTTTTAAGCCTCGTTCTGTAGCCTCTATATAAAAATGTTTTTAAGATTTACAGAAACAGTCATTTTCTCTTTGGCCATTTGTGTTACTTTCAAGCTCAACCTATTGTACTGACATAAAGTTCAGACTTCCCTCATTTTCAGAATTCTACATTTTTGCACTATTTCTGCTGGAATACAGTAGAGAATAACAGAGCAAGCAAGGGTATCTGCTTGGTCTAAGAAAAATATATAGCAATTTGTAAGAAAATTAGAATTAGATAAAATTAACACCTTGATATATTTTCAAGGTAAAAGCTTTATATGAAGTCCTTCCACATGTACATGTAATTTCTGTGGCATCAGCGAAGGCTTACTGCTAAGAGTAAAATTTATTTCGGGCATTGTAAGAATTGCACATGTATCTGTATGATTTACTTTATATCTAGCACTGCTATATATAGCCTATTGCAGAAAGGCATTTCTGAGCCTGTAAAATAAAGAAGACAGTACACTAATGGAAGAAGGTTCGATCGTATTTCTCCTTCCATAAAAGGATACCGCTGTAGTTAAATTATCTATGAAAAATATGGATAAAAATTTATTACAGTGTTGTCCCCAATTCTAAGGGGACATTTTTATTTATTTTTTATCAGCTTGAAGATTCAGTGAAATCAGAGATTATTTAATCCTAAACTTTAATCATAGTAAGTAGAAATTTGTGAACAGCACTTGTAAAGCTCAAGTGAAGTTTGCCCCAAGCATTCGGTACAACAAATGGGTGCCCAAATGGACAGGAAATTATTTATCACTGTATTTGTTGGGAGGAGATCTAAACTGGTTATTTTGTGCCATGTGTGCCATTGCTGAGGTGTAAAACATTGATCAGAAGTAATGAACCCAGAAAGCTAAGCAAAATATAGAATAGGTACAGTACACTAAGCCTGATCCCCTGATTTGTGAAAAACATTCCCCTCACTGGGATCTTGGCATTCATCTCAATAAATTTACCATTTTCAAGATTGGTCCCCACACCTTTGGAAATTATGACAGCACTATTCCATCTTACAGGAATACACACAAATTGGTCAAATGCATAAGCAGTAAAATTGAAACTGAACCTTGCTTGTTTTACAGATTGACTTGCACCTTTCCCAACGTTCCTGATACATCTATGTACGCTTCCATTTATCTTTTTCAGACTGCCTGGCATTTCCAATTTTTGGCCAAATAACACATGAAATGTTGCATTTGAGGTAATTCAAATTTCACCTGGGACAGGCTTCACATACTCTGAAGCAGTATCTGGAAAGCCAGAACTTGCTTTACAGTTTGATGCCCTATATCAGATTAGCAGATGCAAAATTTTGTGGAGATATTCCTGAGATGCTATGCAGAAGGGCTAGCAGTGGGTAACAAAATCACCTGAAGTACAATCTTGAAAAGTATATGAATGAGGTCACAAGTATCAGAAACCCCACAGTGCACACTGCGTAGTGAATAGTACTTCTATAGCGTCAAGATACAAGGATATTATTACTATTATGATTACTGTTATTACTATTATTATAATTGGGCTTTCTCCATTTCTAAACTTGCTCTTCCTATTAGTCACTGGTGTTAGAGATCTTACTCTTTATGCATTGACAGCTAGTGTGAACAACTAGCTGGCTGCCAGGGTGAGTCAGCAACATAATTCCTTCACAGCACACTACAAAATCATATGCTAAAATAAGAAGTTGAAGAATGCCTCCAGGTGGAATAAAATTATAGGTGACACCAGCACAAGGTTAGCATTTCATAGCCTTTTTAAATACTGGTAAAACATTTGATCTAGAGGAGAAGGAGGGAGAGAGAAGACCAAAACCCTGACCAAAACATCAAGAGAAAAAGAGGTTCCTATAATATTGTGGCTTTACAACATGATCCTGGTTCACTGTTTGCGAGAACAAAATGTTGACACAATTTAGGGTTGCAGTTTATAGCTTAGGACAGGAAGAAAGCTAAAAAGTGTTCCACAAAATCACACATTGCCATGGAGAGTAAGACTTCATGGTTATGTGAGCAAATTGGTTGAGTTTTGCTCTCAGTTAAAGAAATATTTTACTTCTTTGGTTAGTTTTTATCTAAGATAATATGACAACACTCAAGGGAACTTCTGTGTCTGTGGGAGATTTTGAGGTCTTGGCAAACCCTGAGTCCATTCTCATCTTCTTAATAAGCAGAAGCGGTTCCAGATTTTTAATTTATTATTACTTTTTCAAATCATTCTACACTTTCACTGTGACACCAACTGTGACTAAATTCAGAATTCTGGACTGTTATGATTCCTTTGCCACCTTGCTTTCTGATGTCAGTAACTGAAGGGTGAGGGATGATGGTCAGTCAGGACAAACATCTCACAACGCACAGAGTGAACCAAGACTCAGGACAGGTGACACACTCACTGCTGTCATTTGACAACCAACCACTTGGGATCTTTGCGTGAGGGGATACATTTCCACACTTACAAACCTGTGACGTAGTTAGGTTTTAGCAATACACTAATTTAGTGATTTCTGTAAGGTCAGGCTTAACTTTTCTAAATTCAACTGTTAAGAAATTCACGTAACACCAATTTTTTTCAATTTGTTAGTTTTGCACTTCCTCAATACTGAATACCAATTTAGAAAAATCAAACCTCTCAGGCTCTTGCTGGGATCCACTATACATTTCTAAGTCTCATTTGCAGTCTTCAGAGCAGAGCAGTACCTTTTACAGTGCAAACATTGTAAGATTAATTAAATGCTGCTGTTTAACCTCGGCTCTGGGCAGGACCAGGAGTTGGCACACCACTCCACAGGCACAAGCTTGGGAGCAAAGGTTTTCTTCTTTCTATATACACTGTGGTTGTGATTATCCTACCCAAGATTTCACACAATTCAATGTCTTTCTCACTTTTACAAGATCCAGTCATCCTCAAAGGTGCAAACTCTGCAGAGATTGTCAATATCATTGATCTTGGCAGAATAATTCATTTATATCAAAAGTTAGCCAGCATAAACTAAGCAGTAAATAAGAATGTACACTGTCTGAAGAAACTCCAATGACATTTGTTTTGCAAAGGGAAAATAATGGCTCCAAATTATTTCTAAAATTGCATCTGTAATACTATCTCTAACCTCTGTATAAGCACCTGGAGAAGTTCTGCAATTTCTCTACACAGTCAGCCATATGCATGACCAATTTTTAAAGCTTGTCTCAGCCCAAGACACTGAAGGGAGTGACAGTACCTAAGGTGGTATAAAGACAACTATAGTTGAATCAATGCCCAGAAGCCAGTTGAAGCTTACCATCCTACTGCAATTACTTGCAGAGGCATTGACTTTTATTAAAGATTTTGGGTTTTGCGACCTTTTAATATTTTTTTTTATATTTGGAAGGATAACTATGGCAATAAAATGCATGGTTATGTCTGCAAAAGCAGCAAAAGAAGAAAAAAACCACATAGATTCCCAGAATAAATTTTGTTGCTTTTCAACCTTGATTATTTATCTCCTGAAATACTTATTTTCAACTTGTACTGAACATTTCTAAACCCACAACAAACACTCTGTTAAGTAAAATAACTCACTTGTACTACTAGTTTACTTTGGATGAATCCATATATCCCCTTACCTTAGCTATGATACGGCACAGATGAGCACCTTCCTGGGTGAGGTGGAACAAACCACTAATTGCTGACTCGGTGCTGTACAAACTATCCGACAAGTCTATTTGCCTTAGCAGGTTCTGTGTGACAGAAGATAATGAACTTAATTTATTTCTGATTAAAAACATTAGTTATATTTAAATAGAAGCTGTAGTACAAAATCTAGTTTATTTAATCCATGTTATCTGACTTCTCAACCAGAAAAAGGAAAAAAGCTTATTTAAGTACTTAAAATCATTATATTTTGTAGGAGAAAGAATGTCAGCATTTTTGTATTTAATACAACTTTGAAAGAACTGTGAGAAAATACCCCACATTTCACACTGTGGACTAGGATCCAGTCTTCTAAAGAAGTTCTAGTTCTGCTAAAGAACTGCTCTTTTGCTTAAAAAGAATGAGCATCAAAAACATCCACAATCTGCTGGCTGAATTTGCAATATGTAAAATTATTGACACACCTCAACTCCTATGTGGTATTTTATGTAATTCTCACAAATCCTAACGAAAGCATGTTAGAAAGTACCTTGTTAAACTGTGATTCTGCAAATGTATTCTGGTGATTCTCACCTCCTATCAATAAAATTTTACAACTATAAAAAACATTTCTGACAAAGCCACAACTATTTTTGTAGACTTAATGCACAAAGGTACATTAGAATTTACCATCAAGCCATTTATCACATCTCTTTGAGTGAGACCACCTAGCCAGTTCCTTATCAACCAAGTAGTCCACCTGTCAAACCTATGCCTCTCTATTTTAGAGACAAGGATGCCATGTGGGACAGTGTCCAATGCCCCGCACAAGTCCAGGTACATGACATCAGCTGCTCTAGCCTTAATCCACCAATGTTGTAACCCTGTCATAAAAGGCCATCAGGTTGATAGGTTCTGCCCTTAGTGAAGCTGGGTTGACTGTCATCCATCACATCCTTGTTTTCCACAGTTTTCAGGAGGATCTGCTCCATGATCTTGCCTGGCACAGAGCTAAGATTGACTGGCCACCTGTAGTTCTTCAGGTCATCTTTTGTTCTCTTTTTAACATAAGGATTATAGTTACCCATGATAAGCCCCTCCTTGCTGGTGACAACACAGTCCAGCATAGCACATCTTCTCATTGGCTCCTCTGCCACATAGAGGAGGTTATCCTCACTGTACCACAGGAATCTCCTGGATTGCTTACGCTCTGCTGTATTGCCCTTCCAACAGATGATGGAGTGGTTGAAGTCTTCCATGAGGACCAGGGCTTGTGAACATGAAGCCAGTCCTATCTTTCTGTAAAGGGCCACATCCACTTGGTCTTCCTGGTTGAGTGTTCTGTAGCAGACCCCCACCATGGTGTCAGCTGCTCTCCCTTTTATCCTCACCCATAAGCTCTCAGTAGTGTCCTCATCTTCCCCAGGTGGAGTCCTATGCACTACAGCTGACCGTTGACATGAAGGGCAACATCCCCTCTTCATCTTCCCTGCCTGGCCTTCCTAAAGAGCTGATACCCCTTCAGTCCAACACTGCAGTCATAGGAGTAATCCCTCCATGTCTCTGTGATGTCAGTGAGATCACAGCCCTGCTAGCACATGCACATCTCTAACTCTTCTTGTTTATTGCCCTTTGCTTTTAAATGAACCAACCTGTGCCTCATGTGTTAAAACCAGCTCTATCAACTGGCCAAAACACTGAGCAACAGTAGTGAGTGTTTCGTTAATACAAGATTTCATGGACTTCAGTGTCTCTTCATCTTCAGTTTGTATGCATCTAAAAAGAAAGAGACAGAAAAGGCGTGAAGGAAAAAAGATGCAACAGATAACTATCATTGCGTCAATCTGACTGTCACAGGTTAGCTCTATGTTGATAATGGGGATATAGTGGGAATTCAGCTGTTCACAAGGATTGCCCTTGTGCTATAGCATCACATCAGAAAGCTTTTTCTATACATAGTAAGTATGCTGAAGGACAGCAGTGACCACTAATGAATATTTTGGGATGACAATTTACAGACTGCAGGTCAAATTTGGCTGCAGATGCTGTGTGTTCATAGCAATATAACTCTGCCATTTCCCATTTATGCCAACAGTTCCAGTCATTGGAGGATGCCTGCACTTCAGTTGCAGCTCTGTATAACCACCCAGCTTTCAGGACCAAAGAAGTGCTTTCAATCATTTTAATTTCTTCACCATCTTTGCCATAGTTTAATGATAGTGAATGTTCATCCAGATGAGTAAACAGCATACTCAAAAGTAAAAGTTGGCCTTTGATGCCAAAAGATTACATATAGCAGCTTTACAGAGTTAGGGTAACTATCCTGTAATGAATGATACTGACTTCCAAGTCTGTAACTGAAGAAATTAGATGAATATGGAAAGCTTTATACAATTCTAATGAAATAACTAGAATTTCATCACAGAAATATGTTCAATTGAATTGTCAAAATATATGCAAACCCAGGCAGGCCTCAGTAATGGAAGATATAATAAGGTTGATTGGGGTCTCCACCTATACAGTAGATCCCCTTTTTCAGCTCTACATGTCTTTCACCTGCCTGTCAAGCAGATTAGAAGGGAAGGGGCTTATTTTGGGGCAGACACTATGAGATCAGAGCACTCATTAAATCAGTGTGTCTCATAGTAGACTATAAAAGTAAAGTCTGAGCTGTGCAGGTCTGGCAGAAAGCAATAGTGCTCAAGAAATGTTCTTTCCTGCTAATTAGATGGTATCTTTTTCCCTGATGAGCCCCTGGGCAGAATGACTTGCACAGTTTTTAAAGTAAATCGAAAAAGACTGATCGAGCTATGTTGGAAGAAACAGGGTCAGTTATGTTAGGCAGAGAAAATATAATTAAAGGAACTATAAAGAGATTCTTATTTTCCAGTCTCAGCATACTAGAGCACAAAGAGCTGAAAAACAGCTACAGCTAGAGGAATAGCTACAGCTGCAGTCTAGAGGAATGTGTATTTATTTCCATTTGATTTCCTAATGCCTGGATATCTGCACACAGGAACATGTGGAACAGGAGTCACACAATGTAAGTTTTCATACCAGCTGAAACCTGGGGTCCACAGAACTTGAATGGAAATTTGTCACTGGTATCTCAGATTGATGTCTAACAGCCCTGAAAAATCCATTCCCATGCACCTTTGTGCCTCTGTCAGGCAACAGCAGATCCCTGAAAAATCCATTCCCATGCACCTTTGTGCCTCTGTCAGGCAACAGCAGATCCCATCTTCCATTAGGATGCTGTTTCCTAAAGCAACTCACCTCACCCCCTAGAAACTCACATTTAGGAAAGTTTTCAGAGCTGCGGAGGCCAAGTTCCAACATTTGAGGGTGCTACAATTAGAAATTCTACAACATAATAAAACACAAAATTAATATTTCAACTAGACAATTTAAATTACCTTTCTGTGAAGGCAGTAAATTCTGAACACTTGTCTATTAAAAGCTTTTCAAACTGTGGAGAGAAAAAAAGAAAGTTGTTTTAAAGCAATATCCATATACACATTTGCTTTTTAAAAGTAAATACAACTTAGGTGAAAAGCCTCCAGAAATGTGGTATTTAACATGAAAAACATTTTTCCACTTTTTGAATAAAACTAGTAGAGATAAAATATGAGTTTAAAACAGGTGGGAGAGTTGGTCTGCTTGACAGAGACTTTACAGAGGAACCTAGATCCATGGGCTGAGGCCAGTGGTATAAGCTTCAACAAGACCAAGTGCCAGATTCTGCACTTGGGTCACAATAAACTCCCACAAAGCTACAGGCTTGGGCAAGAATGGATGGAAATCTGCTCAAAAGAAAAGGACCTTGGGGTGTTGGCCAACACATCTAGTTTCTTTAGTTCAGTGGTCTTGAAAAGCTAAATTCTTGCACTGTAAATTGTTATTGTTGACAAATTCAGATCAGACCTTAAAACTATTTCAAGAACGACACTAGAAAGATATTAGAAATTCTTAAACAACAGATTAGTATCAGTATGAAGATCGTTTTAAGTGTAGTTATTACAATAAGAAAACCTAAGCAAGACAAACATGACATCAAGTAGGGCATCCTACCTGCTGCATTTCTTCTGAAGAATTCCCGGTGAAGCTATTGTATTCATTCATCATTGAGCGCACATGGCAGTTGACTCTTACTGTCATGCTGTGGACTCTCTGCCATCTATTCTTCTCCAGCTTTTGAGCAATTCTGGTCAACTCTGTGTTTATGATCCAGGCTCTTTTTAATAGTAGTTGCAAGTTATCACATGTGCTATATTGAGAGGGAAGGGTAAGTTCATTTTGTTCATCCTTCTCAATGCTGATTGGCTTGGACTGAAGTATACACATGCATTCACAGTCTGTCATCAACTTCAGATCGTCCATCCACCGCTGAACAGAATCCACCTGAATTAAGTGCATGCTAAAAGACAAAGAAAGAAAGCAAAGAATAAGGTAAAGCAAAACAATCTTAGACTAACCACCAGCAATACTGTACAGTTGCACCCACCTACCAGGTTGCAATTGATTGACAAAATTGTTACTACAAACAAAACATAGAGATCTGCTTAGCTGTCTATTCCAAACACAGGTTTTGATTTTCTAATCAACTTTACATCACATGCTCTTAGAAAGTTATTTGTCAAAAACGAGAAAGAATTAGAGAAAAGTAAACAGTAGAAGTTCAGGCTACACTTGTTGTGAGAAATATTGGTTGCTGAAATTAACCTTGGGTGCAGCAGTAAAGATTGACTTTATCAGTAACTGTCCTCCACTAGGCCCGCTATATCCCCACTCAGAACACCACCAATCACCAGTAATAGAGCAAAACAGAAGGCCAAGTGTTAAACGAATAACTTCACCTCTACAGCATAGAAGACTTTGGTTTCTGTGTAAAACAGTTTCTGCAGAATTTATAAACACTGCATGACTAAAGGATGTGACATTCACATACAAAACACATTTCCCAAAGGAGCTATTTAATGGGTAAGAATTTTAGATTTCAGATATATAATGAATAAAATAATATTTTTCTGACCGTTTTCACCATCCAAAGGGTCAGTATTAATATTTGCCCAGTCTTCAAGTACTTCAAAATGCTAGTATCGATTCTTCTTGTGAAAGATGGACTGATACTAAAGAATTCTGAACAAATTAAGAGGAAAGGTAGGATAGAAATGAAATTAAGTGAAAGCAATAGAATCTGCATTTAGTCATTTTTTCCAAACTTGCATTGGTATCCTACAGCTAGTCTGACAGTGCTGGATTTCTGTCTACCCTCTGGATACAAGATGCAGTTTTATATGATGCTATGCCAGAAAGGGCAGAAACAGTTTATATTATAGGCCCCATTCTTTTAATCCAGATTTTGAATTACTGCAAGTCAGCATCACAGCTGTGATGTTCAGTCCCATTACACAAAGCCTTATTGTTAGAATAAAACTGTAATTACACTAGCCATGCTAAAGATGACTGGTTGAAGGCCTTTTTAAATTACCTCTTTCCATTAATACACAGAGCACCAACTGAACTCAAGAAGTCTCCATCCAGACCACTAAAGTAATATTCCACATGTGACTAGAATTTATTAACGTGGATAAGAATAGAAGGCTCACCTCAAATATAATTTCATACAAATCAACAGCAAACAAGATAGAAGAGATCAGTTTCATTGATCCAAACCCCTTTTCACCATACACAATGAAGCCACTTTTAATTTGAAACGTTACGGGCTATTGCTATCTAAGGTTTTTATTTCACTCAGCTTTGAATATTATGTAATTACATTTCATGATTGATTGTGGCTTGCTTTCTTTTTGCTCTGTGTATTCTCCTTATTGCTTTTTTGGATCTGAAGCAAGGTTTCCTAATAAGCAAAAATAACCTTAGAAGTTTGAGACCGTGATTTATAACTGTGTGCATAGTTCACACAGAGTACAGGATAAACATACGTGACACAGAGTAATGTGTTTTTCATTTCTACAACAAACTGTAATAATTGATTAAACCTCAGTTTAATAAGTACAGATAAACTCCTATGTTACAAATTCAGATGGAGAAAACATAGAATTGAAGGCTAGTCAGAAAAGCTAAAGTCCATTCATGTTTAATCCCAAACGTCAATCTTCACTCTGAGGAGAAAACAGGATGGTAGGATTGTACAAAAAAGATACAGATGCTGCAGAAACATTCTGTGTTTGCCTCTGTCCCTCCTGATTGTGAGAAGTACAATTGTTAATTTGAAGATGTTAGGTCATCAAAACTTAGTATTCTTTAACTTACAAACCAGCAAAAATAATACTTTTCATGTCTTGCCACACAGAAGAATCACAGAAACCTCTCCCTGCTCACTATGTCAGATTTTATGACACATTATTCTTTAAAACATATATCAGAATGACTCAGGTGAAATACATACACCAGTCACCTAAACACCATATTACTGTATTTAGAGAAAAATCTTCCTAAGCATTCAGCAGATGAATTTGTAGGTTATTTGTCTATACATAAAAATATACAAAGCAAAAATTGTGATCATCCCTAATTAGCTATTAATGCTGTCTTATTCCAGACAGCACTTATGGCAGTCCAAAAAGAAGTTGAAATTTTTGTTTATCGCATTACTGAAAAAATAAAAGAACTATGCCTACAAAATAAAAACAGCCAACATGGGTCAGGTGAAAAAAAATTGTCTAACCCATTATCCTGCTCCCAACACAGCCATTAGGAGATGTATAAGGAAAGATTATAAGAGGCACAGCAAGAGCTGAGCAGCTCCTTCCCAGCTTTTGGCAATTAGTGGTTTGGGAACTTCCTAAGTCAGACGTTGTGTCTCAGCAGGATGTTTTTACAACTCATGAAACAAAAGGAACCATTAATCCTTTAATGAACTCAGTTAAACTTTGGCCCTTTACAGTGTCTAGTGTCAGTGTCTCACACTGATTGTCTGTATGAAAAACTACTTCTTATTGTTTTAAACTCGCTGCCTGGAAATATTAACAACAGCTGCTCAGTTCTTGTACACTAAGAGATAATGAAATGAGAGCTCAGTATTCACCCTCTTTGTGTAACTCATTATTTTATTTGCTCTGTGCTATCTTCTCTGATTTCTCATTTCAAAGTCAGAGAAACTTAGTCTATCATTATGTAGAAATTATTCCATTCCTGTGATAACACACTTACTTTCTGTACCTTTTCAAAAAGCTTTTCCTATGTCCTAAAAAGTGATATCAACAACAGCACATAATATACAAGACCCAGGTAAATTATGGATTTATAAATTTGAATTACATTTTCTGCACTGTCTCTATTTTCAAACAATTTCCAACATTAAATTTCCCATTTACTGAATTGTTTTCCAGAGCACTGTTTCAATTTAACCTTCCAGACTTCAGAATACTTTCCATGAGTGATAATACATACCTTGGATTTTGCTGTTCTTGCATGTATAATGAAAGAGATTGTTCTTCAGGTCACTTCTGCTCCTCACATGTGCTACTTTTAGGTGTTCTTCAACACCTATTTTCTTCTGGTGTTTTACATTTCAGAGACTCGGTATTGAGACTTTTTGTGTTTACACATTATATTAAATTAACCTGAACAATTTTGCATCAGCAGGAAGTGCTGCTGTCCTGCTATTACAACTATTTTCCAGGCTGTTAAATACATTAAGCAAGATCAGTTCAACCATAAGGGACCTTACTGGTGTGATTTTCCCCAGGTCTGTTTAATTGATGAACAGTAGCTGGGCAACTGGCAGAGATCCTACTGTAGTAGTTTCTCACCAGTTAGAATTTCTGAATTTAATATGTCATGGCATATTGACAAAAAAGCAATTTATCCAGACTCTACACTATAAAAGCAACATTTCATGTAAAAACAGTAGTAAAAATAATTCAGTGCAAAATAAAAATTCAAGAGAAGGTTTCCAGCATTTCTTCAAAGTCATTCTATCTTAATTGAGGTTGTAAAATAGTTGATGAAGTTTTCAAGAGGGCTCAACTGAACTTGATTAACTAGCAATTTGAATACTCTGAATTCTGGCATGCTCGCCGAAAACACAGTATTTCAAAATTGTGTTATTTTGACAAAATCAGTTGGTGTAACTTACTGAGACCAACCAAGAAAACCAGCATGTTAAAAGTATATTGCTTCGAAAGATCCTCAGACCTTGTTCCATAGAGGTATTTTACACTTTCTACAATATGGCAGGCAAATTTAATCCTGGAGGAAGGCTCACATAAATAATTACTCCCATTTTAAATTTCTGAAAAGAAGCATATCATCTTCAGAGTTCTGTTAGCAACATTTCCCTTTTATTTTACTGTTTTTCTATCATCTATTAAGTTACTTGTTGACTAACACATCACAGCGTCATTGGGATAGATAAGATGGATTGACATCTAAAGGATTACACTCTTATGTTGGTGCTACCTTAACACAAAGTTGAAGAATTAATAACTAGATCATTTGTTTAAAATGTCCAACTTGGAGCTCTCCACTACAGTTTTACTGGCAGCACACACACTTCTTTTTTAAATTACAAACGTTATAATGAAAAAGAGTTATACCTCCATTTTAGCACTGAATTTCACTAAGTGCAAAAGTTTCATGTTTTATAACATTGTGTTGGAGATGGAGCTGATCAATTCACGTGAATAATTCTAGTGGTGATATTAATAAAGTGTAAAGACCTGCTCAGCCGAATTATGTTTTCAAGGCTTCCTAGCCTTTTTGTCTATTTTCATCTAGTATGACAGATTTATTACCAATCGTAATGACAGCATTTAGTGCAGCCTACCATGAAAGCCAAGTCTTACAACCATGCTCAAATTTATTATACTAATTACTGGTAGGTAATTAATTGGCAACAAACAACTTCTTGAATGTTTTAGCCCCCTCTCTGATCATAAATCATCTCTAATTTTTTTCCAATTAAGCTTTTCAAAATTATTCATAAGCACCCAATGTACCCAAGGCCAGTTTCTACATCATTACAATGGACAGCAGAACTCAACTCTCAGAGGAAGGATTTAATGAAGAGCCATAGAGACAGCTCTTATTTATCCTCAAGTTACATTGCACTATTAATTGCAAAAACGAGCCTTGTAGGGCCATGATACTCAGTCTGCGCTGGTTTTAGCAAAGTTCTACAGTTAGTTAGAGAACTAGCTTAGAAGATTTGAAACAGCTTGAAGGTAGCTGAGAATCAGATACCTGAATGTTAAGCGAGCATACTTGCTCTGTAGATCATTCCTAAGGTAATAGAGGACTATGAATATTTCATAGTTGTAACTGATGCGGTAAACTAAAAGATTAGCCAGTGAAACTTAACATTTGTGGTGAGGCTACTACATTTTGTGAAATCTTATACATTCACCAATATAGAAATGCCAATAAGGAAAGTAAAACCTCTACATCACTTGTAGTATACAAAATATGATGTCAACATTAACTATTGCTTCATCACACCTATTAAAAGGCCACATAAATCATTTTGTGTTAAAAGTTTCACCAAGGCTTTTCTCAGGTCTTACAGTTTTTCTGATAAATTCTCACTGTAGGCTGTTCCTCTAAGAATGTCTGGAAATATTATCCCATCCCAGAATTACTGACACACTACAGACAGAATATAAATATCAAAGACTGATTCAGCTGGCTGAATTATCATACATTGCCTTTCTTAACATGGTTAGAATTTAAATACAGCCATGTCCTATTCTACCTCTGCCAGCTGAAGAGCTAGTCAGACTGTAAAAGAACTAATTCCTACTGGTTTTGAGTATTTTTTACTTAGGGTCTTGTAAATTGCTAAAACAGCAGCTTTTCCAACAAGCATGTGAGCCACTGAGTTCACACAAAGTAAAGACAGCAGTAGAAGAAAATACCATCTCATACTCCCAATAAAAACTCAGATAAGACTTAATGGGTTTTCATGAACCTTGAGAAATCCATCAAATTCAAAGCAAGTAATTTTACCCACTCTACAGTTTAGACAATATGGTGAATGGGGAAACAAATGGTCTCCCCTGACCCTGCTTCTTGAGAGTCCATTCATGCTGAAGTGGAGGTGGAGGTCTGCCACTATAAACCCACTGCTGCTAGGTCCCTTCACCCAGAGGTATTGGTATGAGTTACTGACAGGCTTATATTTTTTTAATCTCCACTTGACCACTCGTAAAACTAAAAATGATGGCGAATGTATCACATTCTGTAAGTTGAACTGTCTGATGGAGCACTTATTCCTACTTCTTTCTTCTTTCTTTTTAATACTGGCCTATTTTCATTCTTTGTGTGTGTAAGACAGTATGATACTTGTTGAAGGACAGAGATTACACATTTGCAACATAACACATATCATCATCTAAATTCTGCTTTCCTCTGCAAGTTCATTTCAGTAGTAGTGTGTACACCATCAGCTACAGTGGCCTGGATGGTCTCTGGGTAATATTTCTTGCTTAGTCAAGTCTGCCAAAACATATGGCAGTTTTGTGTGCTGTACAAAAAAAAAATAAACCAAGATAAGAACATCCAATGAACTCTCTCTTGGATCAGCTCCTGCTCATTTTTAATTATATTTACAGTATATCAGTGTGAGGTAGACAGAAGAGTTATGCATGAAGTAAAAAGTCATCTACTGACCAAGCTTTGTGACGGCTACAGTTTCTGATATTCAGCATGCTACCCAATTATTTGTTCTGCAGTGAGTAAGCAGATTCTCTTCATTTCTCAGGCAAATTGCTTTTTTATGAGCTGGATGCAGTAAGCATTCCCTCCTCCCGAGGTTAGGTCCTGGAATAAGAAACTGTTCTCCAACGTGCAGACAAAAGCTGTCCTAAAGAGCCAAGTCCCCAACACTCTTGTTGTCTTTGCAAATGACAACCCGGGTCTTGTAAATACAGTTTTACTGAACAAAAGAGACAAAATGTGCACAATAACAGAAACCATGACTTTGGACTGAATGCAGCCCAATGAAGACAGAACAGAATTGCCTGATAGAATAGCACCAGGCACATCTACTGAGAACATTTTTACAGCTTCTTCCAGGACCTTAAGCCCTGCTTGATTGCAGTATGTTGGTAATCTGGAAGGGATGCTGTCATCACTTCTGATCACTAAGTACACATAGAGTTCTCACTCCCAAGAACAGCTGGTCAGCAGCAGCAGATGAAGCATGCCATATATTAACTGGAGTTCATACCACCTCACTGCTTCTTGATGCTTTGGCTACCCTTGCAATCACAGGGGACAATATTTCTCACAGCCTTATAAAAACAATATGCTATAAGAGAGAAGTTCTTGTAAACATCTACCAGGGAGGGAGAATCAGAAATGAATGAGAAGAAAAACAACAGAAAAAAAACACTCAACATAATTTTGAGCTTTAGACCATGGAAGTGCTCAGACATAGTCTGAGCATCAGTCTGGAGACTAAAATGAGAGTCCATGAAAATAGTGCCAGTGCTTCACTGAACGTTTTTTTGTCTTCTTCCAAATCTGCCTTAATTTGTAGTTTAATAACAAACAGCACAGCTCTGTGCCTTTTTCAAAGGAGTTATGACATGCATTATGAGCACCACCATTAGCCTTTCACCTCTTACTATTTACTCATTTAAGGTCCTAACCCTACTGATTAAGCAAAGCCTAGATTACTTAATGAAGGAAGTAACAAGCATTTTACAGGGAGCTGGGATTACTCAGGAGACTACAGAAATTTCAGGACCTTCAGTCACATCAAAAGCACAGAAGCACTAACTAAAACTGTCAGAAAAGCTGTGAGGAAAGGATAAGCTGGTGTTGGCTTTTCTGAGCTTTGCATTAGAACAAGTTAGTAAGACAAAAACTAGCAACGTGTTACAAATATCAAGAGGAGGTGGTAAAAACATCTTAATCAGTCACATTCAATGTGATTGGAAAGAAGTTTCCAATCAAGCAAATTTGGTATTTGGGCACATACCTCTGCAGAAGGAAGAGAACTAAAAATGAAATCCTATGTCATCAAATCACACTTCTGATACCAGAAGAAACCAGATCAGATAACAAATAGCTAAAGAACCATTCTTGAATTTACTGTGGGCTCAAAACCTTGCTATTAAGGGGCTATTCTTGAACAGCAATGCCCTGATGGTTAGAAAGTTCTTATTTCTGCTGTAAGTTTCTTAAAAGCCAGATAATTTCCATTTCACCTCTCCTTTTAAACCAGAATTTGTATTCCACACAGAATCATTGAAACTGGAAGGAACCTCGAGAGGTCATCAAGTCCAAGCCCCCAACCAAAATAGGGCTGACTAAAGCACATGGCACAGGGCTGCATCCAGATGGGATTTTAGCATCTCCAGAGAAGACTCCACAACCTTTCTAAGCAGCCTGCTCCAGGGCTTTGGGACTCACACCATAAACAAGTTTTTCCTTATTTCTAAATGAAACCTCCTGTGTTCTAGCTTGTGTCCACTGCTCCTTGTTCTGCCTCTGGGCACCACTGTAAGCAGTTTGACCATCCACTCATCAGACATCTAGAGAATTATAAGGTCTCCCCTCAGTTTTCTCTTTAAACTAAACAGTCCCAGCTATCTCAATCTCTCCTTATAAGAAAGACGTTCCAGGCCCCAAATCACCTTTGTTACCCCCACTGAACTGTCTCCAGTAGTTCCCCTGTCTCTCTCGAACTGGAGAGCCCAGAATTGGGCACAGTACTCCAGATGTGGCCTCACCAGGATAGAGTGGAAGAGAGGGATGACCTCCTTATTGCTTAGATGTAAGCATTATGCTTTGCTACTTTCCATGTGGGGTTTTTATATAATTCTGCTGGAAGGTTTGGCAGCCTAAATGAAGTAACTTTCTGGCCTTTCATAGAACAAGTTGTATACTTTGCTTCTCCCTCAGGTATGTTGGAATTTTCAGTGCAGATGGGAACATTAACCATCCAGTTACAACTCTGTCAAGTGTATGGAAAGAGAAACAGGGTTTTTTGAGACAGGGTACTATGACTGTGTTTAGTATCTACTCCTTACTAATTACAGAAAGTAAAGTTTTCTTCCATTTTAATCTGTGTTGTTAATTGAATTCGGGAATATCCTTACATATTAAATAGCTTTCCTGATCAGAAGCCTGAATGGAAAAGGTAGAACTGACAATATATGCTAGAGACCTAGGTAGTCAAATCACCTCTACAAGGCTATTTAATAAACAGACCTGCTGTGCTACTCTCCCCACCTAGACCTTTCCATACTCTCAAAATCAGAGCACACTAACACCACATATACAGTGTGTACAAGAACACAGAGGCAGATGACATTTCCCTTCCCAAACAATAGATATTGTCTAAGGATCTGATCTAATTAGAAAAGACATTTTTCCACTCCCACCTTTTCAAAGTTCTGCAGAATTCTGATTTCTCTTCCCTCCTCTTGCTGATATCACTATTTGATTCTTTCTGTTTACATAGCCCTGGCTCCCTTGCCAGAGAGAGACCCCTGGGTGAATCACAAGCCCGAGATTTTTGCATGCTATTTGCTGTATAGATTTGTATTTTCTCAATTTCTTAAAGTTTGTGTGGCCTTCCAGACACAATAAATTTACTCAGAGCAGCTCCATTCTTTGCTTTCCTACTAATATTCTAACACGTTTTGCCCCCTCCTGCCATCCTCCTTCTCTCCCGCTAGACTCAGTGTCTCTCCTCTGCTCAGCTTATAAAGTGACACTTTCTTGCTTTTGCACTGAGCATTGTGCACAGCATTCTGATCTTAGCTGGACCTTCCAGAGGCTACCCTAACACATCTAGTGCAGAAAGGCAATCATCTAAGTTTTTCAAAACAAACCTGAGAGGACTTCTGAAGATAAAGGAAATTAGTAGTTATTTTGAATACCATAGATTTTCTTCTGAATGAGGAAGAACAGCAGAAGTGTGAAGAATGCTAGAACTATCTGATTAAAATACAACATTCGAAGCAACTGGATTCCAAATCCTGGGGGGAAAAAAAGAATTCTGGAGTGTTCTTGAAAATGCTGAATGCAGTCAGGAAACAACCACAGCCTGGTTTCGTGGTGAAAGTAAAGATGAACAGGTTAGGAGTCCTGTAGATTGCTCATTCCTTGGAAATTATTCATTAGTGAAGACTTTTCACCTTACTGCTATTCACAGCAACTCCAGTAATCTTAGATGTAAAAGAAGAACAAGGGAGAGAGCAAATCTTGCTGACAAAAGCCCCATTGCAGAGGTGTCAATCTCCATCTTCAGAAGGGGGTAGGATAATAATTACACACCATGGAGGATAGAACTGGGTGGCTTTTAGGGGACTGAGAGAATATTACAAATGATAACAACAGAAGACAAAAAAATTCTATTTCCCTCTTCTTAGTAAGTAGGATGAAACAGCCTACCTATTTATTCCTCTTCATTTAGTGAGAGCAGGGTTGGGGTCACTGTCAGTGAATCTCTGGTACAAATGAGTTATCCATGATTCATAAGGGTACACAGGCTCTGGGCTTTGCTGTGCATTAAAAACTGAACAATGTTGTTCTCCGTAAAAAAATGCATCACTGTTATCTTTGCACAAAGAAGTCAATTATCCATTCTTAATTATTTAGCATTAATAAACCTTTACTGTCCATAAAAGGAACCTGAGAAACAGCAAACAGGAGCAAAAAAAAATTTATTGTACACCATTGTTTAGCAATGATACATTCCAGGTTCAATGAATTAGCCTCTGGCAGCAAATACAATTAAAAGGCTGCTTAATGTGAGTACAGTATTTTGCACTAAAATAATAATTACACAATAAGTGGAAGTAGGTTTTGTCCTCCTACAATGCTTCGTGATACTTCACAGTAGAGCAAGGAAATGGGATGCGAAATTGTATCAGAAATGGAAGCAAGGAAATACTCCATAGTATTAAGTCTGTTACAGTCACCAAACTTAGCTAAAGAAACCTGCTTCATATAAATTACTGCAGGGCAAGAGAATTTCCTCATAAATGGGAAACACATCCTATAAACAAAAAAATAAGTGGCTTATTCATTGAATATGCTCTCTTCATTTCCCAGTGTTTGTCTTCATTGTTGAGAGTGTTTGTCTCTATTATGGGAATAAATTCTACAGAGGAAGCAAAAGAGCTCTCTGTGCATTTGTCAAGTGTCCGAGTAATAATCCTTTCCTGCTGCCATCATACAAGTAGAAAACAAAATAACTGACTTCAAGGTATAGACAAGCAAATGCAAGTGGATCCAGTTTTCAATGTAATTTCTATCTTCAGATCTTTTCCTGGAGTGTAAAATACGTCAACATAGCTTTATTAAGGAATTTTTATCACTTTGTAAAATTTTCAAAGCACATGGTCTGTAGATTTTTCATCTATCAGTTTTCAAGCAGAATGTACTGCTGTTGATAAAAATGGGCCATCTCATACTTGAAGGGAGGTGGAGTTCCTCTTTCCTGTGTCCCTCTCCTACAACATATTCATTTAAATAAAATCTTTTTTTTAAAAATTAAGTGCATTTTCATGCAAATGACAGCAGATTAACTATAAAAACCAAAGCAACTGAACTTTTCTCCTGAATTCAGGAGACAGCAACCAATTAGCACAATTCCCATTTTGGGAAAGAAAACATTTTTTTCTAATACACTCCAGAAATTAATAACTTAAATAGATGTGCTCATCAAGAGGCACTGATAGGTACCGCTGCTCTCTGTTACCAATAAAACTGGCATTATACCACCACCACACACCCAAAACCAAACTAGAAAGTGCCCCTCTCTGCTTCCTTCTCACTACTGCTATGTATAAAAGCTGAAAACATTCAATAGATGGCAGAAAAGCCAATTAGCTTATTTAAGGCTGATCAAAAACCAGGCATTAGTGTCTTAGAAGTCACACAAAAAACAATGACAGTTCACCACAATTTCCTACATTTACATTACATTTAATTCTCTGCATAAAGTAGTAAAAAAAAACAAATTAAAAATTAATGACATAGGGTGTAAATTTACTATTATTGAATCGGTGAAAACAACATTAAATATCTTGTCCGTAATTTAACAGATGTGTACTGATGCAGAAGTTGTGTGCTTTGTCTTTCTCAACCCTTTCCACCTTCTCCCAACACCTCAACTCTCTGGACACCTAACCCAAATTCAGAAGTTTGGAACACTTTAGATACTCCAGACTGCACTGTTCAAGTCAAAGCATGATAGGGAGGCTTTGAAGAGCAATTCTGATAAAGTGTCATTGATTCTACTGAGACTGGGAATGGGATTCTCTTTGAGAATCACCTTTGTGTCACTGCACCCGTGATCTCAGTTGGGTTTGTCATCAGGAGTAACATCACTGAATATAGTCCTTCCTGTACTTCACAGCTGCCTGGAAGGATGGCTGGTGAGAACAGGAGTGATACTCTGGCAAAACACATGCCATGTAAGTCATTATCTTTAGACCATATTGTACAAACATGCTCAGTTTTGTTCAAACACACAGCTTAAATTAAATGCCACAATACTTCCAGCAAACAAACCTGCTTTATCCACAAGACTGGAAACCAATACAAACATCAAAGTGCTGACACCAATGTTAGGAGTGGCTGGCTGTTTTCTGAGCAGGATTTTTGTTCTTTCCTGCTCACTCCATCCCCCGCAGCCATCTTTTCTTTAGTCAGATCAGTTTCATGTACCAACTGAATTTATAGTCCCATTGAAAAGGACGCATATGTGCAGCTCATGCCAGTCAAAGGAAGAGCAGCTGTGGGTTAGTAGCAGACCAAATATCTTCTGACTTGGACCACAAAATGCTTCCTTTTACACCTTTAACTTCATGGTTGAACTGCTAGCTGTTTTCAGTTCTAATGTTAGTTTCATTATTTGCTGGAATCATTTGCCTATCAATCCATATTCCGTAAGATATCAGGGTATTTATCCTGAACTAAGCTCAAGTCTCCACTTCAAGAAATATTTGTATGAAATAGAAGATGTATGAGTGAACGGAAGATGCTCCTTTGGTGCTTTCAAATACTTGAGTAGAATAGACAAGAAATACTATGCACTGGTAAAACAAATAATATTTGACTTTGAAATGTCAAAAGAACTACTATTTCTCAGCCAACTGCAATCAGATTTCCTGTCAATTTTGTGCACAACAGCAGTTTTGAGAAAAGATAAAATTCTTGACAAACAGTCCTATAACAGCTTCTTATTGTGCTTCATTTGATTTACAGCTCTAAGCTGTTGTGAAATTATCATCTTATGTCTGCAGACAAGATTTGTTCAACTTTTTACCTTTATATTTCCTATCTTCACAGTTCTATAGAAGAGAGGTTCTCAAAGGAGTTCTCTAGGCTATGCTAAATAATCACTGAGTCACACCACTATTAGTGAGGATACCCCTCAACCACCTCTTCATTAGCATGTGGCTCTGTGTGCCACTTCCCCACCCCTTGCACAGATGTTTAACAATGACAGCACTCTGGGCACCACAGCTTCACATGCACACAGAAAAAAGTTTGAAACACAGCGTGAAGAAAAATATCAGCAGGACTTTGCTGCCTGTTAGCAAGAAGTTTTATTATTTCTGACACAAAAGTGCCTGAAATCCTAATATATCTTCTCTTATGTAACCAAATTGTGCCACATTTATCTGGTTGAAGCAGAAAAACTTGCCCTAACAAGCTGCAGGGACACAGATCTCTGATGATAATGGGCTGCTTTCACCGCTAAAGCTCTTTGAGATATAAAACATAACAAACTTACTCGTAGTTAAAATTTACTTAAGGACCTAATTCGGGAAGCAGCATTCCAGCGGTAGTGATTGGAGGCTATAGACAGGTTTAAATAAAGCTAAGGTTAATATACCTGCAAAAATCATACATGATGCTGTATTACATCTGTGATATTTCACCAATGCATGTTCCAGCTTATCAGTTCTATATGTCTTGATTTTTTTAATATCTAGAGGAACATATTTGCCAAAGGCATTTCTTTGGAGTGAGTCATGGGTAACTGGTATAGAGGTATACAAAAATTGTTACAGGTGGCTTAGCTTGTGCTTCACAAGGGCTTCCATAAAAGCTTACAACATGGGCATGTGTCTGTGTACAAACACCCACTGATGGTACAGTAAGTACTTACGATACAGCTTTGACCCTACTGCAGACTGTGGAGGACTGGTTTGTGCAGCCCAAATG
The DNA here is from genome assembly GCA_013397515.1 of Upupa epops. Taxonomy (NCBI): domain Eukaryota; kingdom Metazoa; phylum Chordata; class Aves; order Bucerotiformes; family Upupidae; genus Upupa; species Upupa epops. Next base: position 20,485 of record VZRI01013796.1, on the reverse strand, counting down.
AAGGAGAAAACAACACAGACTCCCTGATTCTCATGTCACAACCATCATTTAAATTAAAAATTCCATTTTTTGGTTGTGGGATCAATGGAAGATGTGTTTAAACTGCTATCAAGGTGTAATTTTAAACAGTGCAAATGCCTGATTTGAGCATTTACTGAGGCAATTTGCATTTGCAGCAACTGAACTACTACAATAGAACAATGCTGAGTCTAATGCTTGCTTTGAAATTCAATTGTTGTCACACTCTCTCTTGTACAGCAGAACAACTGTGTTGCAGTTCACTTACACCTTACTCACTCTTATATACTTTTGCAAGAGATGCTTTTTCAAAATTACTGAGGTCAGCCTCTCACACAGCAGTTGAACCATGGAGAATGTTCGGTGTGACTCCAGCTGTTTGGAGCAGAACAAAAATTCTTGGAGGAAAAAAAGCACATTTATTTTCTGCTGGCAGTAGCGTACTGCTTTCTTTCCAGTTTCTTCCTGGTACTTCATCCAAGAGCAATATGGGGTTGGACTCTCTACCCAGCAAAACCAAGAGTGTTCTCATCTAATCATTTCCTGATTCAATCTCACAACCTAAACACAATCCTTACCCCTCTGCTGCAGGAAGCTCTAACAAGGCTTCACCAAAGTTTGTTAGCTTTTAAACAAGGTGGAAAAGTGAGCTTTGTGCCCCAACCATGACTGACAACAGACATGGTTAAGAGTTACCATTTAGTTCTTTCCATTAGCAGTACACTTTTGCTCTTAATTAAGCAGAATATTTTTTAAATTAAAAATCTGTAAACACTGTAAATGTTTGCTTTTTGGCTAGTTAGAGAACATAGATACACAATCAAGAAATATCATTTACTCTTTTTTAAACTACAGATAAAAAATGAATTTTTCCTTCTTGTATAAGCAGCATAAAAAAAAAATTTCATTGCTGTAGTAAAACAATTTAGTTGCTTCATCACATATTTCAAACTGAATCTACAAAGTACCTTTCCAAATCAAAGTAGGTAAATTCCAAAATTCAAATATTTTTGTGCCCTATGTGATAGTGAATAAAACATTTTTGCTCTGTAGCTCTTCCCTAAAGTTACTTTCAACTATCTTGTCATTCACTGAGTAACCTCAATCTACACTGATACCATTTCCTGGGTCTCGTCTTTTTACCTTGGTATGCTTCCTTAGCTTTCCCCTGTTTTGCTCTAATCTTTATTCTGAACTCAGTCCTGCAGCTATTTAAAATAGTGGACAAATATTTCCGTTATCTCCAGCTAGATAAAATACTATGTGCTTGATGTAGACATTCTCCATACTCACATTGTACTCCTGGAATAACTTCAACGATATAGTACCCACAAAAAATATAAACTTCAAAATCCTGACACATAGGCTATGTATAGAACATAATAAAAATACTGTAATTTTTTTCTTTTAAATCACTAAAAAACTGCATATCTATAGTCCTTTAGTTATACTGTCCTAAATAAAATAACATATATATGTATACAGACACACTACCACATCTCTAAAATACTCTAAGGAGCCAAAAGAATCAAGTGCCAGTGACAACCACATTTCAGCTCAATATTAAACTCCTATACATATTTTGTTCCATCACACCAAATGCCTCAGGGTTAATACGAGCTCAGAAATCCAAACCCTAACTAGCAAATATAATGAGACTAGAAATGGGGTCAGAACAGCACATTTGTCAAAAAAGGAGAAAAGCAAAACCCCATTTCTGAAGCTGTAGCATTGTTCCGTTAGGTTTCTTAAATTTGCTCATTACAGCTTACTGAACAACTGCTTACAAGATCCTCCCACCAGCCCCAGGCAGCAGCAAAGCAGATTAAGAGAGACCTGGCAATTAAGTAAGGAAGAAATTTATAGGAATTGTGAAGTAACAAATATTGTATTTAATACAATATCATACTGGTACTTCTAATAAAGAGCTGAGAAAACAAGTCATGGCATGTCATCTACCTGGACTTGTGCAAGACATTTAACACTATCCTACATGACATCCTTGACTCTAAAATATAGACTCATGGATTTGAGAGATGGACCATTTGGTGGATAAGGAATTGGCTGAATGGTTGCATTCAAAGATATGTTATCAGTGGCCTCATGTCCAACTAGCAACCAATTACAGAGATATGTTTTGGGTCCAGAAATAAATATTTAAGATCTTTTTTGGTGCCATGGACAGTGGCACTGAGTGCCCATCAGCAAGTTTGCTGATGACACCAAGTGGTGGGGTAGTCAACGCCCTGGAGGGAAGGTAAGCCATTCAGAGGGACCGGGACAGGCTTAAGAACTAGGGCCATGCAAACTCCATGAGGTTCAACAAGTCCAAATGCAGGGTCCTACACCTAGGACTGGAGTAATACCAAGCACAAATCCATGCTGAGAGGTGAATGGATTGAGAGCAGTCCTGAGAAGGACTTGGGGGTGTTGGTAGAAGCTCAACATGAGCAGCAATGTTTGACAGCAGCCCAGTCAGCCAATTGGGTCCTGGGCTGNATGAGCAGCAATGTTTGACAGCAGCCCAGTCAGCCAATTGTGTCCTGGGCTGGATGAAAAGTGTCACCAGCAGGTCAAGGGAGGTGATTCCACCAGCAGGTCAAGGGAGGTGATTCTCCACTTCTGCTCTTGTGAGATCTCACCTGGAGTCCTGCATCCAGTTCTGGAGTCCCCAACACAACAAGGGTGGGAACCTGTTTAACATATTAAGAGGTCACAAAAATGCTGAGAGAGCTGGAACCCCTCTTTTATGAAGAGAGGCTGAGGTAATTGGGGTTGTTTAGCCTAAAGAGGAGACGGCTCCAGAGGGACCTTAAAGCAACCTACCAATACCTGACAAGGGGGTGTAGAAAGGCCAGAGAAGGCCACGAGGACAGGGAACAATAGGATGAGCAGTCATAGTTTTAAGCAGAAAAAGTTTAGATTTAGATTAGACATCAGGAGAGAGTTCCTTATTTGAGGCTGGTGGATCCGTGGAACAGGCTGCCTAGATAGGTAGGCCCCATCCCTGGAGACATTCAAGGTCAGGCTTAATGGAGCTCTGAGCAATCTGTTCTAGCTAGATAATCCCCTGCTTTTTGTAGGGAGGTTGGACTAGATGACCTTTGGAGGTCTCAGTACATTGTATGATTCTGTAAACAACATACTAATTCTTTAAAGAGGTTTTGTTGTTACCAGAGAAAACTTGTAAAGGAACACAGTCTCTGGAGTTAAAACAATAAAACAATGACTAGAAGAGCTAGCTACAAGTGTGTAAAGTAGACAGGATAACTAACTTGATGGCACAATAAAAATCTCATGCCAGAGTTCTGAAGATACAGTCAGAAAGCATCGATGTCGGGCAGATAAGGTCACTTAATATTCACGCATGTTCTGCCAAAGACAATCATTTGAGGGTTCTTTGCATGAAGGGAACCAGGTTCCAGACTCAGGATATCCATGGGGCAGATGGAAACTGGTTATTTCTCCAACACATAATGAGAAGAGCCTTTTCTATCAGGTCCCACATTTTCATACAATCATCAGGGATTGGAAGGGGCCTTGAAAGATCATCTAGTCCAATACCCGTGTCAATTTTATAGATATATAGTTTTAAAATAATCAGTCAAATTACATCTATGATAAATCACTAGTTGACCTTTCCTTCAGTTTTGTGTGTCACATACTATGAAGCATGCTACTGGCAAAAGGGAGTCAGGATAAATTTCTAACTGTTATTAGGGATGAAAGGTGGTGGTTGATCATTTCAAGCTTCTCAAATAACACAAATATGAACATTAATTGAAAAAGTATCTACTGAGAACTGCTAAACAGATTGTTCAAATTAATCCATTGTTCATATTTTAAAGTCACCCTAACTTCACAATTATTATTGTGGAAAACCTCACATTTCCTTCAGGTTAAAAGCCAAAATTCGTTTGTGCCTTCCACAGTTCAACAAAATATGTTGCAGTAGAGTTCTGGGAAGTAATGTAGTATGTTTGTACAGCATTTAATGCAAGTGAATATAAAGATAGAGTGATAAGTACCCTGCACCTCTCACAGGGAGGACAGAAGCCCAAGTAGAAGGGGTGAGTGGACTGAGTAAAGACTCGCGGCAGAAGGTGAGCACCAGCCCTGTCTGCCTCGCCTTCTCACTTGCCACTGAGTAACAGATATGAGCCCCTACTGGAAGACAGCCAGTCCAATAACCATATCAAGGACAGAGAATCCTTACTGGAGGCCCTAGCAAGGTTGCAGAAATCCGGGAAATCTCCCAGTAATATGACAGCCTCCTCCACAAAGAAGAGAAGGGTGCTAGTTATTAGAGACTCGCTCCTGAAAGGGTCTGAGGGCCCAATATACAGAGTTGATCCTCATCACAAAGAATGTTGCAGTCCACCTGGAGCCCGGACTGGGGCTATAACTAGGATGCTCCCTAACCTGGAGAGATCAGATGACTATTTCCAACTGCTGATCTTCCAGATGGGCGGGGAGGAAGCTGGTGCTCCGTGGCTTGAGGGGAATGAAGAGGGACTACAGGGCCTTGGGACATCTGGTAAAAGAGTCTGGGGCACAAACTGTGTTTTCTTCACTACTTCCACTTTGCGGTGAGGACACGGGCTGGAATAGAAGGGCTCAGCCCATTAATATCTCTCTCTGAGACTTGTGTTAGAGGCAGGGCTTTGGGTTCTTTAATAAGGACTGGTTCTGTAAGACACCAGATCTTACAGGTCCACGTGGGAGAGGTTTATCCCAGAGGGGAAAAAGGGTTCTGGGGCAGGAATTGGCAGGGCTCATTCAGAGGGCTTTAAACTAGATTTGAAGGGGGGTGTGTTTGAAGTTAGTGGGTGTGCACCAGTGGGACAGAGCTCTGGTCTTAATGAAAAGCAGAGGGTCTCTTGCTGTCCTAGGGTGAAATCGGAGCTCTCAGCTCACTCCCTAAAGTGTCTGTACACCAATGTGTTTCTTCTGTATACTCTATTCCTACACCTTCCTGCAAAGGTAAGAAGTTTTTTAATTCTCCAGCAAGTATCCCGTTCTTGAATGTTTTCTTTAAATAATCATAAAGCAGTGACTCATGGACCCATGGAAGCACGCTGAACTTTGACAATTTCAGCTCTGGCTCATGTATTACAGAGACATGCTAGTTTGTAGATGTAGGTGGGAAAAGCCAGAATTACAGACAAGTGTTTGATTTTCAGCAGCAGACATTGTAGGAAACCACGAAAGAAGAATTCAGCATGTGTAGATGATGTGTAAAAAGTGTAGGGAGACACACAATCACTGATGAGACAAAGCATATAAAGCACTTTTACTTAAACAATATTTTATGATTAATTATGAATCTGAGGAGAGTCTTTGACTTGTGCGTAGTCACAAATGCATTGCTCATTCTTGAAAAGGCAAAACCCCAAAAAAAGATAAAATGAGCCAAATCTTCCAAGGCACTAATAAAAGATCTGTTAACAAAGTGCAAAAGTCATGCAAAGTAGGAAGGTAACAAGAACCAAGATGATTGAAAAAAATAGAACATAATGAGGTAAAAGTGAGTAACATTCATTCAGGCTAGTTCACAGAAATCACGTCCCTAAAAATCATTCATTTGAGGGATTCTTAAGCAAGAAAACCAGTAGATAACCAAAGAGGAAATGTTTCAATGAGCTGATGTCCAATCAAACATCTTGCTGTCCCAAACTGAGTCGCAACTAGAACTTAGCTAGAACTTCACACCAGATGGATGAATGGTATCAAAAGCTCCAGATTCCCATCATCTATGGAATACAAGGGGCAACAGATCACTGTCTAGCTGAATGAAAAGCACCATGCCTCTGCTATTTCGGCCAAGGCGCTTTTTTTCTTTCTGAATAACATAATTTTCCTGCCTTCATCATTGAGGTCTGAATCACTCGTAATTTTAGACACTCACCTACGCAGATCCTCTAGAGAAATAGCCAAAACACCTGCAGACATGTGGTATATTTCTTTGAAGAGCAGTGCAAGGCTATAAATATTCCTGGCATGACCTCATGCTGTTATTCCATAGGAGTCAGATCCTTAGTTCAACAAAAAATGAAGGAAGTAACAAAAGGATGAAGGACTGTCTTTTGGTTAAGAACTGGGAGACAGGAAACCTGGATTCTGTTTTTGCTTCTACCACAGAAATCCCGTATGGCAATTAGTCAGCTTTTGGATATCAAATCAGTGAAATGTTTTTGAGATGAAATGTTACAAAGGACTTAACCACAAGTACCCAAATTGGAAAGGGTTGTCTGCTCTCTCTCCCTCTCCTCCTTCATCTGAAATAAAAATTCTCATCTGTATTTCAATGATGATATAGATTTCCACCAGAAAACAACATAACTTAACTGAACCAGCAAAAACAAATTAAACTAGACACCTATTAAGTTTCTTTTCCTGTTCCTCATACTCAGAGTATTCGCTTTTATAAAAAAAACAAAACACAAACCCCTTTGCATTACCCTTTGTGTACAAGTCAAACTCACAACCCCACTATCACACCTCATTTCAGAAGTTCTGAGAGTGTTTGGACAATGTACTGAACAGTCCAGCACTACTGCATTTTCCAACATCAAAACCACTGCCTGATTTCACTTTTTTTCATGACATCTCTCTTTAGCTGAATTACTTCAGATTCAACAACCCAAATGCAAAATGTAGTTTCACTCTCCAACATGAAAAGTAAATGAAACCATCACTTCAATGAAAGAAAAAAGGATGTATTATAGTTTTAACTTAAAGAAAACAGAAAGTCCAAAGGATTTTCATTACACAGGAGGGGTGGGACTGAAGAGAGAGGCAGTTTCTTTTACCTTGGCTTTCCATCTGGAAATATCAGCAGAAATAGGAAAAAGCAGTGGCAATAGAAAAATGCAAGGAATGTATTGCAAGATTTTTTTAAAGGCTGTAGAAATATATGTCTGCTGCAGCAGTGGGCTGTATGCACCACTACAGAACATATACACACTTCACATGCTACAGTGAACTGGACATCCCTGATTGCAACAGATTATTTTTTTATGGTTCTGTAAAGAGTTTTACCTCAGACTACTGACACTTTTGTGAGAGTAACTAGGTTAATTCTTTGTTCAAGTGATCTATTTCCAACAGTTTTCTTTAAAAGACAAAACTATCACGAACTGAAGAAAATAAAGGTTCTGTGATATTATTATTTTTTTTTCTCTAGGATACTGTGTAGGTTTGAATACTCTTGTCCACAGCAGTCTGGATGTCAATTAGAGAAAGTAGGTCTGACAGTATGTTAGAAATCCACTAGAATAGTATCTCAATACTCTGGAGACTTTCCAGTACAATCTGATTTCCCACAAAACCTGAGGAGACAGAAGAGTTAGAAAATTCATGCAGCACACAGACTTCATTTAAGGCCCAGTTCTGAATTCCTCATAGAACTAAACTGTTCCCTTTAAGGGCCACTCTGGTAATATTTGGAATCAGTTCACATCTGTATGAGACTTTCCCCTTGGAGACAGTGTTTGTTGCTTGGGGATGTGTCTGCTTTCACTTTTAAAAGTCTGTGACCTAAAGACAACACAAGTCATGGCTGTGGTGCAACACAGAACCAAACTCAGCCAGATTTGTGTTGCCTTTTCCCTGTGACAGGACAGAACAGAACATGATCTTTCAAGGTCCCTTCCAATCCTTAATAATTCTATGATTCTATGATGATTCCATGCCTTCAAGTTAATTCTAGACTCTCTCTCAGAAAGCATAAACCTGAGGCAGGCACACACTGTCAGCTTGGTTACAGAACAATAATGAATAAATAACACTTGATAATGAATAAAAATCACCTGTTTTGAAACCTGACTTATTCCTTTTAACTTCCTTGTAGGATCCATGTCACTCCTTTCTCTAACTCAGGGAAACAACTCAATCTGACGTAAATTCCATTTCTTTGGAAAAGGTGTTGAGTGTTTACTTTTAAAAACAAATAATTTTAAAAAAAATAAAATCAATAAGGCATTTGGTACAATACCTGGTCTTTATTCATCTGGTTTTATAATTCACTATACAGAATCACCCTGCTGAGTCGAGTAGTTTGCCAGAACATAGTGTTCACTTTATGAGTCTTGTCAGATGTGCTAAGACATGTTCTAGTGTGGAGCACATGCAAGACAGCAAAGTTTTATGCACATCGAGTGGCAGTGTTCTGCTTCCCTGAACAAAGTGGAAGTGACCTGCAGGTAGTTTCCTTTTCCAGAAATCTCTGATCTACAAAATTCAGTCTTATCAGTTCTGTGTTGTTGTTACCTTTGAGTGCTGCATGCATTATTCCTACCCCACAGTTCCAGTTGCACCATCAGCCCAGACCAGCCCCTACAATCCACAGGACCTACTGCTTTTGGTCCTATTTGCAGATTATTTTTCTGCTACAATAGGAGGCTTCTCTGATCCATACTGCAACCTAAGTTTCTGACATAGCAGCTGCCTTTAACATTCTTTGACAATTTTGAATCAAGGCTCAGGGTCTGGAACCCATTGGTTTTCACCAAGCGATTAACCTGATGTCGGGCACCTTAGCTAACTTATCAGAGTAGCCCGAGCATTTCCACAGCAAAATCATTAGTTTGTCTTCACTTCTGTGTGCGTCTGGAGTGATATCTGATGTCTTCATCCCATGGAAAAAAATTAAACTAAGTTAGACAGGACACCTCATTGCAGTTGATACTAGTTCAATCCATGCTTGTCTTTTCAGAATTTCTAAAACTCACTGATTTCCAAAGCAAGTTTTGGCCAGAATCTAATGAACAGTACCATTTGCTTTGTCACCTGAGATCCCCAAACTGTATTCCTCCACACAGCATTTCCTCCATATCCTCATATTGCAACTATGTCATGAGCTTAATGCCTTTATCACAGGACCTTCTGGAAGACTTAGATAATGAAAAGTAGATAGCCATCAACATTCCGATGAAGAAAAGCACTACATTTTGATATTGCCTGTCGGCAGCCAGTTAATTACAATAAAGAATGACAAGGTGGCCTGAAGAAAGAAGACTAGCAGAAAGACAGAAATTTCAATCCTTTTAATTTCTGACTTTATTCCTGTACTCAGCAACCTTTATGCCCCTCCTAATCACCCATCCCTCTCCCCAAAAAACAACCAACCAACAAGTTGTGCCACATACCAAGACTGTAGATAATTTAAAATGTTATAGTAGCCATTATTAATTTTCTATTTTTATAGTAGCCATTATTAATTTTCTATTTTAAAGGAACCTCCAGTGTGCTAGAATTGAAACTATACTACACAGACACAGCTACTAGATGCCAATCAATGGCCAGATTTTAAAAAGCTGTTGATTATTACAGTCACCAATGTCTCCAGACCCACCAGGGTGCCACAGACTGGAGAGTTTATACTATAGCCTTCATATCAAATACCTAAACGAAATGATCCTAGTTCAAGAAATTTATAGTTCTCAGCAGTCTTAAGAGTGCAGTGAATTCAAGTGAATTGCAAAGGTCTGATCCAGTAGTCACACCTCTATTGAAAATGTGTTCATCAATGTCCTATGTACTGTCACATTTTACCAGGCTACAGATACACAGATTTGCAAATACCTGGAGATACACATCCCAGGTTTGCACATTCATTCTCAATATTTTGCACAAGCATTACCCAAAAATGAGTTTCAAAATGAGATTTTGAGTATGTTTGGATTCTCAAAGAAAGTGCAGCTGCAATCTTAGAGGTATTTAATCACTCAAGTGTGGATGGCAGAGTTCATCACTTACCGCTGAACAGGTAAAGAGAGGGAATCTAAGTGGTCCTCACCCTTAAAAGCCATATTTATCCTATGCGTATGTGCACTTCTCCATAGGCTGGAATCTAGGAAGAAAAGATTGATTTAGTAAACCTAGGGAGACTCAGGTCTCTTCAGTCCAGGGTGGCATAGCATTCTCCTACTGATTTGTGGAGCTAACTGATTAAACCCCATTTAAAATGCTTCTTTCCCTCTGGCTACCACACAGCTCCAGCAGTAAGCCACATTTCATGGAATAAGCAACACACGGTTTGTATTTTCCTGAATTTCCTGGACTACTGCACAGACCAGAATCATCTGGATTGAACATTTCAGTGTTAATATTGAGTTATTATTTAGTCTCTTTTATTTTGAATTAACTTGAACTCTAGAGGAAATCAATTTACTATGATTGTCATCCTTCAGGTCATTGGAAGAAAGGTTACAAGAGAATGCAAGTGTATGCTCATGTAAGTTCTGTACCATTTAGTACCACATTTAGAGAAAGGTCCTGGACCCTTCCATGTGGAATGATTTAATTTTTCTGAGTTAGAATTGCTATACCTGTCTTTTTTCCTCCATGTTTTACCTTTATACCTGTTGACTATCTGAACACCACTAGAAAGAGGCAGGAGACAAAGTGAGTCTTATCTTTCTCACAAAAGGGGTGCTTGTTTCCCTCCCTCTTCTTTTAATTAGCCCCATCTTACATTAAGGTGTTAACCTATAACAGATCAAACATTCTCTACAAAAGCTAGAGAGGATTTACTCTACCAAAAAGAGGTGAAGTCATTCCTACATAGCACATACCTAGATGAAAAGTATCTAAAGAAAAAGATTAGTCCACAACTCAGGAAGAACAAGGAGGAGATGAACAGGGAGGAAACAGGAACATAGAGGAAATGATTTTTCTTCCTTAGTTGGGAAGAAAAATCTGAGATTGATGGATCTTTGGGATAATACTTTACACAGGAGATGCATGCTGTTTACGTCACTAACTGAGGCAGAATGTTTCTGCAATTCACTAATTTCTGCAATTTCACTATTGGTTCCATTCTGCAAGTTGAGTCAGCCAGCATTTAAGGTATTTGCAACTTCAAATTGCTCTTAATTGACACTGAGTGGTCCTTAGCATATTTCCAGGAAACTGATTTAATTGCTAATGCATGTCCTTTTCTTTTTCCAACAAGTTCCCACAAACATTGTCCTGAGTACATTAAAGTATTACAACCAAAGTCGTACATTCACATGCTCTGTCCACCATTAACTCCAGATGGTTTTGGTAGCCATGTCATCCTGTGCTCCACCCTATCCCCTGAATTTTACTTGAACTAACAAACTTAATCTTCTCAGGTTGTGCATCTAATGAGGAAGTATATTGAACTATAGGAGAAGAACTTATTTAAGAAAAAAAAAATAGGAAGTTTAAGTGTTACTGAATTTTATGATTTAAAAAGATTGCAGGTATTTGACATTGCAAATGAAAACTCATATGCCCAAGTATGAAAATGTGATGCATTCTTCTGCTCTTATGACACACCAAGACATGAAAAATAAGCTTACTCTTGTTTTTTTCAAATTCACTTAGCAAATGGTGCACACAAAACTAAATGGAATAAATCTATTATCTTCATTTCTTTATAGTAGTAGAGGTTTCTTGTCTGTTTGTCAAAGACATTTAAGATTATCAAATACAAAACAGCGTGTAGTCAGACTTACTGGAAATACCCAATTACCACACTTATCACTCTCTCCATTTGCAAAAGATACTCTTAATTGAAGATAAACACATCTGTTTGATCTCCAATATAAAGTTTACCCTTCTAAATCTTATCCCATAAAGGACTGAGAAAAGCCTCTCAGCTTGCAGAAAACCTCCAGACTTCATGGATACTAGCTGTCTCCTCATGCTCAGATTCAGGCACATGATTTACATTCTTATGCTACCAACACAAAATCAACAGCTTCCATCTGGCAAGCTAAAAGCTGCTTCACCATTAGCTCAGCTCACTTACAATTCCTACCCATACAAATCAAAGCATCTGCTTGTACTCCATTACTTGTGATCAGTGACATAATGCACACAGACATAAATAAGATTATTGCATGTCACTGTTCCCTATAAATTAGGAAGCTGACAAAAAGTCAGCCTTTTATACGCTGTGTTCCCACAAAGCGCACACATAGATTATGGCTGAGAGCCTTTAAAAACATGATCAACTCCTACTTAGAGGTCACTTATGATCCTGGAACAAATACAAAATGCCACACCGGTATCATAACCAAACATACTGTCTCAAAGCTATGATTTGATACTAGCTCAAATGTTTAAGACCAAGTTAATGTTAACAACATGAGGAAATGCTCCCCACAAGCACCAGACTACCGAGGCTCCAGAGGAAGTCGAGGCAAGAGAGTAGCCTGCCTTGGTTGATGAGGACTGGGTTAGGGATAAGTTGAGCAAACTGGATGTACAGAAATCCAATGGGCCTGATGGGATGCACCCATGCGTGCTAAGGGATATGACGGAACTCATTGCCAAGCCACTCTCCATCATCTTTTCTAAGCCATGGGGATCAGGAGAGGTGCCTAGGGAATGGAGGTTAGCAAATGTCACTCCAATCTTCAAAAAGAGTCAGAAGGAGGACCCAGGTAACTATAGACCATCAGCCTCACCTCCATCCCAGGAAAGGTGATGGAACAATTTGTCCTGGATGCTGTCTCTAGGCACATCAGGGACAAGAGGGTCATTAGGGACAGTCAGCATGGCTTCACCCAGGGGAAGTTATGCTTGATCAACCTGATAGCCATTAATTAGGGCATAACCAGGTGGATAGAAGATGGCAGAGCAGTGGATGTGGTCCATCTTGACTTCAGTAAGGCGTTTGACACAGTCTCACATAGCATCTTCACGGCCAAACTGAGGCAGTGTGGACTGGATGATTGGGTAATGAGGTGGATTGTGAACTGGATGCAGGATAAAAGCCAGAGAGTAGTGGTTAATACGACAGAGTTTAATTGGAGGCCTGTATCTAGTGGAGTCCCCCAAGGATCAATATCTATTCATTAATGACTTGGATGAGAGATTAGGGTGCACTGTCAGCATGTTTGCTGATGACACAAAGCTGGGTGGTATCTGTCTACATGTTGAAATACAACAAGGGTAAGTGTAGAGTCTTGCATCTGGAAAAGAACAACCACAGCGCCAATATAGGTTGGGGCCTGACCTGTTGGACAGCAGTGTAGGAGAAAGGGACCTGGGGGCCCTAGTGGACAGCAGGATGACTATGAGGCAGCAATGTGCTCTTGTGGCCAAGAGAGCCAACAGCATCCTGTGGGAGGATCAGAAGGGGGGTGGTTAGTGGATCGAGAGAGGTTCTTCTCCCCCTCTAATCTGCAATAGTGAGACCTCATCTAGAGTATTGTGTCTAGTTCTGGGCTCCTCATTTCAAGAAGGACACTGCTGCTGGAAGTTGTCCAGCTTAGGGCAACAAAGATGATGAAGGAAGTAGAACACCTCCCTTATGAGGAAAGGCTGAGGGAGTTGGATCTCTTTAGCTTGGAGAAGAGGAGGCTGAGGGGTGACCTCATTAATGTCTATAAATATGGGGGGGGGAGGGAGGGGGCTGTCAAGAGGATGGAGCCAGGCTCTTCTCAAGGTCATCTGGTGATAGGACAAGGGGCAATGGGTACAAATTGGAACATAAGAGATTCCACAGAAATATCAGAAGGAACTTCTTCCCAGTGAGGGTAACAGAGCATTGGAACAGGCTGCCCAGGGGTGTGGAGTCTCCTTTTCTGGAGATGTTCAAGACCCACCTGGCTATGTTCCTGCGCTACTTGGTCTAGGTGATCCTGCTGTGGCAGGGGGATTGGACTAGATGATTTTTCATGGTCCCTTCCGATCCCTAATGATTCTATAATTCTATGATCTGCTGGAGGACCTGCTGTACCCCCAATTCAGCAAAGTAGCACATTAGCCTGCTTAAACTCAGGACAATAAGAGAAGTTGGAAACCCAACGACTTATACATAAAAAGCTGCTGGTCCTGCTCAGAATAGTTCCTCCACATGATGGGCAGTTTTGGAGTTCTATGGCAGACATTGTTCAGTTTTCAGTGTTCCAATTCACCTTTCCAGGTAAGACCAAGACTACTTCCCAGTAAAGGCTATGCAGGACAGAAGAATCCTTCTGCTTAGTTAATACTGCTTTTTGTTAAAGACCATACCAAGTTGTTGTGCTCTAGTTAGCACTGCTGAAAGTAAGGTACTATAGCTGACACGTAGATTACCACAACTTCAAGTAGAAGAAAGAAACCTTCAAAAGTATCAAGTAGTTCACCTTCTACAAAACATTTCCTACTCAGGCTCAAGAGTTTCTCTGCTTTGGCAATTGCAGGAGAACCAATCTGGAAGAACAGAGATATGTCACTAACAAACATCTATACTAGCTACCTGCCATGAAAATTTCTTCAAGGATTTTTCTTTAAGGGACTGAAAGGACAAAGCACACAATTTCTGCTGCAACTGCTGTCTGAGCCTCTGTGCATGGGCACCAATGAGGTCAACAGCTTTCATGCAGGTGGCACACTCACAAAGACAAACACTCAGGACACACACTGTAAACATATGCCCACGTGCCTCTTAATCCTTCCTGCTAGCTGCTTCCTCCCAGATGGTGGAGACCGGCAGCAAGCAGAGCTACAGTTCGGAAATGCTCAGAGACCTTCCTCCTAATGGCCGTTTAAAAGATGCCACATGAACTTTAAATTTCATAAACACACACATATAGAGATGTTATGCATGTATATCTATACACACACTTTTACTAAGTTTGTATACACAAACTAATAGGTAGTAGTAGCAGAGTTGAGCAGCAGAGTTAATGACTTGTTTTTTGCTCCACTGCCCGTACTGGGCCACTGTGAGCCACTAGTCAGGCTCACAGACTGTCGAGGGATGTATAGGTAAACTCACAACAAAAAATTAACTCTAGTTGTAGCTCACAACTGGTCATTTGGTACAAGTCACTTATGCTGAAATAATAAAATTGTTATTCTCAGCCTTTACATGAGGCAATTCTTGATTACCTTACACAGGATTTTACACAGATCAATGCCTGCACAGAAACCTGCATTGCAGTTATTTATAACTTATAATTAGTTTAGTTCTTCGGGTAGACAGCAGTTCTATCCTGTGGAATTAGATGCATTCAAGGCTACAGTTTCTCCTTGTATCCTTCATCTTTCTCGTTTTTATGTCAACACTAAATTAGTTTTCATTTCTTCATATTTACCAGACAGATGTAAATAAGCAGACCACAAACTACATTTCATTCCAACTGAGGACAGACAGCCAGGTGCTTTTTTCAGAGAACCCTTACAGAAGAAAACGAAGTATTACACCTGAAGTAGCATGTAGGCATTGCTCACAGAAAAAGCAGTGTCAACAGAGTATGAGACATTCGTGGTGAAAAATTTCACACACCACCAGGAAGAGGGAACTTGCCTATAGACAAGCACCAGCCCCTGATGCTGACAACTGACACAGAGAAATAAAAACAGCTTTAAAATACTCATCAAACTACCCTGCCCATAAGATAGAGGAGCCTCATCTTAAGCTTGTCAGCATCAGTGAAAACTGTGCAACACCAATGCAAGCAGCTAAACTACCTCTTCTTGCCGTAGAGGAACACCCTGCTGGGAGCCTCCTCTTGCTCACGTCCATTAAGCACTGGAGAAAAGCTTCTACGGTGTAACACATCTTTTTAGCATGCCACAGAGATTGTATTTTTGGTAGGAAATGAACTTACAAAACCTCCCAGTTCAGAGTTCAGCTCCATCAATCAGCATGCTAGAGTATATTTAACAAGCTAGAAATTAAGGAGATTTTAGCAGTCAGGATTCTGTTAGAAACATATCCATACCCGAAAGTATCACATTAGTAGCATACATCCAAGGTGAAATTAGTTTGACTCACTACTACTACTGATGGCCCCTAAAGAAGCTTACCTTCACAAAATGATGTCTTGTATAATTAAGCCCTGAAACTCACACAATTAAATTCACATTTTTCAGCTCATTTACTGCACACATTTCCACCCTCACAAAGGTTGAAATCAAAAAGTAAATTCGTGAACTTTTGCCACTCTGTTTCTAACCCCTAACATCATACATTCAACTCTAAAAACATCTTACAGTAAAGTGAATATCAAGAGCATCATTCCTTTTGGCAAGATAAATCCACACAACTAGCCTGAGATTATTAATAATCACCAGAACCAGAAAAGCATGTCACATCTAAGTAACACGGTTAACCTGACAATAAGAAGTCATTAGATAAAAATTATTTTAGACTAGATACCATTGCATTAATATGTAAAGTTCCTGCTGTAGTGACATGCAATCTCTATTCTGCCAAATGGTGCCTGTCCTTATTTTACTCTTCTGGGAGTCTGGGAATTATTAGTTACTATTCTCTCGGTACACAAAATAACTGTTAATGGAATGGCACAAATCAAATTAAGAACAAATTCTGACAGCATTTACATGATAGGTGAGAAAGTAAATACATACACCCTGTCCTTCAACAACAGTCTGGTCCATCAGTTGTTTTTCACACTAGCCATTAGGAGACTCAGAATCCCATAGTCAGTTTGCATTATAACAGACTTATATAGATATGAATTAACTGCAATTGTAAATGTCTTCTCAGAATTAAGCTGCGTGTCACAAATCTAAGAAGCCATAAAACTGGGAGGTGAAATAATGAAGAGTCCTTCAAATGTGAATTAAACTGGCTTGTATCAGTACAAGATCACATAGACAGATGTAGGTACCACACTCCTACAATGTAAAATAAAAACAAGAAGAGGGAGATGTGGGAACAGGTGCTACCTGCAGCATTTATTGCTGGTAGTTGATATTGCAAAACTGATAAGCAAGAAGCACTGCAGAATAGATTGTGGCTTACACTACCAAGTACAATCTGAAACATAAATCTATTTTCAGTCACACAGGGTTTTATTTTTAATGTGTATCTCTTCTCATCTTTTCTGCTTTCTGTAGAAAGACAATCTCATTCTAAACAAATTGACAATACCCCTTTTTATATATCACAGAATCATTGAAAATGATCATGTAGTCACAACCCTGCTGCCATGGGTTGGGTAGGGACACCTTCCACCAGACCACCCAATCTGGCCTTGTGCAATCTATATATATATATACACATATATATATGTGTGTGTGTGTGTGTTAAATACATATGTATTACACATACATATAATTAATACATATACTTATATAATCTAGTATATATTTTACATTATGTTTCTAAGTTATTATTCTTTTTATGATTTATATTATATTAAATTCATGCAGACTGGTCTGTTCTTTTATGTTACATCTTAGCCTTACTGTACACAACTATACCTTAGAAATACAGAAGGGGAGAAGAAAAGCAAATAAAGATCTAACTCATTTCAAATACATCAGTCTGAAAATCACAAACAAGGAACATTGCTTCATAGTTTTCTTTAGACAGCACCAGAATTACAACACTCCCAGCCTCAAATACTGGTCAAGGGGGAGAGCGGAAGTAAAAACCAAAACAGGTAAATTTCAAGGCAGACCTCTTCACCTACACACACAGTTTGATTCCTTCATTCATTGCCTGGATCTAGAGCCTTCAGGATGCCTTCCTTGAACACACACATTTTTTAGTTTATGAGCACCACCAAGCACAATTCTGTTTTTAAAGCAAAGGATGTGGGATTGCTCATTGCATTTCTTTATTTTAGGAAGAGAATCATAGGAAAACACATTAAGTGGAATATCTGCAATACAACCATGAGATCTGACTGCATTGGGAAGCAAAGCATAGACCCAAGGCATCCAGCATTTCCCATGACAGAGAGATCAGGAGTGGAAGAGATCTGAATTTATGTGCACTACAGTGAGTCCTTTTGCCAAGGCATGAGTTTTATTATCATGCCTCCTTAGAAAACTTTCCCATTTAGATATGAACTCTCTAGAAATATGGTGTTTGCATCCTCATGGACAACACTATGAAAATAGTTAAAATAAGAAGGGCATCGCAGATTTTAGGATTTCCTTTTTCTTCCCCTCTCTCCCTCTTAATTTGGGCAAAAAACCTCTAGGCTAATCACTTACTTGGCATCATTTTCTAGACCTTGTTGGTAAAAGACTTTAAAACCTCCTTTTTTGGAAGAGATACACCAGTTTACAAAGATGTCAGCGTAATGGGAGAACACAGATTAGTGGTCACATTTCTAGCAATTAGCATTTTAGAGGCAGTTTCACTTGAAAAGTATTTGCTTTTGAGGTTCAGGAACTGAATAATAGGCGGCAAGCTGGTGCACTCCAGAGCTATATTTTATGATGTACGCAGCGCAACATAATCACCACATAAAAATGTTTATTGGTTCTCAGAGCAGTATTAATGCAACTTCCTACCATAAAATGCTGAGGTACAACCCCTCTGCATTAACACCTCCCTTGCTCTAGGGAGGACTGCATAGTGCTTCTCCCTTTCCTGCTCTAAAATCAACTAAACAGCCTGTCTGACATCACCTATAAACACAAGTGTCCATAGGGCTCACAGGCTCATGGTTTCAAACATATTTCTGAAGATAAACCAGGTTAACAATGCCTGGTTTGCAGACCACTTCTTTTTGCTGTGCATCCCCTCAGCCATTGCCATGCCCACATCCATGGCCCCTGCGTGATACAAGGGCTCTCAGCTACTATCAAGCCCAAGGGTCTCAGGTAGAGAGATAAATAAAAAGGAGGGCTTATTTCAGCCACCATCATGTGGGGCATAAGGGAAAACAGAAGGTGATTGATGTGCTTTGCCTCATATAAGCCCATACAATTGTAGTTTGTGATGCTCAGAAGAAAGGCTTACAGAATATCTCAGTTTTCTGTTATTTGTTAACATGGGGCTTCTGACTTGAATGAAGTTACAGCTAAGACTCATTATTTCACCTACATATATCAAAATTTTCAATTTTTTTTAAATCTCCAAAATGAAGAGAGAGAAAAGGAAATCACCTCCCTATCCAGGCAGAAACAGAAAAACAAAACCAAAGAAACTTACCCAAAGTTAAACATAAAGCAAATACAAATTGAAACTAGATATTCCCATGTTCAATACTGTAAGTAAGACCATAAAGAAGAAAATAAAATATTATTTAACAACTTCACTGAAGGGAAAAGAAGAAGGATCTACACAAGAAACTTGCTGCAAAGAAAACTGACAATAGTATTTGCACATTTCTGTGTACATTTTCTTTATTGGAAGGACTTCATCTTATTTAATAATCATCCCAGTTAGTCAGACAGACAGTCTGAGAGACATCTTTACTTACACTGGTAATCCTCTAAAGAGCAAAAATAATAAATTAAAAACAAAATCTGACATTTTAGCAGAGATGAACAAAGCAATATTACTAATTCAGGTCACAGCCCACACTAGCCCACTCTGTATTGGACATATCACAAGACAGTACCTGGTAAATAGTGATGGTATTTCCACAGTATTTGCCAGCAGCCATTAAAGTTTTTCAATGAGTGCAACCAAGAAAAAGCGATGGGTGATAGTGGTGGGTGACTGTGTTCTGAGAGGCACTGAGGCACCCATTTGCTGCTGTGACCCACTAGAGAGGTATGCTGCTTACCAGGGGCCTGCATCAGAGAAGTCACAGAGAGGTTACTAGACCTTGTACACCCCGCTGATTGCTACCCACTGCTGCTGCTCCATGTGGGCAGCACCGATATAGCAGTGAATAACCTAAAGAACATCAAGAGGGGTCACAAGGCTGGGCAGGAGTGAAGAATTCAGGAGGACAGGTTATCTCCACATTAGTCCTCCCAGTTAAAGGGAAGGGGTTTGAAAGGGCCAATAGAATAGGGAAAATCAGTAAGTGTTTGAGGGAGCGGTGCTATGGACAGGGCTTTGGCCCAGTTCCAAATGATGGGAATGCCTTTGAGAAACCTGGGCTTCTAGGGGCTGATGGGATACATCTATCAGAAAAGGGGAAGGATGTATGGCCATAGGCTTTCCAATCCAGTGAGGAGGGCTTTAAACTAAGTTTGTTAGGGGTAGGGAACCACAATCCATTCTACACAATGGCAAATTACACCAATAGATATCCTGGGTCTGCAAATAAACCACAGGCCAGGAAGAGAATATCTGATGTGGAGGCAACAGAACTCCAGTCAGTAAACCAGCTTCAATAGAGGTAAGTCTTAAATACCTTTATAGCAATGCACAGAACATGGGGAACAAGCAGGAAGAGCTGCAGGTCCATGCATGCCTGCAGGGTTATAATGTCATTGGGATCACTGAAACGTGGTAGGATGGTTCTCAGGACTGGNTGCCTGCAGGGTTATAATGTCATTGGGATCACTGAAATGTGGTAGGATGGTTCTCAGGACTGGTATGTAGGGACAAATGGAAAGAGCAGGTAAGAGAGAAAGGGAAGGGGTGTTGCCCCCTACATCAAAGACCAACTTGAATGCATGGAGGAAGGAAGAACAGAGAGCTTATGGGTGAGGATCAAAGGGAAACCACGGAAAGGGGAGATCACAGCAGGGGTTTGCTACAGGCCACCTGATGAGAAAGACCTGGAGGATGAGGTCCCTTATATACATGATTATGAACAGATAAGAGCAGCTT